>NC_051165.1:160215113-160547613 GCF_013339725.1 Rhipicephalus microplus | reverse complement strand
TTTGGGGAAGACCGTAAAAAAAAGCAGCACCGTCAGTTATGACGGCAGCGTCCCCCAATCTGAATTCACCCCATAAAGGCTGTCGGAGTATGAGCGTTTCACGTAACGCGTCTACGACTGCGGAAAGACGTGGGCGGAAGACTTGCGCAATCCACGGTCGGACGGGTAAGTCTGATCGGGTAAAGTTAGTCATAAAGGTCTGGTCGAGTTTAAGCACGCGAAAGATACCCCTCAAGAGGAGGACGGGGCGAAGGCGACCCTTCTCTCAATTAAGACAGTGTAAAAAGCTGACACCCCCCCCCCCCCCCGATTCCGCTACGTAAGGGGGTTGTATCAGTCTGATTGCCTTCTGTGCCTTCTAGACGCACAATCACGGTCCTGAAAACATAGTTCCATAAAATAGTACGGGATCCAGTTGACTTAGAAGAATCTCGATTGGGTATTAGTTTGTGGCATAGCAAGCGCAGCTGCGCCGGACGTGCTCAATTGTCTCTTCGGCTCTGCAGCAATCACAAGCGGGGGGTTTCCGCAGATCCGGTGCTAAACGAGCACGCCTTTGTGAGTGCCACAATCATCCACTGTCGACAAATCCAACTGTCGGAGAGTTCGTTCGTTTTGACTTCATGAAGTGACGCCAATTTTCTGCTCGAAGCACAACGTACTAGAAGATGTCCTTGTCTTCTAGGCATCGATCATTCCTGGACACCATTTTCATTTTGCTGAGTAGAGAAAACAACCTTGCATTTTTGATGACTGTTCCTTTTCGAAGAAAGTGGACTGGGCCCCAAAACTCTCCCGTCGCTATGCTTTCCTGAAACTTTCATTGCCAAGAATGGTCGAAGCTGTCACATCGACGCTTGGGCGACTTCAGGCCGTCAATCAATAGCGGGGCGTACCACTTTTCATCGAGCCATCTAGGTTTTTACTTGAACAATGAGTGATTCGTTTGTACATTTTTACAGACATTCCTAGAAGCTCCTGTCGATTTAATATCGACGTCAGCTGACGGTACAGTGCTTTTTCCTTCGCGAGAAAATGACTGGCAGTACGCGGATTCGCACAAACATCCGTTTCTGCAGCTTCAAGCTTGCTTTAACACCTTGCTGAGACTCCCTATGTTGTCGTCTAATTCTTGTGCTACTTGAGGGCTGTCAAGCTGGTCACAGGATCAAATCCCGGTCACGGTGGCTTGCACAATGCTTCAAAGAAGGGTAAGACAATCGGTCGAGGCTATACGCTGGCCACAAAACAGCTTCAACAAACTTTGAGGCATGAATCATGGCAACATGAAAGTTGCTACGTCCTACGGTCCTAGTTAACTTCTATATATGTTTCATTCTCCGAGTAATATTCCTGAATATCGTGTTCTTTTGGTGAGTCGAGGAAACTGCTTACATCCCATACAATGCTTCGGAATAAAAATGTGGCATCTCAAACTTTTAGCAAAATAATTTGCGACGAATAACGACCCGAGAGCAAGCAATGGCTCTCATTCACAAAAATTAGGCGAACCTATAACGTTGTACCCGCGATGCCCGAAGAAAGTTCGCGTGTGAAGCTACACAGCTGGCCCTTCGGTGAATGTCTAACGGTTAAACTGTCGTACTGCTAATCAAAAAAGTGCCACTAGGGCTCGGAGCCCTGGCGTCAGCGTTTTTATGGGGCCAAAATGCAGAAACGCAACTATATACTTATACATGTAGGTTGGCGTTATAATGAACGCCCAACTGATCAAAATAATGCAAGATACACGCACACATATAGCGTGGTTTATAATCCTATAAATTCTTTGGTGGGAAACACCACGGATTCTTTGTTTCTTCTAGTACTTTTATTTTTAGTGTAAGTCCTCCTATAGCTTGAACGACAACTTCGCTGACTGGGTTGACAATAAGGTGTGGCACTCTGTGTGAGTGCTCTAATCTCTATCTCCATTTCTAAAAGCCCCTCATCCCCTTCTTCCCCAGTGCGGGGTAGCAAACCGGATGTGCGTCTGGTTAACCTCCCGGCCTTTCCTTGCATCTTCATCTCTCTCTCCCTCATCCCCTTTTCCAGTGTGGTGTAGCATACCGGTCCCTCTAGACTGATTAACATCCCTGCCTTTCCGTTTTACCCTGCTCCTTCCATCCTTCCACTCCCGGTCGTTGGGGGATTTCGGGCGTTTTCAGTCGCGCTGTCACTTTCGTCTATGCTTCCACCGCTCGCATTCCGGGATCGTCGACGCTAAGTGCTCGAGAAAGCCCTTCCCCAACAGCGCATGCGCGTGCGTGACAGCGACTCGGTTCGTCGCGGACGGCCCCTGGGCCGTGCGACGGCGAAGCGGGTCCCGTACAGACATACAAGCGCAGCGAGGTGCTCGGGTCGCCCTTTTAGACCCGATCGATACCGCCTCGACAGACGGTGGGACAGCTGGCCAAACAAAATCAAAGTAGGCGTGCACGCATACGCTGGGGGCACCGCGAACAGGAAAGGCAAGGGAAGAGAGCGAGATAGAAAGAAAAGTAAGAAAGCAAACAGAACGGCGATCGAGCCCGAAACCAGGTAAAAAGAATAATAAAGAAGAAACTAGAAGAAAGCTGGGAGTTCCACCTTTTCGTATCTGCGACGCGCAGGTCTTCTTCTCTCTCGCAGACCTGGGATGGGTACCGAATGAGTTGTGCTGTGTGATTGAGATTTTTTATTTACCTTTTTTTTTCAAAGTATAGCACGAGATGTCATCGAGACGAAAAAAGAAACAGCAATATTAAGATTCTATCGAGACGGGGGAAAAAAACGGCAATATTTTGTGATCGGCTTGAAAATGCCGGTCAGTCAACTATACAGAACGCCATTTCAAGGATCGTTGTGGCCCTGCACCTTATAGAAGAAAATACATACTTTGCCAATGCTAAACGCAAAGCGTTCGGAAGAGACAAGAGAAAGACACGGCCTTTCTTTGTGTGTGCCTTTTCGTGCTTCGTTCAAAAGGGTTTGCTTAAAGCTGGTTCAGCGCATAGACTACCAGCTAGCTCGAAATCACACGTTCTAAAAAAAATCCGTGTTAATAGTTCGACATAGCACACTACAACACAAATTATTTGTGATCACGCTTGTGTATACAAAATCTTAATTGTTCTTTTAATTCAAGCGTAATCCAACGAACCAAACACGCGACTGGTAAAGTATTCAGCAATCTAGAGGGTAGCCTGCGATCTTGGAACATTGGCTAGCTGCATTGATGTTTCTTTTTTCGTGCAGTCTCTGCTTTTTTTGAGAATGTCCCTTCTCGTATGCATTGACCATATGTGAATACCATACTTAATTAGCTATGTTGTAAGTCATGGCTGCATTCGTAGCCTCCCTTGTTCTTGTTCGTCACGCTGTTTCCATATTTTTTTTTTTTTTGCATTCAGGCTCATTCAGCACTGCTTTCATTCGCACCCTGATCATTGCGAAATAGTAGGCGAGATATTACGTAAATCGAGAGCGAGGAGGCGCGTACTAATGTGAATGTGCTAGGCAAGACGACGTCAATGAGCTGACCACTGGACGTCTCAGTACGCTTGTTTTGGTGCTGCAGATGACTCCAATGACTCCAGAGAGAAGGCCACATATGTTCCGGAACAGATGAATTATAGTGAAAGTCGGCAGGCAAGCCAGTATAGTGCGCTACAGGCACCCATCGGCTACAGCCATCGTCGATAATGAACACTTTCAGGTTCCACTTTTAGCAGCAGCTGGTCAGTACAAAGAAGCACGGCATGGTATGTCGATTAGACTCGAGGTAAGCAATATCGACAGCACTGCACCCTTGCTGTTTAGATAACCGTTTGCAGCCACATCCTCCCATAGCCGGAGCATATGATATAACGCAGGCACAAGGGTAATCAGATCACGACAGATCGACACAGTGCGACAGATGACGCACGCACGCACGCACGCACGCACACACACACACACACACGCACGCACGCACGCACACACACACACACACACGCACACACAAGGAAGATTTAAGCTATAACGGAGTGTCTGAATCAATAAAGGTTGCTTGGGTTCAAACTATCGCTGGTTGAGCCTGCAGTTTTGTTCAACCTAGTCGACGACCAGAACATCTGAGGTAACATATTACGCTGGCCGAGTGGTTGCGCAATACCATAATGACCCCTAATAACCGCGGTTGTGCAACTTTGAGCAGCCAGCGCAGTAGTTGACGTGACTGCTTGCAGTTACGCACCACTGCTCCGGCCATAGCTAGGGGTTCGCCATAAATACGCTCCGGTTGCGATGCCGATATACCAAGCCACAATTAACAGCACTTTTATTTTCGTATTAGGGTTACTGCGAAGCTTGTACTTCTAGTCATAGGGCGTGTGTATCCGGCGATTTAACTTGAAATGGCATACGCCAAGAAAATGTGACGGACGGACGGACGGACGGACGGACGGACGGACGGACGGACGGACGGATGGATGGATGGATGGATGGATGGATAGATGGATGGATGGATGGATGGATGGATGGATGGATGGATGGATGGATGGATGGATGGATGGATGGATGGATGGATGGATGGATGGATGGATGGATGGATGGATGGATGGATAAAAGCGTGGAGGTAAGTAGACAAGGCAGTGCTTACTTCAACTTGTCCGAGTTTCGGTGGGCTTAACAAAAGAAAAATTCAAATGAACGTCGACCAACTGGCCCAACTTGTCATCTTGCTAAAATATGAGTCTTTCTGTCTGAGAAACGCGTACACATTTTCTCATAGGTCTGCGCTACAATCAATGTGGTTGCCAGATTTTTCTTTCGGATAAATATACAGATAATCTTTTTTTCGTGCTTTCTGTTTACATTCCAAGATTTCACTGCCCACAACTACGATGTGTTCCCGACACGTTCCAATGTGGAATAGCTGTTTGATTTTGACCATATAGGGGACCTGTAACATTAACCTGTAGATCGAAGCGCATGGGCCTTCTAACCTTTCTCCTTTAACGAAATGTAACCGTGGGGCCGGGTATTTAACCCGGCAACGTTTTGTTCTGAGACACAACGTGCGCTCCCGCAAACTAGCTGGAGCCGGTAGTGAATAAAGGGATGTTGCTTAGAAACGTACGGACAGCAAAAAGGCACAAGCAAACGAGTGACAGATTACCCTGTCTTTCTAATCCAGGCGAGAACCGCGAGTAAACGAACAAACTAAATAAAAAAGAGACAGAAAAAATAGAGAACTGATTCATCTCCTGCACTTGTTGTCCCCGGATCACCAGGTAAACACACGGGTGGAGGCTTCCTGGCCCCGGATCGATACCTCCACCGAGGAACGGGAGAACAGCTTGGCAAACAACACGACAGAGTGATATGTCTAACAAAGCGAAAAACAACCTAAACACACGAACGAAGCAGCGAAAACAGAAACAAGGGAATCGAGGTTTCGCCGGAGTCCAACTATAGGCGCTTTTTCTGACAGAGCCATCCGTTTCGGCGCGTCGGACTATCACGTGACTATCCATCGCGTGCTAGGCAATAAAGTGGCTCGGACGGTTCCCAAGGCCGTCGCCTAACCCTTCATTGTTTTGTTTTGTTTTTTTTCATTGACGAGTGAGACAGTTCGTACACACACTGTCCGAAATCTCGGCGAGGCAACCACTTCATACACATACACTGTATGTCGCTTCACTGTCAGCAAACAAAGATAGTAGGAAGCGGATAACTGACAGTTAGTCGACAGCAAGCTTCGACCGCTTTCGCCCGCGTCCGTACGCAGGCGAAGGCTTCGGAAGCGGTGTCCCTAGTCATCAATTCTCGAGAAAAAGACAACGTACATTGCCTGCGGACAGGTATACGAGGAAGAACTATATCACGCTAGGCGGTGACACTGGTTCGCCTGCACGTGCGACTGTGCGGTTTCTGGTTAGGTATGCAGACTGTTAATTTAATTTATCTTTGTTACCCGCGATGCCGTGTGTGCTGTCGATGCGAGCTCTGTTGTAACAGACAGTTTTGTTCGCTGTCTTGTGTGATGGAGTCTAGACAACGAATAAACACTGTCGCGAAGTGCGTGTATTTAAAACAATATTTTCTTTGTGTTGCGTTGTTGCTTCGGTATTATGGAAGCAGAGGGCCTACCCATGACGATGCATTCACACGCACTGCGCGGCAAAAGATCACGAATGTAAACAAAAAAAAAGAACACGCTCATTGAACAAAAGCATCCATGTATGTATTAACGGATTGAAAAAAAAATTTTAGGGAAAGTTAATGCTCGTGTTTTCGTCTTCAGATTTTAGGCTACATGTCATATCGGCGTAATATTGACTCTAAGACTTACATTCAGGCCTACATTACCTTTAGCACACATATTTTCAGCGACATGACGCGGTTCTGGCAAGAAATTGCTGATATCAATCATCATACTTAAAAATATGCCGCGTTTCAATCTTTGAGTGCAGTACAGATTCCTTTGTAATAATATCTGTGGTTTTACGCGCCAAAACCACAATGTGTGGCGTATGACTTTGAAGGCTTTGAATGACTTCGAATGAATCCAAATACTTCTACAATAGTAGGCTCTTTTGTGCACCTCAAGCTAAGCAGACGGGCTTCTCACATTTCGCTTCCATCAAAATGCGACCGCCACGGTTGGGGTTGAACACACGTCGTTAGAGTCAGCACCCGAGTAGATATTCATTTAAACTACTCATTATAATTCAATACAGAACAGGTCTGCCCTAAAGTGAATTTCCGTAACCATTCGAATACGTCATGTGTTTCTGTAACGAAACAATAGAGTCCATATGCTCTCCATATATAGGACATATATGTCAGTAAGAAATTAGCACAAATGTAGATACTTTCTGGGAAGGCATACGAGACGTTCCAGTATATAAGGTACGCGTGAAAAGCACTGATGTCATTTCTCGGCGTGGTCTTATTTCACCGAACCCTGAGCACACATAGAAATCAAAAAATGTACTCATCAAATAAAATTCATTTTGTCCTTCGAAGAATGTATCAAAACTAATTTTGTTAAAGCTTTATGAAAGCAAACCCGTCTCTAAGCAACACGCGCACGAGCAACAGTCGTCTTGGCTTCGCTAGTCTCCATGTAGAGTGCACGAGCCAAGTCTGATCATAACCTCGCCTTATGCATAAATGAAAAGGACGTCGCTTTTGAATCTCAGCCCACGCCTTGCAACCATCTAAACACAGCTATGTTTTTTTCACGTAGATTACTGCTTTCCTTCGTTCCGTTTCCACGTATATGCCCACGCTTTGTACGAG
This sequence comes from Rhipicephalus microplus, assembly GCF_013339725.1. Lineage (NCBI taxonomy): Eukaryota > Metazoa > Arthropoda > Arachnida > Ixodida > Ixodidae > Rhipicephalus > Rhipicephalus microplus. Next base: position 160,540,344 of record NC_051165.1, on the reverse strand, counting down.
AAAATCGTTGTTCTCCAACTCGACTGATTAAAAATTTAAAATTCCCGCCTCCTTCATGGCCGCGCATGGGCTCGTAAAAAGACAACGTATACGGGTTAATCTAAAAAAAGGAAGGTAGAAAAGCCGGGCACTAAAAGGGAAACAGTCGTCCAGAAACGTACGTGAACTTGTATATTCATACACATGCCTGTGTCCCACTGTATTATGGAGGTTGAAGATAAATAAATCCAACAGAATCGTCTGGTGGAAAGAGACTTCTCCGTATTGAAGGATCCGTGCAGCACCTCTGAATATAGCCTGGTTTCGCATCGATGGACAATTTCTTTGAAAAAGATGCTTACGGGACGTTTGTGGTCGACATATATTCTACAGAGGTACGAAATATTTGTTGTGTGTTTGCAGTATGGCCGGCTGTTGACCACAACTTAGGAGTTATGTTTATGAACTTTAGGAACAATAATATTGTTAATAAAAACAGGCAAAACTTGCATGAAGCCGATCAATACTTGAAAGAGTGAAATGGGTGATTCTGAAGGTTAAAATGGTTTTTTCTTGGCGTGCCTAATTATAAGTGATTCCGGCTCTTATGTCGCTTCTAGGTTTTAGCCATAGGAGGCGCTAGGCTGTTTTTGTGTTGATTGTCCGTGCATAGATGTCCAAGTTAAACCACAGAGTGTAACAGACACGACACGGTTGTTCATGCTTCAAAGACAGGAACTCGCGTTGAAACCGAGTGTTCGCACCTCACGTGGACCTATACGGACAAGTATTCGCTGTTGTAGCCGTCCATCACATCGTTGTTCTCTCGCAGCCGCTGTGTAGCTTCCCGTTCCTTAGTGTTCTCCACTTTGTAAAGTGCTCGGTATCTCCGGCTCGCCACTGTCGCTTCCCGGTCATTTATTAGCATGTTGCCTTCTTCACTTTTGGTCGACCACCGGTTAGTTGTGGAACTTATTCAATTTCTGAGGCACTTACCGCTTACGAGGGTAGGCCACACTGTGGCCCATTACCCTAAATCTATAGTTTCCTAAAATCGACTCGCAAAGATCGATTTCCCAGATAGCTTCGCTGCTAGAATGCAGCAAATCGTTCATCTATAGCCTATATATGTAGTCTGAACACGTATAAAACCGGTATCGGGAATATTATAATGATTGACCTCCCCGGCTTATACTCGGAACACGCAGGTCGATATTCCGACTACAATAGTCACACCTGTTGCATAACTGAACTAATTTTCTGCAGACTGCAGCATCTGTACGATCAATAAACTACACATATTCTCGTTGTGGATTCTCGTTCCTCTTTCATGGCGTGTATATAAGTGACCCCGCAACCCAAAGAATTCCCGCTGGCATTGTTCAACGAATCCTAAAAAAGCCATACTGAAGCGCCAGGCAAAACTTTCCATCTAATTCCTGTCTTGAATGCGGTATGACGTCATAGGTGACGTTTCTGGTCTTGTCACGTGGCGGTGACGGGATCTTATGCTACTGCGCTTTTCAGCGTGTGGAAACATCTGCCTACAGATCACCCTTTGGCGCAGCGCGGAAGAGAAAATACACCGTCACCTCCATGTGGTCCTTTTCTCTGGTTTATGCGAGAGAGGGAGACAGTGAGAGGAAAAGACACAACGAATACCGCCCTCTCCCTTTTCTTACTTCTTTTGTCTAACTTTTTTCTTGGTCTTGGTCTTCTACTGTTCTCCTCTCTATGTTTCACAACGCCAAAGAGGAGAGAGAGGCAGGTCGACGCAAAAGAGCCAACGTTGACTCTTTGATGCACCAGGCGGTAAGGGCCGCATAACGCATGATATACACCACCGCATATATCTAATGAAGACACGCCTTCGTGCACGCCACAGAACATGGGGGCTCATGCCTAACTTTTTTCCCCTCTCTGCGCCAGTTCTCTCCACACCAGACTTTCTTACTAAACGATCCATGTGCCGTTCAACACATATTCACTTGTTCCCTGCTGTTTCCCGCCCAAGTGTTCCAAAAATGTGCGACAATATAGATGGATATCACACGTCCGATTCCGTGGCGGCCGTGCTAACTATAAGACTGCATGATGCTCAAATCAGCCAATTGCTGTGAGCTTGGTATGTGGCGTCGTCATATATGTACATGGTATCAATTGTGGAAATATGAAGCAATAATTTTAAGCTTACCTTTAAAATTATTTCTTAAGTTCCAGGCTACCTGCGGCGCTATTTCGTTTGGCTCGAGCGTTTTCTGGAGCCTCGAGTATATCGATCAGCGGCGTTTACATGATCATACTGGAAAATTGTTCTAGGCCACCTTTAAGCATGATTTAACGGAGTTCGTCGAGGGATAGCTGAGTATAGCTCGCCTTGGGAAAGGACGAGACCGTTGGGATTTGGAAATTTAATTTCACTGCGCAACTTAATTAATAGGCGAGGACGACGAGAAGTCGACGCGTTGCCACTACACGCCGCGACAAAAAAAGCCAACCTGTTACACCACAACACAGCACACGAACGATACTCGGCGCCATCGACGCTCTCGGCTGAAAGATTTCAGTAAACTTGGACGAATCCTGCGCCTACGGCGCGGGCAGGCTCGTCTTGAGCATCTCCGTGCCACTGTTTTGCTAAAGCCCTCTCGCCAGCCATGTATTAATTCTCACAGCAATCCTGATACCCGCATGACAGCCGATACCAGGGCGGCTCTCGTGGTTTACGTGTAGTAATGAGGAGAATAATTTTAGCTGAAACGAAGCACGACCAACCGAAGCTCGCAGTTTCTTCGCTGTAACTGATAATTAACAATATCAGTGCTCATTATAACAAGGTTCAATTGTGTGTCTTAGTATCTATATGTGTAATTGGCGTACCACTACGTGGGTCACCTCTTATATCCACCAAGTGTCCCTAAGGTAGTACGATGACGATCAAGGAGGTGTCTCGTCCAAATTGACATATCGCATTTACTTTCATATAACCAGTGCTGCCTGTTGTTTGCGAGTACTAGTTAACACTGCTAAACGGTTGCTTAATGCTGGCTGGATCTCATACTGTGTTGGCTATCAGGTATTAGAAGAGCGACATTTTCTTGATTGATTCTCATGTCAGTGATAGTGCCACCAGCAACATTTTGTTGCACGTACCTCTCCATGACTTAAGCGCTAGTGTAGACCTTAACATACCAGTTGACGCCATCTTTATAGATTTCGTGAAAGCCTTTGCCAAAGTAACCCACAAGCACCTATACTACTAAAGCTCTCTCAACTAAACCTTAACCGACTTGTCTACATTTCGATTCAGGACTTTGTCGCTAACCGTCACTAATTTGTAGAAGCTATTAATACGTCCTCATCCTTTTATAATGCCATTTATAATGCAATATGCCACAAGGTAGTTTTGAGGTGCTATTCTGGACACTGTATAATTCCGCCATATTGTCAAATTTTGTAATAGCGGCATTTTAAACCAATCAGAGAGGTCGTAGCAGCTAACTTGGCCAATTAGCATCGATTAATGGCAGAATCTGACAACATGGCGAAATTCGACAATGTCCAGAATAGCAACCTTGGGCCCCATCCTCTTCTTACATTGCGTCAATGACTTACCCGATAATATTTCATCTAACATTCGCCTCTTTGCTGGTGACTGTGTAATATACCGACCCATTACTAACGTTTCAGATACAGTTACACTTCATCGTGACCTACTAAAACTGGCCGAGTGGTGTCGCATGTGGCTGATGGTTTTAAATACTAGTAAAACTGCACTTGTTTCATTCCACAGAGGCCAGAACTTTACCACTGCTAACTATATTATTAATGGTTGTACAGTGCTTTTCCTCAGTTGTATTAAAACTAAAAGAATTTAAACTGGTCTTTTCATGTAAGTAAAATAGCCAACAATGCTGAAAGAGCTCTTGGTTACTTTTGCCGTAACATACATCTTGGCCCTCTTTTAGTCAAATTACTAGCCTAAAAAACCCTAATCACCCCAAAACTAGAATATGCATCCGCCATTTGGCAGCCACCACAATGTAACCTAAGTGAGTCCATCGAACTAGTTCAGAACCACGCCGTTAGTTTCGTCCTATCCAGATTACTCATATCATACCAGTGTCACTGCCCTTAAAAGTAAGGCAGGTTTACCTAACCTAGACCTACGCGGTAAGATTCATAGACTATCCTTGTATCGCAAATTGTATCATGCGTTTAATTATAACTCCCCTATTCAACCAGCCTATCATACTTCAGACCGCACAAGTCACCGCGCACAAGGCCGTCAACTCACCTCCTGCTTGGAAAACAGCCCATCATTTTTTTTTCTTTTTCACTAAGGCAGCCACGGACTGGAACAATCTTCCCTCAAGTGTCATCAATCATTACAACTCAGATAAATTCATCAATGTCATAGAATCATTGTTTTATTAAATATACTTTGTGTGACCACTCTCTCATGTAAAGCCCTCGGTATAAGGCCTTTAAGGTATAATAAATAAATAAATAAATAAATAAATAAATAAATAAATAAATAAATAAATAAATAAAGGTGATTGACTGTGAATAATTTAATTAAATAAATAAAAAGTAAACATTATTTTGTTAGACCTAAGTTAACAAGGATGACAAAATTCACTTAGCTGACTGTGAATATCTGATAACGCGGAAGGAACACGTACAATCTATGTTCCGCACAAGCACAAACACACAAAAATGGGTCACAAGAAGACAAGTCCTTATGTGCATATTGCATGGTAAACAAAAGGCACAAACGAAATATCAATATGTACACTTTGCGTATTTACATGTTGACATGGCATTACTGCCGACGCCAACCGATACATCAGCCCATCAGTACCAGGCCGGCCGAAGGACAAGTTTCACTCGTCCCTCTCAGACCAACCAAAAAGGACAAGACCAGCAGTGCCGAAGGAATTCCTCTTCGCCGAAAAAAAAGAGCTCCTCCGACGAAACAGATAGCAACTCCGAGTACAATCGCTCTAGGATCGGGAAGCGCGTGTGTTTATAAAAAGTTGGTAATGATTTAGAGAACTATGTTGGTACTCTACTATGGGAGAGCATAAAGCCGTCCCGTTGGCCTCACACTCACTGAGGTCCTGTTGACATAACTTACGCTCTATAGACCTATTCTATGTTTGTAAACACAGGTAGGCCAATGTCGACCTTATGGGTAAAATGATAGCGAAGTCCGCACGTAACTTCCGCCATAAGCACTGAGGGCTGCGATATGCGCCAACAAAACGACGTTGTGAGACGTCATAAGCGTTGTGGAAGCCATAAGCGCTGAGGGCTGCGTTGTGCGCCATCAAACAAAACTAAGTTGTGACACGTGACTCACATTCAACCGCGGCGCAGTTCGTCGGCATACCGTTCTTTTTTTTTTCTCGTCTCGACTGTCTCGACTGAGAACACCACATGCACCATTGAAAGCCCAGCAGAAACTACGATAGGCAGTGCGTCTTTTACCTACCAAGACAGCGCCACCGCATCTTCAAGACGTAAGTCCGGTGGAATTTGTCTATATATTTAGAAAACGTGCTTAACGACTTCGAGTACTTTGTACTCAACTATGGGACAGCAGTGCGCCGTCCCTTGCTAAAGCCAACGCATTACGCCCAGCGAGTTTCCCTTGCGTTCTTCATAATCTACTTCTGACACTTTCGAGACCTGTGTGTTTAGAAAAAGTGGTTAACGATTTAGAGTACTCGGTACTCTACTATGGGAGAAGTGAAAGCCGTCTCTAATAGGAAGGAGTGTTTTCCTCGCACACCCAACGAGTTCCTGTGTGTTTGGAGAAAGTAGTTAACGATTTAGAGTACTAGGTAGTACTCTACTATGAGAGAGCATAAAGCCGTCCCGTAAGCAGCTGTTGAACTGCTGACGATGAAAAAAAGCAGCGAATGGGTGCCTGCTTTCGGAGCCTGGCAAACGAGGACACTTTTAATCCGAAATGGTGAGGCGATGAAGCACTTTTTTTACTCTAATCATTCTATTAAAAACACCGTCCATACGTAACTAGTGAGCTGGGCAGATTTTAAGCGAATCTCTTTCGTAAATTAGTCCAAACCAAAAAAAGCACACATTAGAGACGACACGCTTTGCACTTATCGGGGTCTCTTTAATCTAACTGCATGATAAATAAAACAATGCATGTCAATAATAAAATAAAGAAGACATGCAAACAAGAACGCAAGGCGCACCACGATGGGGAAGTTACTCACCTCAATAATGCGCATGTTTCCTCACATCAATAATGCGCACGTTTCCTTTCTCCAGTGGTTATCGTCTTGTTTAAGACAGTTTCACTGCCCTGTCTTCCCATCGCACTTCTAAAAAAATACAAATGGGAGCTCCAAAAATGGCATAACCCGTAAACTAATCTGGCACGTTGTGAACACGTACAACATCCAATTCCCGAGGCCATTGAGTTTCTTACAAGGTTTGCTAGAGAGAACTGGAGCGCCACAATCATCTATAGACACCGCGGGAATGATGGACATTACGTGGAATTGCCTAGTATTCATGCTCATGGTTTCGAACGCACTTTTGGTTTCGCTCATATCACTATTTTGCCTTTTGTTTAGCATAAAAGTGTGTGTTCTTGTAAACATCTTGAGCTTATTTTAACGGTGGACCCTAAAAAGACACAAAGTGGAGAAGTGGCAGTGTTGTGATTTTCATGAACATTGTATTGTGACAAAGAGACTGCAGTCCACACGTAGTCTCAAGAATGGAACTTATGGGAATAACGTTCTGCCTAGAATTCCCCAGTGGCGTAAGCGCGATACATTGCAGCTACCATAGACACTAGCGCTATATTTCTCTCTAGTGTGTTATTATGACACTCTAGGCCCCGAGTAGCCCAGCTGTTGGTTTGTTCGGAAACATAGTCGTATAGAGACTCAGTGACCTTCTAAAGCTTTTATTGTACACACTACGCTACTTATTAACCTTGCGTACGTTTAATCTTACAAGGAGTTTATTCTGTGGCGTGTAGTATCACTGACGTGACTGTCACTATACGTGGTCGGCGTCAACGGGTGACGGATTTCCTGGCACTGTGCCAAGTGTGCCGAGACAACGTGTCTTTGCGTTGTGCCAGCCACGCTGTCACTCATGTAGACACCGACAGAGAACGCCACAAGTGACGCGAGGTCTCGCGAAAGTATATTCAAGCCAAGACAAGTTTATTTTCGACAACATGAAGTCGGACGTCCTCAGGCAAAGATACGTCAGAGACATTTTGAGATTGCCCCGAGTGTTCCTGAAAGTTGTTGGTTTAAAGTAAACGCCACTCGAAGATGATGAGCAGCACTTGGCGTAATAGCCCCAGGTCACCCATAACAAAAAAAGAAAGAGAAACGAATACACGCGCTGAAACAGATATGAATGCCCCGTTTGACAACCAACGCCCTGAAACGTTGACCCAAGCAGCTAGAATCACTTCATCTGGTACCTTACCAGTCATGAAACTCTCCGTTCCGAAATCTAGACATGACAGCAGACAAATTCGCAGAGTTCGGTGAACCGACCAGCAGTATGGGAGCAAATACTGAAGGCAGGGCGCGTCGTCATAGCCCTTGCTGTCGTAGCGCGAGCTATACCGCTGTGTGAATTAGGGGAAGTGTTGTCGAGGTAAGTTCAAGGAGTCCTATGGCTGCAGTTACTACTATTGAGCATGAGTGTAGAGGGAGCACGCTGACAAATGCCACATAGAGGGGCACCTAGAAGTTGTGTATGTATGCCTCTCACACTTTTGCGCGAACAAGTTCAGGTCTTTATGAAGTTAGACTTGCAAAACAGACGCAGAGCTACGTCCCCACTTTCTTCGCGGTAGATTCTGCACTCCACACACCGCGAATACCTGCATTTCGATAAGGCAGAAAGATCTGAGTCGGATCGATAAGGAAACAACTAGTTTGGCCACGTCGGTTAGAAAACGAAACAACAGTGGCAACACCACAAAAAAAGCAAAAGAACGAAATCTGCTCAGCTGTGACCCTCGATTTCTGATGCTACAGTTGAAAGTCGAATGGTTATTCACCGCAGTGTTGATACTTCCTGAATAATGCATTGCAGTTATGAATGCGATCAGACTTGTCACCTTTCTATCTTCCTTAACAATGCGATAGAAGAAAAAAAAAGGAGGAGCATCTTTGTTAAGTGCAATACCAGACAATGACTAGTATTTCGTTCGCTTTGTTGCTCCGGTATACCCTGCAAAGATAACTGACACAAAGACCCCTCACTGCTGTCCCGTAGTGCTGTTTTCGCCAGTTTGCTAAACTAATTTTGATGACGCGGTTATCCCGGGACTCTGAAAATGTTCTGCAACAGGGCCAACACAAAAATTAAAAAGAGGCAGTACATATTCGCGACGACCACAAACGAGGAGTAAGTGAGCAGGCATTTCATTCTAAAGAAAGGAAAAAGAAAAACGTGACAGCACTCACTTCCGCGTGCTTGCTAGCGAGCCACATACAAAAGAGAAATCGGTGCAAAACTTGTCTTTCAGCTGCGGCGGAGTAAGAGTGGAGAATCTAAAGCAAAAGATCACGTGGTGCGAAGACAGGAAAGACCATTGGGCGGCCCGCGGCCATCAGCGATGTGCTCGCGTGCAGACAATGGTGTCTGCGGCTGCCCAACGATCGATACAGCTTAAGAAGATGAAGTGACGTCCGGTCACGTGCGAGAAAGGATACGAGATGATCACAATGCCCGAACGCACGCACATTGCCGGATAGCGGGCTCAGCCAATCGGTCTTCTTTTTTTTTCTTACATCTTGATTTCGTACCAAATTAGTGTAACAACCCATCTGCCCACCCACAAATGATCAGTACCCTCTTGTGAGGCTTCAATTGCAGCTTTCGTTAGCACTTTATCTCTTTAGAAAATGAACGCGCAAACACACACACACACACAAACATCACACACAACACACACACACACACACAAGCACGCACGCACATAAGCGTGCACGCGGTGAGAGAGAGAGACCTAATCACAAAACGCATCAGAAATATTGGAGCTGTACATGAGCCCATCTAGGTAGGAAGCGCAGGCCACTATTACACAGAACACACAACAGAAGCACTTGTGTTGTGTGTTGTGTGCAATAGTGACTGCGCTTCCTACCCAGATGGATTCATACCAACTGGCCCGATACAATTGTTTATTGTGTACATGAGCATCTGATAGCGCATTACAGCAGTATATTACTCGTTATAAAAGCTTGCGGAAGTTAGACTACATGCTTCAATAAGTATTCACGAGGTGAACTAATACAGAAAAGAAAGGACATGACTGGGCCCGCTTACGTCCAACCAGGTGAAACCTATGAAAAATGTACTGAAAAGAAATTTTAAAACACAGAGGTATTATTCATGAGGGAAGCATGTCTTTTACAGTGATGTGATAAACAATCACGAGCCATAATAAACAAGGTGTACAAAACATAAGACACATATAGTCACAAATTTTTGGAGAATCAAAGGAGTTTAGAAGTTCTCTTGTTCACTTTCTGAATTAGTTAGCTGATGTTCCACCCTACAATAAATAAATTATAGCTGGGTATTGATTTAGAATGTCTGGTGTATGGGTGAGCTTGATCGTTGGTAATGGTGGTTTGTGCGTGATCTAGGTTTGTGTATTAAGCACTTCTGTAATTAATATGGTGTTCGTTTGACATAAAAGGTGTCCAAAAATAGAGATGTATTTGCTTTATACTGGCGTAGTAACTAAGCATAGCTTGTGTCTGTATAACTGATTGATAGGCAACAATTTGTAGCTTTTGAAATATGATATTCCCCCGTAAGATCGAACAAAGCATGGCTCGTTGACCTCTTAAATTTTTTTCAGACTTGTATATCATCATCATCATCATCAGCCTGACTACGTCTACTACAGGACAAAGGCATCTCCCATGTTCCGCCGGTTAACCCGGTCCTGTGCTTGCTGCTGCTAATTTATACCCGCAAACTTCTTAATCTCATCTGCCCACATAACCTTCTGTCTCCCCCTCACCCGCTTGCCTTCTCTGGGAGTCCAGTTAGTTACCCTTAAGAATTGTATATTGTATTAAGAATTGTATATATTGTTGCCTGATCAGTAATCATCAGGCGACAATATGATGAAGAGATCCACAATTGGTTTTGCTATAAAAAAAACTTTTCGCACCGCAGAAAATCAATAATTACGGAAAGGTGGAGTGCCACGCTTACCTGAACTGCTGCTTTTTTCGAATTTGGCGATGAATTACACAAAATGTATTAAAGCTACGTGCCTGAAATTTTTTTGGCTACATATAGGCATACAGACGCTTACGTTCAATTATATTTAGATTGTCAGCGTAGGGAACATTTTTTACAGCGAAAGCTGTTATGAGGTCACAGGTCAGATCTCGCGTAGCGCCTTAGTTGTCAGCCGCCGCCACCGGTGTCCGCAACCACCTCGCGCGAAATTCGCAAAAAAAAAAAAAAAACTAGCACCAATGACACAGTGGGGCTCGCACCTGGGTCCGCTGTGTGCCAGCCCAGTATTTTACCACTGAGCTACGCCAGTTTTCTTTTCTTTAATGCACAAAATCACCACCAGTGAACCAGTGAAGTACGTACAACGTACTTCATCAGAAGTCAGGCAAACACACACAAGCGTCAAGAAGAGGAAGCCCCTCTGGAACGGGGTTAAAGCCTCAACAACGCTACGCATTTGGGCAGCTGCATCTCGGAAGACGATCTCGTCGACTGTGGTGGCTCGGCGTGTCTATCAATCATGCGACTTTTCCGTAGTGAATAAAGTACCTACAACATAAACAGGTCATATGGGTATTATCAGTCAGACTCTTGTTGAATAGAAGGAACATAATCCCATGAGCTGCGATTGGAAGTTCTTTTCTTGTTGGTCTTTTTAAAATGTCCCCAAAATAAAAAGCGTCGCGACAATGAATAAAACAATGATCTATCGTCTCAGGTTTGTTGCAGAGTCTGCAATTCACTGTCCGGGGTACGTATATTGATTTTCATGGGGCCACGTTTTCACTGGAAGCGTGGAAGTGTGCAATATAACGAAGACTGTTTTCGCTGAAGGAGATATTCACATTCTAGGTACACAAAATAATACATCGTGATCAAACAAAATCGAATATGGCTTTCGATAAACGGGTTCGGGGAAAAGCTTATTCACAAGTGCAGCGGTTAAATTTGTTCTGTCAATAGTATACAAATACTCTAAGCTAAACCTGGCTTTAAAAAAAGTTGGCAGTATCAACAATTTCTTTTCAGAATCCCCACAACGGCAGTTCCTTAGCAACACTTGTTGTGAGATGAATAAAAGGAAGGTGGTTACATAGATGGTTACGAAGAACCACTAAAAGAATGGGTTGACACACATCCTTGAGGTAAAAAAAATTGCAACAGCAACTGTCGCAAAAACAAATGCACAAGGCCGAGGCCACCCTTTTCAAACGGAAGAAAAAGATTTTCTCTTCTCATGGGTTCCCAGGAAGAGCTCCAAATAAAGCAGGCAAATATCCTATGAAAGGCTTAAATGTGCACACGAGAGCAGTGCAACACCTGCAGAACATAAATAAGCTGTGACGCAAGGAATATATTGCACGCTTTCGCTCTTGCAAAAATGGAAAGCTCCCATCCATGCCATGTTGCCACCTTGCGGCGGATCGTAGTTATCGCAGCGGTTCAGTGTGGGCCGCTGTTACGATAGCTATCGAGAGGCATACCAAGGTACTTCATAGGAGTCGCATTCTAATGGATATTTGCGAAGACCGAAGAAGTTTGCGCCCACATGCCTAGCCAGAATCCACTACTTCTATTAAATTTTATGCTGGCGTCAGCGACTTCACCGGAAACGTAGTGTTGACTGCTTCTTGAACGCTGGGTTTATCAACGCAAAAGAAGGCAATGTCATCTGCATAAGCTATAACTAACTTTTTCAGCATATATTGGTAGCCTCTTATGCTAGAATTTAGAAGCACACTTAGTCATAGGGGTTTCAGATAAAGTGCAAAAAGCAAAGGCAGAGAGCGGGACATCCCTGACGTACAGATGAATTTCACTCTATTATATTGTAATGTGTGCGATTTACAATTAGCCTGGTTGTGCACTTCTTATAACAGAGGGAAATACCATTGTACAGTACATCACCTAGTTGCAGGTGTCTTAGGAGCCGGAACAAAAAAGCGTGCTGTACCTTATCAAATGCTTTAGCAAGGTGTATTTGATGGAGGGCTTCTTGGTCCATGCTACCATCAATACACTGAAGAACTCACCGTGCAATATTAATGTTTGTCTGTATAGAGCGGCCATGAATTCCACTAGTTTGGTGGTCACCTAAACATTTAGTAATCACTGTCTGTAGCTGACTTGTCAGTAATTTCGCAAATATTTTGAAGCCAACGTTAAATGACGATGTAGGCCTATATCCTTTAACTCTCTTTAATGCATCAGGATCAATACTTTCTGGGATTAATGTTGTAGGGCCTTGATAAAAAGAAGGAGGAAGTTCACCACGTTCATGAGCCTGTTTAAAAAGTTGCCCAAGGAAAGGTATCATAAGTTCCTGAAATTATATGTATTCGCCACTAAGGCCATCTGGGCCAGGAGTTTTGTTTTTCTCCAACGTTGTTATTACAAATCTAATTTCCTCTCTGGTTATGGGCCCATCTACAGTGAGTCTAGTAATCACCTTGTAACTGAGGCACAAGGGAAATGAAGTGATCAGCTTCTTCCTCCAAATTCTCCTGAAGCTCACCCACGGTGAACAAACTTTTGTATTAATCTTCAAATGCGGCTCTTATTTTAACATGTCTGTGCAAAGAGAACCCCACGACTCAATTAGCAGTACCTGTTCAGCAAGTGTACATCTCTTTTCATCCCCGAGGGATTTTTTAGTGGGTTCCTCGTCAGTGAAATGGGTAACACGGCAACGAATCTTTGCTCTTCTGCATAAATCTGTATCGTGTTTTTGTATCTGTGCTCGAATCACATTTATCTCGTCTACGTACAATTCCGGCTGTTGACTTCCAAAAGTATGGAGCTTATGAAGTAAATCATAAAAATAGCATTTTGAGCTTTTTTTTCTTTGCGCTATTTCACATGAAATAATAATCGCCTTACAGTTTAAGAGGTTACTGGCACGAAAACTTTAGCCTGGCGTTTTTCTACTGTAATGCATCGCTGGGGACCTGTTAGTCATGATACGACACATCGTTTGCTTCAGCACGCAACAGATAATTATTTACAAGCCCCTCATTATCAATCAGTTTCAGTTTCGGTTTGAGAAAGTTTCAAAAGCAAGGTGCAACTGTCGCCACCTAGCGTGTGCAACTCTTGACCACGTCAGCACACAGAACTGTGACACACTTCCGCACGGTCTGCATCAAGAGTTACTTTCGAATAGGAAACGGGACTGGAATGTCGCCAAACACAAAACTTTCTAAGCTTGCGCCACGGCCACGCACTCGCAACCAGCCGCCGAGAAATATGGACTTCGGGAACTAACGCGGCAAAAGAAAAATGGCGGCTATGACGTCATCATAACTTGTTTTGTTGACCGCAATGTGGTGACGTGAGGGAAGTAAGGGTTCACCTCGGGGTCACCTCCGAAGGTGTCTATAGCGATATGGAGTCGGAAACTCACGCAAACTTCAAAATAATTTAAAATGCCCTTCAAGATATATTCCCTGTTGATATCTTGCAGATGGTATACGAATGTTCACGAGAACCGACCCCGCAGGCTATATCAGCCCCAAAATTTTGTGTGAGTACCCCTCTAACTTTTTCTTTGAACCTTTCCTATTGAGCGAAAATTGGCAGCTGTCGACACTGTGTTCCCTCATGTACCGATTTTCTTACTATTTTAACAAAACAATCTTCGCGCAGCAACTGTACGTTAAGCTTTTATATGTCCCAGTTTAGGGCGTTTTACGAAATTTTTCAGCACCCCAAGAAACGGTGACCAAGCAATGGTCTGTGAAAAATATGGGCTTTACAGCATAATTATGAATGTGAGACCATATGCTTAGAGATACATACACACGGTCAAGACGAGCATGAGAGATGCCTTGAAAGTGCGTGAACCTCACCGAGGAAGGTGCATGCACTCCCATATCTATTGAATTGCGGTCATTCAATAACTTATGCAGTAAAGCTCCACTTGCATCATAACGATTTATTATATAGTAATAATCTCTCGCGTCACAAACACAATTAAAGTCTCCGAAAAGTATCAAAGTTCTGTCAGTGTTTAGCAGCAAATTTAAAGAGAGGAAAAAGCATTCCTATCATTCACTTTGGAGGGAGCATAGAGACAGATAAACCTCCATTTATGGGAATGAAAACAAAAGTCACAACAAATGAGGCGTCCTTCCCCATCAACATGTAGCGACGTCAAAGTACGATTCAAGCGCTTCCCAACTAAAAAAAAAAAAGCATCCAGTGGAAGCACCACGTGCTTGGCTGATGTATAAACGGTAATCGCGAAAAACTTCTAGTGCAAGATCGGTGTCACGAGCGGCCGAAATCTTAGTCTCTTGCATTGCACTGTAACTACATCAATGTTGTACTGCTCAAGCACGTGGCGTAAGTGCCACTGACGCCTTACATTCCTCAAGCTACGTACGTTGAGCGTCGCTTCACACAAGGGAAACGTTAGCGTGGTAGCCATTTCGCTATCCTAAAGGAATCGTAAAACGGTCGCTTTACAACGACAATGTGACACCATCGGCAGCCACATGCGCTAACTATATCATCAGCCCGAGTGGACTTGCATAGACGCTTTGCCTATCGAGGAACGCGGAACTATATATGGCATATCGAGCGCGTGAAACAGGCGCTCATCGGCGTCTGTCATGCGCGATCCGCGTCCCACAAGAACGCTGCTTTATATGACGTCAGAGTTCAAGGTAGTGCAGATTGCGTGTGGCAAAGACGCTGATAGGTGTCCCGGTTGCACGCACTCGCAAGTACCGAAGAGTTCCGCGCTCCTCGATGGGCAAAGCATTACTTATGATGACGTCACCTAGTTAGTGCGTGTGGACGCCGGTGACTTCGCATTGTCGCTTTAGAGCGAGCGTCTCACGACCCCTTTAAGCTTTTGTAGGTCACCTTCAGCCACAGGGCAACCTGTGGCTTTACCTCCTTTGCACTTCTTAGGAGCACCTTCCTGAGAACGCTGGCATAGGCAGCGCGTCCCTCGGTCCCCAAAGGAGGTGACACGTGGACCACATGAAGAAATTTGCTCTGTCTTGTCTGATGTACTCGTTGTTGCATCATCGGTGACCGGTGCCTGACACTTCCTTGCCTGACCGATGATGATGATGATGATATGTGGGGTTTAACGTCCCAAAATCACCATATGATTATGAGAGACGCCATGGTGGAGGACTCCAGAAATTTTGACCATCTGGGGTTCTTTAACGTGTGCCCAAATCTGAGCACACGGGCCTACACCCTTTCCGCCTCCATCGGAAATGCAGCCGCCGCAGCCGGGATTCCAACCCGCGACCGGCGGGTCAGCAGCCGAGTACCTTAGCCACTAGACCACCACGGCGGGGCTTGCTTGACCGCTATCCATTGCTTCTTGTTCCTCGTTGTCAGGAGGCTTGTCTTAAACTCTGTCAGCCCTGGATTTCTATTTTAGTAGCTTAAACTTTTTGTGCGTGTTTTTCTTGTAGTTAGGACCTCAGAAGACAGCAAAAAAATTGAGCCAGTGGTGCAAGAATTTTGCAATAATTAACATGGCATCAAAGTAGGTCATCAAGGCTCAGTGATTGCAAAATGAAAAATAGCTTCTTTTTCCCTGCCAATCAACAGTGTACACAAAATAAGAACCAATAACATTCTTCTCAGCCTAATACTCAATAAAACAGCTTCGCTACGTCATCCCAAAAATGGCAGCTACCCGCCTCACCTTACGCGCCTCAGCTTCACCGAAGACCTCGGTCGCGCTTCTCAACAAACGTGCCGAAATATTCATATCAATTGCAGTGGGCATAATTGAAGAACTCTGCCCCCAAGAATGAGCACGATTGGTTGTGCTTCCGAGATACAAGGGGCCCAAAGGGTTAAGGTCTTCCTGGTGGTGTTCTTTTGCAGCATTGCATTCATTTATGCTTTCACTGGCGTCGTTAGCGATGTTATTTTGCATGCCAAGGGTCTCCGTGGACAAGTGTTCAGCTTCCTTTAAGGCACCTTCTGCTCCTCCCGCTGCTTCTCCTGTCGCATCAACTACTTCAGTGGCATCCATAAGATGATCCAAATGTTGCTCTTCTATGCCTTGGCCATAACGGAGTTTGTTGGCATAAGTCGACACGCAAGCATCCAACGAGTGACCAAATCGATGGCACTGCAAGCACCTTGGTGTTTTGCACTGTCGACGGGCATGCCCCACTCGCTTTCACCGAAGACACAGTAAAGGCCCACCGGAAATAAGTACAAGGCATCGGTGGCCATAATTTGACATAGGGTGAGGTATTGAGCTCACAGTGGTGGTGTCCTTGAGCTCCAAAGCGACGTCCCTATTCGTTGTCATCTACTGTTCTATATTCCTGCACATCTTCATGCTTCTCTCTCAACGGACTTTACAACGACGTAAGCTTGGAACGCCTCTTCAACACGTCGCGATTTCAAGAAGAGGTGGAAGCCAAAGAAGTGTCAGTTTAATATTCTTGGTCTCCGGATATAGCACCATGCACTTCAGCCCTTTTACACGGAGCTCACCACAAGTGACGAGTTTCTGTTTCGCCATGCTGCTTGCACACGTAGCCATTCATAAATGGCCCATTGGATACTGGCCAACTCCTATGACGTCAGCTGTGCTCACCACTCAAAGCATCGCGTCACGGAAGTCTGGGGCACTTTACGGCCTACCACTCAAGTCGGCATGAAGGAAAATGTCATTCAAAACGTCATTACCCGTTGGAAGACGTGGTAGGACGACTTTACAGTTTGAGTTTTCATCATAAATAGTCTTCATCATAAAACGCGGTTCCCAGCAGAGAGAATTTTATGAGTAACGGATTATTATGAGTAACAAAATGTTCTAGAACAGCAGAACGACCAGGCATCACACAATGTGAATAGTGTAACGAGTTGGTCGTCCAATGCTCCAAACTACTACAAAAGCTTGTTCTTGATCACCTAATAAATGTGGCGCATACCCACTTCAGGCATAATTCCTCATCAACGTCAGCCGCTGCATGAACGACTGGAACAAAATTCCTCGCAAGAGTTTAGCGGATACCACGTTTCTCAGAATAATGACGAAGGACAGCATAGCGAATGCCGGCATACCTAAAAGTTTTATTATTATTGCCGTAGTAGGTACCCCGCAAGTGTGCTTGCAGGAGTTACCCGAAGAGTGTTAGAAAAGCTCAGAAAGGTCGATTTTCTAGCTTTCGCCGAGACTGCGCTGTGCCTTCCGCGCAGGCCTGGCGATTTTTTTTAATTGTTGAATTGGACCTAAAAACGTTTTTCTGAGAAGTTTTCAGGTCCTTATTTCACAAAGAGCCCACGGCCGAGTGGTGAAAATTTCGCACTACTTTCTCAGCATGCTCATTATTAAAACTTCCTAAGCTCATATTATTAGAACTTTTCAATAAAAATATATAATTGTGCCAACTTCAAAAAAAAAAGGGCATGCAAGGGAAACTTCTGACGACGGTTTATAAAACCCCATTGTTGATATTTTCTATAATTCCCCCACTTATTCTACTGCGCATCAGCTTTCCCGATCAATAAAGACATGTTGCATTTCATGTTTTTGCTTGCAGTTACGGCCCGTCAAAAAAATGCCATTGCACAAGCATAGGCAATGGGAGATCGGATTTTCTGTATGCAAAGTATGAAACAGGTCATCATTGTAAGTGGCTTTTGCCCCTTCTTTGAAAATAAATATACTAACGGTAGTGAAGAGTGGGGGGGGGGGAGGACGTATGCGTTCCAGTGTGACGTGACCACGAGGCCCAAGGGTAACCATAGTCCTGGAAGTGAAGCCTGACCGATACCTCTATCTACACTCAATCACTGCTGACTGTTTTTTTTTTTTTTGCCTGTCTCCGGTGCCAGTCGGTTCACGTTAATACTGTCTCCTGTGAATAAGCCCCCCCCCCTCGCTTTTTTTTGTGCCTTTCCCTGCACTTCTGTACTTTTTTTTTCCTTTCAGCTTTCTCTTAGGCACCGAAATGCGAGCTTGTTCAAAAATACGAGCGCACTGGCTGAAGATTATCATCGATCGTTCTGGCACGCTTGGCTCTGGTCGTAAGCCGCGACGCCTCTGGCTCCGAGAAAACGCGCGCGTGCGAGAGCTTCTTAAATAATGTAGTGTAGAAGCACACGCCCGTGGTGAGCAACGCATTTGCCGACGGGTCCTTTATTTATCGACGTATACACGCCTCACTTTCAGTTTTTTTTTTTTCTGTCCTGACAGCTCACTCGCGGATAGAGCAATAATTTGTTCGTTGCCAGGAGCAAGAGCCTTACTTTCCGAAGCACTGTGACAAAGCCAATACATTAAAAGAACAAAAAAAAAAAACGAGCGCAGCGCGTTAGTTCGGCGTTTCTATCTCTCCTGGGTGACGTATAGCCGCGTTAGTGAAAACAACTCACACACAAGAAATTCGCGAACTGGACAACACGGGCGGAACTTCCAGCTGACTTATTTAACACACGGAACGGAGCGTACATACACGTGAAATATACATACGCAGAATGTCACAGTAAAATCAAAGCCTTTGTGTCCTGTACATGCTGTAAATAATTTTTTTCTAAACAAAAAATCAATACCAACGTCGAAGTACCATACTGTAAAAAATTCGAACTATACCAAGAAGATATCTTCTTTCTCTTTGTGTCTTTAAGAGTCATTTCAGAAGACGTGGGTTAGGGATCGTTCAACATCCATTGAAATAGGCGACCATGGGTTGAATGGTTTTGATAGGAATATTTCACACCTGTTAATGTTTGCCGGTGGGCTAGTTTGGTCGATAGCATCGTAACGCGAGAAAAACACAGCGCGAAAACACAGGATCGGTAGGTGGCAGGCACACAAGTGCTGATACAACTCGTCTTTGTGCCCCCTAATATCTCCGTCTTCTTACGTTGTTTTTTTAAAGACGATAGTCTTTCTTGGGGACCTTCGACGCAAAAATTTTGGTCTGTCTATCTGTACATTTGTCTGTTTGTCTACTCTTAACAGCATCGTGTGTTTGAAACGGCCGACCCCATCCTCAGCGCCCTCCTACGTTGCTCAAGATTCAGCGTTCATACTTGTGCAATTGTCGATTAAAAAGCAATCATTGCTCATGTCTGGGGCACCATAACAACACGTATATATTCTGCAAGTGCGTGTTTTACTAGAAAACGCACACACAAGTAATTTTAAGGTGCGCAGCGCTTATCACATTGCGCTGACCATGCAACGCTTGCACGAACAGGAAAGTGTTTCCAACGCTTTGCTAAAACAAGATGGTGGTGGCACCTACCCGTAGCCTTGCGTTCTACCTCTTATCACCTCTGAGACGGGCGCGCACACCCGTCTCAGAGCCACGCGTTTTGTTTTCGAAGAAAACTGACAGATGGTGCTCATGTCTCATGTGATGTGACTTGATGCGCTCGTTCGCTTTCGCTGCACTACCGAAGCACTCTAACGCAGTGCCTCCAGAATACCATTCACCAATTTTCTTTTTTTTTTCGTTTTGATACTTCACAGTCACCCAATCCTAGCAACAAGACCCCAAGGAAATGCATACGGGTTCCTCATTTGCAATGTTATCTGTCCATGTTAATGGGCTTGAACATTTCACCTTCGCGCTGCCAATCCAGCTTCTCACGGTGCTACGACGCATGCGCTCTTCTCCTGGCGGTAAAGACGGTAAACAATGTGGAAGCGTCCTCCACACACCTGCCGGTCTCAAAGTTCTTCATTCTGTTCATTCTGACGAGTCCGGTTGCCTCGGATTAATTGGCCAAGCTCCGCCTCCGAACACAGTAGCTGATGGCAGCACAGGAAACCGAAGAAGCCAGACTGCTAGTGTTGCTTCCTGGTTAGCTGAATTGGTTAAGCGAGCACCCCGGAAAGGCGTTGGTTCCGGGTTTGATACCCCCCCTCCCAACAACAGACAGACAGACAGACAGACAGACAGACAGACAGACAGACAGACAGACAGACAGACAGACAGACAGACAGACAGACAGACAGACAGACAACAGACAGACAGACAGACAGATATAGATAGATAGATATATAGATAGATAGATAGATAGAAGACAGATAGATAGATAGATAGATAGATAGATAGATAGATAGATAGATAGATAGATAGATAGATAGATAGATAGATAGATAGATAGATAGATAGATAGATAGATAGATAGATAGACAGACAGACAGACAGACAGACAGACAGACAGACAGACAGACAGACAGACAGACAGACAGACAGACAGACAGACAGATAGATAGATAGATAGATAGATAGATAGATAGATAGATAGATAGATAGATAGATAGATAGATAGATAGATAGATAGAATAGATAGATAGATAGATAGATAGATAGATAGATAGCTAGACTCAGTACAGAATAGATAGATAGATAGATAGATAGGTAAGATAGATAGATCGCTAGATAGATAAGATAGATAGATAGATAGCTAGATAGCTAGATACCGCCCTACGATAGATAAGATGACTGATAGCTAGATCGCCTAGATAGATAGATAGATAGATAGATAGATAGTGATAGTAGATAGATAGCTAGAGTAGATTCGATAGGTGCATATCTTCAGAATCTTTCATTTCCAAAAGTATGTGGTCAAGCCAGGGGCAGTGCTAGGCCAGCTGTGTCAACGGTAACCTACGCGTCGTTTCACTGTAAGTCAATTATAAACCTTCCTTTTTCCACAGAGAGTGGTGTGTCAGCCAGCACGCCTAGAGCCTGCAGAAGAGCGAGCACACCAAGAACTTATGCGAGGCGAGTATTTTACACAGAATTCCTACAGAGTATCAACACCTGTTTCTTAGTTGTGATTGTGAGGGAGTAATAGCGCTAATATTAACACGTAGAAGCAGAAATATTCAAATGCCTTTTCCCAAAGTGTCTCTGATGACAGCAGGTTCATATTTACTTTGTCATTCACCCAGTGTAGCTAGTCAACCAAGCATTCTCCAGGTTGGTTTCACTGCCAGGCTTTTGCCTTTCTCTGGCATGTCTTCCTTCGTTCCTTCCTTCCCATCAAAGTGCAATAAATGTGTGCTCCATTAAATGAATGTCAATGAACAAAGCAAAACCGGTATGTACGCCGCTCCATCGTCACATGCGACGCCTTTATGATCGATATTGCTTAGGAAGTACATGACAAAGATTACCTCCACAATGAGGGACTCAAAAAAGCCATCACGCGGCAATGTTATAATAGCATACTTGAACTAAAGAAAAAAGTGCAAACAGTCAAGATCACACGTGCTGTTCTTCAAAGAGAGTGACTTTAAGGACGCCGAAGGTGTTACGCATGTTGCTCCTCTTTACACAGCCGTTCCTCGTTCCGTTTTACGAGCTCGGAAGCGAAGAGGTGGCGCAGACAGGCAGGCCAGAGCGCGGCGGCACTGTTTCTCCGAACAGCTTCGCTCTCTCGAAAGCAAAAATAAACGGGCCGACGGGTCCCGAGGGTGGGGCGTCAGCGCCAAAGGCGTAGCTATTTTAGTGGGAAGCCATTGTCTGGCAGCCTGCGGCATCCACTGATGGCTCGGATCTATCTATGCCACGACATATACACAGCTGCTTGACGGCGCCGCATTTTCCGCTCAATTTCTAGCTACGCCATAGAAGCATCGAAAAAAGTACCCGTAATTCTCTGACGAACACGTTCGGCATGAAAACGACTGCCGTAACAGTTCCTTTTTCTTTATTTTCGAAGGATATGGAGAAATAAACGAGTTTTTAAAACTATAAACCACGGCAACACACGTGCCTCTACTGAATCTATTACCCTCCTCCCTCCCTTCTCCTTATTTTATTTGCTCATCAGCAGGATATGCAGTGTGGCATCTCCATGACAACAAAAAATATGAATATGAATAAAAAATGGGATTGATTATTGCGTTAGAAGATTATGGGCAGTACCAGCGCACAAACTCACGGGACGAAGAGAAGATACACTAACAATCGCTGGCAGTTGGCAGTTGTGGCGTAGTTGGTTAAAGCAGCACATCGAAAGCTGGTGAGGTCGGTGGTTCAAGTCCCATTGCACTCATTGTTACTTTCTCTTTTAAAGTTCCTCCCGTGAGTTTGTGCGCTGGTACTGCCCATAATGTATCACCAAGTAGCCCAACTATCAGTCGTGCTTCACGTTATATGACAATGTTTTACGTTTCCTTCTTGCACCGTTCATTCTGATTCATCACCGTAGCTGTTTTGTATGTTTAGAAGTAATACGTGAAATGTTTGGGGTATTTCTCGCATATTCCAGCGTTTCTACGGCTTTATGTGTCAGGTGAATCTTGTCATCGCCATTGCTGTGTAAATGTTAAAAGCGACCGTTCGAAGATTGACCCTCTAAGAGAATACAAATGTTGCTGCGATTTAATTTTTGTTTGAACGTTTATATCGTCCTGAGCGCATAACATTACTTATCATCTAGCCGAGTAGGAGTACTTAAGAAAACCCAATCTTCCAAGATTAACTGGAAATCTAATGTATAGTACAAAATAAAACCTTGAAGCATGCACTCCGCGCGCTATCTTATCCGGGTATCACTTTCTAGTAAATTTTGTATTTAGAAACAATGTTCAACAACTTGGAGCACGATGCTGTTTACCATGTGACAGCAATAAACTGTCCAATTTTGCAAACTCAAGGGCAAAGGCGAAAGTGACATTGCATATTAATATTCCTCTAGCCTACGGCTCTATACATATACCATATATATATAGGTTATGACTAATGGTAACATGTACCGCGGGAAATGTACAACAAAAGCTTTATTGTCTTCGAATACTCTCGTTGCTTGCAATCATGCAAGAATTCAATAATGCCAACCTGACAGATTTTTTTTTTTCAGAACTGAAGCCTTATACCTGTTACTAATTTGTCGGAAGTCTGGCTTTGAGATGCTCTCGTCATGTAATACTCTTCATAATATAGCGACCCGTCTGTCAAGTATAATATGGCTAAAAGCCGCACAAAAAATTGCAAGCTTGCCGTTCTTTGTCACTTTAGAAAAGTTGATGAATTCCCAAAGTGACGAACCTCCCACACTGCAGTCAGTTACCACATCAACGCGCGTAGCTTCAACCACACAAAAATATCACATGGTCCCTCACGCATCTCACTAAGACGACTGCAAAGCGAAAAAAAAATCTTTTTTCCGCTTCATCTTCTCAGTCTATTGCACTAAACCCCTCTGAAAATCTTCCGTCTCTTTCTTTCTTTTCTTAAATCCTTTCACCCCTTCTCCCTCGCTGCAAACTGGACGCGCGTCTAATGACCTCTCTGCCCTTTTTTTTTTCCTTTCCTTCCTTTTGCCCCCAACGTGGTTTCGCACTGCCTCCATGATCGGCGGCACCGAAAGCTCTCTGCAGCCATACCTTGAGTGACCTCCGAGATCACACTAGCCGCACTTGACCAAGCGACGACGTTATGAGATGACGTCATGCGTGGTACAAAATCCGTTACGCGAAGTCATCTGGTACGCGGGGTAAACATACCAAAAGCGCCATATGATTGTGAGAGACGCCGCAGTGGAGGGCTCCAAAAATGTCGACACTCTGGGATTCTTTAAGGTGTACACAAATCTGAGCAAAGGGGCGTGCAGCATTTCCGCCTCCTTTGAAAAAGCATTTACACGAAGTCAGAAGATGCCACGTTGGTGCTTGTGTTTGACGGGGAGGCGGCACTATAATGACTCTGTCATTAAGCAACTTTTATCCTACTGTCGTCGTTGTTTATGTACGCTGTTTACTTGGGATAATAAGAAAACTTAAAATTCGTGTTCAGCAGGGACATCGTCACATTAGTCTTGCATCAGTCTTGTTGATGCCAACGGTCTCTTTTCACGTTTGCTGGGGCATCGAAAGCTCTCACCTTAAAAGGGCACTAAAGAAATAAACATTTCTCATTCACTAGTAAACTGCATAGTCAAAGTACCCGAAAACCCACTTTTACCTTAAGAAGACGCTTGGTAAGCTGGAAGGACGCGAAAAGGAAATACTGGAGACGACGCCATCTTGATATTCCTGCCCTAAACGCCATGACGTCATAAATTTTGACGGTGTCTACAAGGTCATACGTAGTTCCTGGGCTGGTCAGTAAAAATGAAGTAAACTGTTCTCTGAATTCATCATAGACTTGAGATGGCAAGTTTAAGCAAATTTCGCTAAGCCGATGTCACCAAAGTACGCAAAATGCACAATAAAGTTCATGACGACATGCGCGGAGATTTGAAACCAATATACTATGAACTTCATTTATTTATTTATTAACATATGATAGATAAATTGATGGCATTAGAGTTTTCAGAGTACAATTTGTCAGTCCGAACCTATTTGTTGTATCGCTATGGCGACTAGAAACAGTACGATATTCGGTTAACCCTGTTTCATTAATCCGTGTCATACCTACAGCCACCAGCAATAGATCGCAAACTTCTCGCAAGCTTTCCCAGCTAACTATAACTATCAAAGAACGCAAGCGCTGCAGAACGGAACCACAATGCTTCACTCGGTCACTGCCCTGTGTAGTTAGCGTAGTTAACGGAGCGGTTGGGCACGGGTGAATTCCGGTGGAACCGACTCGTCGCGTCATCCGTATCAGTCGTCACGCATCAGGGAAGCGTGGGCTACAGCGTCCCTACGATATGATGCGGGTAAGCAGATGGCTTGGTACGCTCTCGTGAGCTGGGAGTGACGAGAAGCCCGCATGACGAGAGAGAGAGAGAGAGATAGAAGCGCACCTAATGACTAGCCCGTATAGTGTGCAGCAAAAAGCTAAATGAAGGCGCAACACACACGTTGATTCGCGGGCACGGAAACACCATTAACCAGTCCCTCTCTTTATGCCATGAATAAGCACGTTTGGCTTAGTCATGACACAAAGACATAAAAAGCGAGAACAGAACGTTATTCTGGATCCCGAGAGCGTCCCTTTCACTTCCATGACTAACTGGAAGGTACTACGCACGACGTATGCTTTGTTATCTTCCCACTGCATAAAAGCGTATAGCTGTGATTGCTGGTGCTTCGTATACGAAGTCCGCGGTATTAAATATTCAGAGGTGTGTATCGAGCAGGTAAACGTGGACGAGTTTCTGGTTGGAACTTTGGTAGGATAAGCGTTCGGGTGGCACGGCGAAACACGGCTTCATATTTGTTCACCGCGTCGTCATTGTCGTCATCATCGTCGTCATCGTCGTTGTTGTTGTTGTTGTTGTTGTTGTTTTGAGGGAGGATGTTTTTTTTTTATAACAGCAGTTAATGTCCGCCAGCGACAACATACACCTGCTATTCATTGTACGATGTGGAATCGATGCGGCTTCATCGGGTAAATAGGAAAAACTCTTAGTTTGTGCTTTCACTAATCAATTCAACCGGTGGTATAGAATATCTAATAACGATGCTAGACTGAGGCATCAAATTCAAGTAGCATTGCAGAGAAGATCAGTCAGATTTCACTCGAGTTCGCTCGCAGAACGGGCACAATCAATATCATTACAGCCCTACAGCCGAACTGAAGCACTCTGTTGAAATGGTTCCGTAATGGTTTAAGCTCTAATATACGAAGACAGCATAAGAAATAAGAGAAAGCACTAACGCAGAATTAGTACTCGTATCACCGCAATTAAAACATCCCGGAATGGACATCACCCAACTATTCCCACTGGGTGCTCTTCTTAACATCACGCAACTACCGTTGTCCATAAATGCCGCATTTGTTCATTACTGCGATTTGTCTTCCCATAGCTCTGCTGTAAAGCGCAGATGCGAAACTATGTTTCGTACAAAACGATGGCCGTGGTTTCGTATCTCCAGCTATAGCGAAAATAAATGCACACGATATCATGCGCACTAGTCTTAGACTACAATTATTTATTCGCCCACACGTTACATGCACTTTCGCGAAAAAAAAGACATTTAAACCCACAAACTTGATTCGAGGCACGCCTGTGCAGCGGCTATTTGAGCCTTCCCGACAGCAGATGATCGATGAGAGTTCTTCGTAACAGCCGCGCCTAGTCGACAACAAAGCAGTGGCATTTACGTGCAGCGGATAATTTCGCCGCCGCACGTGGCTTTTATTTGCTTCTAAATGAATTCTCATCTTTCGTGGCGACAGGCGATATCGGCGTAGCTTCACTGCAGGTGGGCGCCGCTTATCTATTCTATTGCCGTCTCTTTCTGCCGCTGTATGACTGTGCGAAAGAGTGCAAGGGATGCGAATCTTCCTCTGCCTACGCACTTATGCTTTAGCGTTTATAGCCTTCCTGGCTAGAAGAAGATGACAGTCAAAAAAAAAACGAAAAACAATGGTGCCCAACAAAACTATCTAATTCAGCCCCGGAGCGCAACGGACGAGTTCACCAGGTGAACAGAACTAGAAACACACTGCATTTCCTAATGTAAGCCATTCAACGCACTAAGCACGAAGTTTACGTTGCAACATTCGCAGCGGTAGTGTAATGCTTATGGGGCTTGATTAGAGATCCCAGGATCTTGGGATCAAATACCGCTTGCTCCGGACCACGAGACTGATGTAACTTGAAGAATAAGAATGGGCTGGAGCACATTTGGCAAGCACTCTCAAATTATGACAGGTAGATTGCCACTATCCCTCAAGAGGAATAACAGCTGTATCTTGCCGGTACTTAGCTATAGAGCAGAAACCTGGAGACTTACAAAGAGGGTTCAGCTTAAATTGAGGACGACGCAACGAGCAATGGAAAGAAAAATGGTAGGTGTAACCTTAAAAGACAAGAAGAGAGCAGAGTGGATTAGGGAACAAACGGAGGTCAAGGATATCAGTGCTCAAATCAAGAAGAAGAAATGGACATGGACCGGGCATGTAGCCCGTAGACAGGATAACCGCTGGTCATTAAGGGTAACTAACTGGATGCAAAGTGATGGCAAGCGGGTTAGGGTGAGACAGAAGGTTAGGTGGGCAGATGAGATTAAGAAGTCTGCGGGTATAAATTGGCAGCAGCAAGCACATGACCGGGTTAACTGGCGGAACATGGGAGACGCCTTTGTCCTGCAGTGGACGTAGTCAGGCTGATGATGATGATGAAACCTTAGCGGTCCATGTAATGTGCGATGTCAGCGCGCGGTAGTGAAGCCATATACTTACTTCGGTATAATTGCCCGTTGAATTAATTTAGTTGTGTCTAATAAACCAAAGAGTCACTGCAGAGTGATTCATGAAGCAACTGTTGTTCCCATTGGGCGCAAGATGCAGAGTCTTGTGACACGTTTCGCAATCTATGTTAAGTCTCTGCTCTCCTGTTGGACACGTCACGATAGGTTGAAAGCTGAAAACCACCCGCCTGACGGTCCGTCACCTGTCGCCCTGTGACAGCAGACAATGGTGTCGACATTTCGTGGGACTGTGTCCAAGCTGACATTAGCGTGAGTAACCACGTCCCACGCTGGCGGTCTTCGCGGCTTCCATTGTCGAAAGAACAGCTTCCTTAGGCCGTTGGGTCATTCCCTCCTCTGTTGTCGTAGTAGAAGTATGTAGCCACCTCTAGTTTATGAGTTGCTCAATAGACGGCGCTGTATGTAGATTGATTGATTTGTGGGGTTTATCGTCCCAAAACCACCATATGATTATGAGAGACGCCGTAGTGGAGGGCTCCGGAAATTTTGACCACCTGGGGTTCTTTAACGTGCACCCAAATCTGAGCACACGGACCTCGACATTTCCGCCTCCATCGGAAATGCAGCCGCCGCAGCCGGGATTTGAACCCGCGACCTGCGGGTCAGCAGCCGAGTACCTTAGCCACTAGACCACAGCAGCGGGGCTTCTCCTGAAACCTAGTACCTCAATGTTGCTGAATAAAGAATAGATGAATAAATGAATAGATGAATAAAGAATATAACTAGATGGCGTCAATGATTTTCACAGTATATCCACTGAGTGAATGCTCATGAGGGGGGCGAAGCGTCCGTCCGTGCCTCCGTCCGTTCACCCGTACATGCTTCCGTCTGTCCATTCATCTGTTCTTTCGTCTATCTGTCTGTCTGTCTGTCCGTCCATTCATTCGTCCGTGCGTCCGTGCTTCTATCCATGCGTCCGCGCTTCTGTCCGTGCTTCTGTTCGTGCTTCTGTCTGTGCTTCCGTCTGTACGTATATCAGTCCGTCTGTGCATCGGGACGAACGCTTCGCCCCACTCATCATCATTCACTCCGTGAATATGCAGCGATTACTTTCATCAAGAAAGTCACCTGCAGACGCTGCCCACGTCAGCATTGCGAGGCGAGAGAGGGGGAGAGTAAGTGAGGAGATGGGATTCGCATGCCAAATAGGAGCGTT
Organism: Rhipicephalus microplus; assembly: GCF_013339725.1. Classification (NCBI taxonomy): domain Eukaryota; kingdom Metazoa; phylum Arthropoda; class Arachnida; order Ixodida; family Ixodidae; genus Rhipicephalus; species Rhipicephalus microplus. The sequence goes on along the minus strand of NC_051165.1, from coordinate 160,511,803 downwards.
AACACCCCATTGAGGGGAGCGAGCACTAGCAAACTGTAGGAGACATATATAGATTTTCCTAAATATACACTAAAGGGAACTCTGGCGCTAGTGTCTATGGGAGCTACAACGCACGGCGCTTCAGCAAGCATGAGAATGATGGGTAGTGCACGGATTTGTCTAATCTTCGTACTTCTGGCTCCGTTTGTGTTCGTATGGCGTGGAGCTGTTTTCTCATGAAACAAAAATTAGCAAATGTTCAGTGGTTGCGCTTCACTACCTTGTGCTTTTAGGCTCACCATTTCAAATCAGGTCACGAAGTTCAAAATGATTCGTTCTTACCTTCGAAACACAACGGAAACACATCAATAAAGGAAGCCACAAGTGCTATTCGCTGCGCGCAAGTACGAAGACTATGTAAATCCGTGTACTACCAATAATTCCAATGGTCGCCGAACGATCGCAGCCCCAGAGTCTCCTCTAGTTAACTTTAGGAAACTCTATAGTAGGAGAGAAGTGAAAAGAGTAGGAAAGAGTAGAGTTGCGCATGTGCAGTGTGAGTGTGGGCGCCGATGAACACGCGGGACATGCCACCGCTATGATTCGCATCTAAATAAATAGAAGGGAACCACTCTCTTCTGAAGCCACTTGCCCCTCGCGTTCGTATTAATTTGCCATGCTGCTTGCTCTTGGTCCATGTCCTGTTTGGGTGGGCGGGTGAATTGAATAAAAGCAGAAATAGACGACCGCGCTTGCCCGTAGCGTCCACAAGCCAACCTCATCGGACGCCGCTTCCCCCCTCGTTCTCCATCCACTGTGGTCATTTACCAGCGTGCTCCTGTTTCATATTTTATGGCTTGTCCTCAAGATTTTCGCATGACGCTCCCCCCTACTTTTTTCAGGGGCGAAGCTCTTTATAGCGGCACGCGTTTGTCCCTCTTAGCCGTTGTAGTAGTGTGTAACAAGTAGAACAGTTTGACCTCCAAGGTGGTGCCATTGAGAGATTTCTTCTGTGCGTTGTTGAACAATGAAATATAGTGCTCAATCTACATGCCCATGGCTGCTAAGGGGAAATGAGAGACAGGAGCGTTCGGCTTTTAGTTAACACGCACGTTGCAATCCCCGTTAGCAGCCATTGGCATGTACATTGAGCACTATCTGACAAGAAAGGGTTGCTACGTTATACTCGCTGGGTGCAACCTCCTTAGTTTTAGAAACGTTTAGCGAGCGTTGAGCCGCAGTGTCATGAATACAATGAACCAGTATATACCATGAACTCGACGTGGTTAAAGGTGGGAAGTAGATACGAAGAGCAAGCAGTAAGAAAATAAAAGCCGAATTCTCCTCTCTCTCTCATTTCCAATTAGCAGCCATTGGCATGTACATTGAGCACTATTCGACAGGAAAAGGTTGCTACGTCATACTCGCTGGGCGTAACCTCCTTGGTTTTAGAAAGGTTTAGCGAGCATTGGGCCGCAGTGCCATGAATACAGTGAACTAGTATATACCATGAACTCAAGGTGGTTGAAGGTGGGAAGTAGACCCGAAGCGCAAGCCGTAAGAAAGTGTGCGTGTGCCACCTCTCGTTTAGTCCTTGGAATGTCCGCTGGATGGCAGTGCTTCTATATGGGGAATATATGATGAAAAGATGCGAGATGGTGGTACTTGCAGTGTTGAATAGATGGACGAACGGACACACAGACAGATGCATGGATGGACGCATGAACGGACGCACGAACACACGCACGCACGGACGGGCGGATGGACGCATGAACGGTCACACAGACGGACGCATGGACGGACGGAAGCAAGAACGAATGGACGGACGAATGCTTCGCCCCACTCTCCATCATTCACTCCGTGGATATGCTGCCATTTGTTTCTATTCGTATTTTTAAGAATGATGTACCAACCAGCCCAAGCAGCTACCCTGTTTGATATGAACGCATGTTTGTAACTGTTGCACGTAGCAACTAAACTGAAGCGCTCCTAAGCACGATGAAGGTCGAATTCGCGGTGCGGAGGAAGGAAAAACGTTGTGAGAGAGCATTGCGCAATGCATTAAAAAGAAAGGTAGTAGTAGATAAGCCACGCAAACTCAAAGCTCCGCCTGTGGTCATTTTTCGGTATCAGGAAAGGACTCCCGCATTTTGCTTCCATGGCGCGAGTCATCTGGCAGAATCGCAGAATCGCAGAATGCGGTTGTTTGCTTTCTGTACTTTCCGTTCTGTGCTAATAAAGCCGCCTGGAGCGACCCAGCGAAACGGGATATGTGCTATCGCCGCCAGAGGCTTCGAGACACTGAGGGCACTTCCGCAAACAGATTGGCCAGGGCTCGAACGGGGACCTATTTGTCAACCTGACCGACCCCGAGTGGGCCTAGACTGGTGACATTCTGTTCACTCGTATCTATTCTGAACCAATTGGGGTTGTTTATTTCACTCACCATAACCTGTAGTGTTTTTGTTGCGCTCCTTGACAAAACACGGGTGGGATAGTACACTCCTAATCAAGTCCTGTTTGACGCATGTCTTTTAGGCGGAAAGGTTCAGAACTCGGAAAATAGCTTGAATAAGCAAATGCCGTAGAAGGAAACACTTAGTGAATTCGTTCTTCACTAGCTGTCCATGGTTCAGAGACAAAGGTCTTGCACTGCCAAGCTCAAGAACGTGTGTTCGACTCCCTTCCACGGCAACAACGTTTCGGAGGGAGGCGAAACGCAAAAGCACCCGGCAGTTATATGAACGTGTAGCTTAGGTGATCAAAATTAAACTGATGTCTTCCAGTATGGCAGGCCTGATTATCCTATTGATTTTCGGGCACGTTCTTGTTTGGGTGAAAGGCCATAGCGGCCTCATGAAACGCAAAAAGTGACCCCCGGCTTCGGTGTCAAACGCGAATGGTCTAGAATTTCATGAGACCAAACGTGGCGTCATCACTACGGGGCTAATGAAGTCACTATGCCACGACATTGCATGTCACGGTATGTGAATGGTTATAGCGTGACGTTGTGTGACGTCATCACATAACCTCGGCTCTTGGCCAAATGTGAACCAATCCAAGCGGTAGTGCCATAGAGTTCCCTAAAACTAACTTCAGAGGACTACAGCAGTGCGATCCTTAGCCATAATGGGAACGATAGGTAGTACACCGATTTGCCTATGCTGCGTGCTTGCGGACTTTGGACACACTTGTGGCTTTGTTTTTTTTAATTCAGTATTTTGGTTTAGTTTCGAATAAAAAATTATTAGACCGCTGTCATTTTCGCGAGCTGAATAAAATTTGTGAGCCTAAAAAGGTCAAGGTGGTGAAGTGGAACTGCTAAACCTTTGCTAAAGTTCTTCTTGCGGCAAGGCGGATTCAGACCACGATGAGCCAAGTGGAGACAAAATAACGAATATAACACAAATCCGTGTACAAACCAACATTCCCATGCTGGCTGGAGCGCCGTGCGTTGCAGCTCCCATAGACACTAGCGCCAGAGTTCCCTCTATAGTGTACCTAAAGGAAACTCTATGGAGAGTGCAACAACAGTTATAGCGTCTGTGGTTTTACGTGCCAAAATTACGATATGATTATGAGGCCAACCGTGTAGTAGAGGACTCAGAAGATCGGCGTTAGTTTAACGCGCCCTGATGTCGCACAGTACACAGGCCGGTGGCATGTAGCTTTCATATAAATGCAACCACCGAGGCCGCAATCTAACCCGCTATATACTTCCGGATAAGAATACGAACACCATACCCGGTACGAAATATTTATTTATTCATTTATTTATTTATTTATTTGGTTGTTTTATGTTTGTTTTCATTCACGCAGTGATGGGCGAATGCAAACGATATTTATCGGTCATAACACAAGCACCGCAAACAAGTTTATGGTTTCTCTTTGATTAAAAAAAGACAGAACCAGTGCTTACTTAGGTACACGCCCAATATAAACGCTGTCATCTCTAATGAAAGCTTTGGACTCATAGCATACCATTACTTATAAAACAGCTGCCTAAATTATATATGCCGGGCACACTATTTGAACATTTCAAATTTTGAGCGTCATCCTACTGGTCACTGCACTTCAGCGGAATGTGGCTGCAACCTGCAATTTATGCTGGTGTCATTACCTCTGCGTCCGTATAGACGGCCATCAGGGCATGGAAAAGCGACGTCGGTATACCGACATATATATGTATCGACGGGTTGTCGTCCGACTGTTGTCGTTACCATGCGAACGAAGATTCTGCGGTGGAGGGTCACTTTGGCGTCGGCAGAGGCACAGCCACGGGGAACATCTGCTCGATGAAGGCTGAAAAAGCTTCAGATTGCAGGCTGCCTTAGCGAAATTACACGGTGCCGTTCCCAAAGAGCACTCGGTTAATTTCATGTTTTTCTTCCGTTCCTGGCATCACGCAGAAGATGTTCCAGAAAATCGATTTAGATATGGTTCATCCTAAAAAATATTGTACTGCCGTGTATCCCACGTTTTTGTGATCCACTTCTTACTCTTTTTTGGCGACATCGTTGGCTCCGTCAGCACGCTTCTTTCGTCTAACGAAACAAATATAGACTACTTAACTGGCTTTTTTTTAAAGATTTTAATTATTAGCGCTCACGTCACTATCCTATTGCACACAGTAGGCGAGCCAGTTCAATACCACTGCGAACTTTGCTTATCCTAAATACTATTTTTTCCAACAATACTTTCTTCGTCGTTTAGAAATACCTAACTACAGTAAGGGTTGATAAACACTTACTTCTTCCCTTACGGTGGAATAAGTAAAAATGAATCGTTTAAAAGGTAGAAGGGAAAAAAAGTGGTTTGTCCAATACCATGCGCTCTAAGAAAAAAATAAGAACGTACTTTGACTTTTTTTTTTTATACACGTGAAAGTCACACCTGCAGGCCTCTCTTCAGAGAGCCACATTGACTCTATTTAGGATAGTCGTGTCGTGACTCTTTTTTGGAAAGCCATACGTCTCACAACTCACCCGTAGAGGGTCAACGTGCATATCTTAAAGTATTGCTATACACAACGTGGCTCTCATATGCACGAGAGGAAAATCAAAGTTTTTAGAGGGTGGAGTTTGTGAGAGAAGTTTATGGATATTTCAAATTTGCAGAGACGAAGAAATAAACAGGAGACAGAGGAGGAAGGAAAGGTAGGGAGGTCAACCAGGCGTGTTGTCCGGTTGGCTACCGTACACACTTGGACGAAGGAATAAGCCATTAAAAGAATGAAATAAAATGGAAAGAGTGCATAACTATCTCAAGTTCTACATCCTGCAAGCCACGTCGTGGAATCGGTAACTTTTCACGATGCGACAAGCGCGACCACCAAAAAGGGGAGAAAGCTGCAGTTTGACCTCCGCAACACTACATTTGTTTTTAAGAGGCATTCGAGGTCTATAAAGATAATTTGCTGCTGAAAGAGTTGGTTCATAATGCTCAACATCAAGAGTGGTAATTTCGTACAGGACATAGCGCAGCCCACAGAACACTGGTATCGCTTGTGTTTTGTGGTGCGTACTCTTCCATGACCGGTGCCAAAATGGAGCTCTGTAGTTTAGCATTATGAAGCCTACTCTTGTCTTCTTTTTGTTTCCTCTTGATTCTCAGTATCTATCACCAGTTTTTCGTTAAGCTATTACTTCAATCAGCCAACATAACTATCAGTACAGTAAAGTCTTTGGCGTTCTTCATTCTTCAAAAGACAGCTTCACCATGGCCGTACATGACTCGACTCCACGACGTCACTCACAGAAACAATTTCAAATTCCCCAACCCCACCACAGGATTTCGAAGACAATGCAGCACACGCCCTCCATCACTCATCGTCATCGTTGCGAATAACCCATTGTGGGAAATTCCATACTCTGCTTACGTCCTGAACATATTTACGTTTCCTTTCTTTCAATCGGACCTCGCTGTGGCACGACTTATCTCAGTGGACCACGTGGCCCAATGCAGCCACTTTACTAGAACTAGAAATTTCTAGTACACTCTAACTTTACCCTTAGCCCAAAAGAATCTAAAGCTGCATCGACGAAGAGAAAAGCCTTTCGATTCCTAAGTATAGCATTGGGCCAGCGCGACCTCTAGTTCATCCCTCTCGCAGCGTCCCTCCTATAGTGCGCGTCTCAGCGTCGCGCCAAATCGTGGAGGCCAACGACCTCTATCTACCAGCACTCGTGAGATAGCGTGCAAAAGAGGTCAAAAAGAAAGAAAGAGCAATCAGAAGTGGGCTTCACATGTGCCTTCTATTCTTCGACAGTGAGAGAAAGCTCGTAAGAAAGAAAGAAAGAAATGAAGAAAAAAAAGATAGAAAGAAAGAAACAAACAATCAATTTAAGAAAGATAGAAAGAAAGAAAGAAAGAAATGAAGAAAAAAGAAAGAAAGTAAGAAAGAAAGAAAGTACGAAAGAAAGAAACAAAGAAAGAAAGAAAGAAAGAAAGAAAGAAAGAAAGAAAGAAAGAAAGAAAGAAAGAAAGAAAGAAAGAAAGAAAAGACCTTATGATCTAAACTGCAGCGGTGCGAAGCTGAACGGTTCCAGAAATTGGACTTATCGCGCTTTCTGGTTCAGTGAGCGAGGCTTACAATATCGAAACGACTGGTGCTGTTCGCTGTTGATAATACGATTGGATACAAGGTAAACATAACCATTGCAATGCTCCGGTAGTGCGTTCTTTCTCTTTTTTTGCAGAATTGTCAGGAGCGGTTCTCTGTGGCTTCTGCAGCTATGGTTTTCTGTGTTTTACTTTATTTTTTTATTTTTGGTGCTCCAACTTGTACTGGCGTGTAGCAACACAAACATCCACAGCAAACGCTCTACAACGCGGCTTATTTGGGGGCTGAAGAGGCAAAAGAACACTCACGTACAGATGAACCCATCAGACGTACTAGACCAGCGCACTACTTGTAAGAAAAAAAAACAAAACACGTAGGGTCGCACAAATACAAACACGTAATAAAGTTACATAAACAGGAAACATCTCTGAGTTCGAAGACGACAGAGTGGTTTCCTTCTCGCCAACACTACATTTACAGGAAATATGTTCTTCTTACAACTTATTTCTTCATAAGAGACATCGAAGATGGCAACTTCAAGCGTTGAGCATATCAGGATTACGCCATTTTCCGCCGCACACTGTTATCTCTATCTGAGTCATCGAAAACGCCCGATACGAAGTGAAACAAGTTGATTTCGGACTTTAGTAACGCGAGACATATTAGAACGGGCGTGCACCTGCATGACAAGTCAAATTGTGAAGCAACTAAGCAGGTGAGGTGAGGCATGACGAAAAAAAGATGTTATAACTGATTATGATAAATGTCTGCAATAACTGATTCCAAAAACGCGTGCAAGTGGAGCTGTAAATGTGTGACAATTCACGAACATATGTGTACGAAGAATTCTTAAATAAAAAAGGTGAAGGGGAGTACTTCTATCACAGCGCTTCAGATGGCGATGGCAATGTTTAAAGAAGGTGTTCAAAAAAAGGATAATGGAGAAGTGATTGATATGGGCGGTTTCACGTTCCAAAACCTCCGTATGATTATGGGAGACGCCGTAGTGAAGGGCTGCGGAAATTTCGACCACCTGGGGTACTTTAACGTGCACCCAAATATAACAGAGAAGTGGTACAGCTACAACGTCGAAAAAGTGTTCAACCATTGTCTTCTCCACAAAACATAACAAACTTAAAAATAAAATACAAAAGTGCACATTTTCACACGCAGATCTCAACAAAAAAGTCCTATAACATTTTTTTTTTTTTTGGAAGGACAGAAGTAACGGTGCCCTAACAAGGTCGCGTAGGCGGATCCGTTTGCGATATAAAATAGATATTTTTTTCTCTCCTGTGCAAGAAAAATAATAAATAATGCAAATCTCCTTTAAAATAAAACGAAAAGCGCAATGTTTACGCATGCAGAGATCTACAAACTCCCCACCCGCAACTGTTTTGTCGAAGTGCGGTGTAGGCTGGTTCGTTCAAAGGAATAAAAGAAAGTGGCTATTTGATGTGAGAGTATACACTGCGCTGTAAATACTACGGAATATATACATAGATGATTGATTGATATGTGGGGTTTAACGTCCCAAAACCACCATATGATTATGAGAGACGCCGTAGTGGAGGGCTCCGGAAATTCAGACCACCTGGGGTTCTTTAACGTGCACCCAAATCTGAGCACACGGGCCTACAACATTTCCGCCTCCATCGGAAATGCAGCCGCCGCAGCCGGGATTCGAACCCGCGCCCTGCGGGTCAGCAGCCGAGTACCTTAGCCACTAGACCACCGCGGCGGGGCTATATACATAGACAAAAAAAAACATGGTAAACACCTCTTTTGAATAATATCAACCTGTTAGGGACAAAGCTATAGTACGAAAACGCACGCCTTAACACAAACAAAAAAAAATGACGCTTGTTGATATATCAAAGGACCTTGCGAAGCCGAGTACAGTATACACCTCGTAAATCACGAAGGTGACACGCACTACCTCTCTGCGACGCGTCCCGCTGGCTCACTGTCAGATATTTTTTGTCACGCCGTGCGTATTCTCTCTTTGTCAAGGTTATTTGCGGAGTATCACTCCCAGACGCGTCGTACATCTCTTTCGTGGCATGCGAACGCGCCTACTGGTGTTAGTTGTGAGTTTTGCAGTATTATTATTTCTGCGATTATATAAAAACCCATCGTACGTAACGGCAAATCTGCCGCGCTGCGGTCTGTAAAAAAACAAAAAAAACGTAAAAACCTGGTATAACTATGCATGATAACGTTCGGGAAAAGATTCGCCGTTTACATTATCTCTTTTTTTTAATTTCGGCTCTTTGTGGCTAGGCTGAATGATGAAATCCAACACGGCCAGAACGGCGACGTTATTAATAATTTAATTCCTGAAACTCTGCCTCCGGCTTAGTATTCCGAACTAAAGTATCAGTAATAATGATGCCTTATAGTGGAGAGCTCCTAAATTTCAACCTATTTGGGTTGTCTGACCTCCACCTAAATCTAAGCGTACCTGAATCTAACCACCCAAATCTAAGCACAACTTATTCCCTCCAACTAAAAAGGCCGGAATTCGTTCCCGCAACCTGCCGGTCAACAGTTCTTTCAAGCATCATAACGAACTGTGAAGTAAGGACGTAGCCCCATAGCTCTGAAATTTATGCAACCGCGGCCACGGCGGCTGCATTTTCCATAGAGGCGAAAGTGCTTAAAGCCCGTGTATTTGGAACCAAGTACGCGAGCCCTTTGGTTAATGAATTTGGTTAATGAACCCTAGCTGGTCAAAATTTCTGGATCCCTCCTCTATGGCATCTCATATAACCATATCGCGGTTTTGGAAGTTTGTACTTTATCAGTTATTATTGACTTATACGAATAAAAAACAGAAAACTCCTATCGCAATGTCCAGCTGCGCACAATGTAAGAAGTCACCAACCAAACTTTTTATACCGCATGCGCTATTTAAGGCCCTCACCAATTTAGAAGCACTGAAACGCTAGAAACTGTGCAAAAGCATGCAACAAGCTTCATATTTTCAGACTACTCATAACACTTAAGAGTAACGAAACCGTAATCCTCGGCCTAGTCTTAATCGAAATTAATCACGCAACGGTAAAGCTTGTCTTAATGCCCGTAAACGTTACAAGTTCTGTAATACGGCACTTCGTGCAATCAAGCCGATCCGTAGCCATTCGAACAGCATCAACCACGTAAATGCTGTACATCCACCAAACGCTCGCAACCGTATACACCAGTTTCATTCTCTCATCCTCCCCACATTTATCTTATTTTTTTGACGGGACAGGACAAGGTTGGAATTGCCTTCCTCTTGACGCTGTACACCATCCCAGTATTATCAACTTCAAAGCAGCGATCAAGCATCAACGAATTAAACCTTTTTTTTATTGAAATAGAAAATAAACGAAGGAGTTTTTGTCCCCGTTACTTGGCGATGGCTACCCCTTTCCACTTGGTTGGTACAAATAAAGAAAATAAAAAAATTAATCACATATATACATATACACAGTCCTACATGGGTGGAAGGAAAAGTTCTCCTATGGGCAGAACAAACACGTATAGACGCCGCGCTCAATTTCAACTTTTGTCCGTTAGTCGTCACAAATCTCCGTTTCTTCGAAGAAGTGTTGCAGCACCTTCATTGCTCTGCCATTTGTTGTAACAGCCTTGTAATTTCACATCTAACGCGTAAAACATTTGAACTAGGACCGTAGAGGTATTATAACTAAATGATTAGAGGTGAAATAGAATGCGTCCGCAATTACAATATCCACGTATAAGCATGCCGAGTCGAGTTATCCGGACACTTCCACTGCTCAAGACTTCATAAGAAGCTACCCTTTAATGCACACTCAGAATTCTTTTTTTTTTTTATGAAACTTTTTGAGTAGCGTGTAGAGTGCTCAGGAAATGAAACGCGACTGGTATGGAGTAGCCGTGGTACAACATTGGTTACGGCTTGGGTTACGGTAATCAGTCGCGGTTATATACAGTGATCGGTAACGGAGGTGAAGCGCTAAAGCCTGCGAATTTGATATTAACGCTCAACTACAGGAGCTCCAGGTGGTCGAAAATTCCAGGGCCCTTGAATACGAGGTACCTCATAATCGTATGCTCGTTTTGTGCCGTAACACCCGCAAATTATTACCAATTATAACTGGCAGGCGTCATTGCTCAAAATAACCACGTCACATAGCAGGGAATCTAGTCATTATAAATTTTCTTGGCTGCAAATGCACGATCCAGTAGTTGCGCCGACGTGACGTGAGCTGAAATAGGGGAAACGAGAGCACGCGCGTTAATAAGCCTTAAATTGCCACGTGCCAATCCGCCGGCCACTTATACTAGTCACGAGACGAAACGCGAAAGTTTACGATTGTATATGATTCGCGTTCCTTTTTTTTTTTTTTATGATGTTCGCATTTTGCATCACATCGGTGACTCGTACGCCCACATCAAAACGAAAATAACCTTCTGCAGCGAGATTTAGAGCAACGCGACGCGGTTATCACGAGCATTTGCTCAGCTTTCGTTCTACAACCCTCAAAAAACACAAAAAAAAGTTGTCATGCTTGTGCTCTTGCAGTAAACTGCGTGATCCGGAAGATAAGCCGTTAAGTGTCAAACGCAATAGCAATATCCTGTCCATATTGCGTACTTCAAGCACTTAGTGCATGCTTTTTATTGTACGATGTAAATATTTGAGAAGTTTGAATTGTCGATTACTGCAAGGTCACCGTTAAATTGGCTTGTGTCAGTGAAGCTTTCGCACATGGCTGCATTCTGTGTAATAGGGAGCATGTTTTAAACCACGAGCAATCGTGGACGTGAATCTTTTAGAACTTGCTGTGCACCCAGTACGCGGTCTTCAGGGAATGCGCGGAGTTTCGCGTGTGTCTTTTTTTAAAATGTTTGGCTGGTTTTAAACCACGAAGCCTCTGTGAAAATCGCATGTTCTGACACCCTATGGCAATATGCACTTGTACCACGTAATATTACAGCGATGTTACATTTTGTATTGTAAAGCTGGTATACAGGACACGCTTGTTTGTAAATCATCAACGTTATTTTCACCACATTTTCAAGCAGAGGAAGTTATTTTAACTGTATTTCTGAGCAGACGCATGACTGTCTGGTAGGACACTCGCATGCCACGAAAACGGCCTGGCTTCGATCCTCACTCAAACCCGGAACTTTGCATTATTTGTTTTATTTTCATCTTTCTCAATTTTTCGGCCACACCCAAGATGACGATTTATCGCTCACAAGCAACGACGGCCATGCTGACACCACCGGAATTTCTGTGGAACGAACTCTTTAACGCTTATCGCGTTGAAAAAAAATCCCGATGCATTCCAACTCGCTAGTAATGCACGTTCACTATAAGAATAACTTAAGGATGACGCTGCCTTAATCAACATTATCTCGCTAGCTATTTCGTCGCACCTGTTTCGAGAATCGGCTGACCTTTTAACAAAACATGCAACGTAGGCATTCTCAAAGCACCAACTCACCCGCGGACGCTGCGTCATAAAAGCTTGACGACAATGCGAAAGTGACGCACGATTGTACACAAATGAGATCCCGTCGAAGTGTTATCGTCCGGTAGGCATGTGTGAATATTGCCACAGCCACATTTTCTATAACACGTCACGTTCTTCTTCGCATTGTATACTAGTACCGAAAATGTAATCTCGTACGAGCTCGTTATTGAACGACACCCGCGGCGATGCCACTTTCTGCCAATATGCTAATTGGATGGTCATGAAAAAAACTCGCACCAAAACGTCAAATCAACGGAAATCACCCCCGTCTAGCGGAACTTCGCTCACGTTGGCTAGCAGATGACGCGCGTGATGATGAAGCACGTGGTTCTTGCTGGAAGAATCAATACGCACTGTCCTCACACAAAAAAAATCTGGTTATTTAACAGAAAATTTCCTAAACCAGCGCTGTTGTTGATGTACAAAAACGACCCAGAGGCTCGTATATTTGTCGGTAGTGCCATTCGCGATAGCTCATTAAACGTTCGTCAGTTTGGTTTGCTATGTTCGATAGCACCGACGTGACTAGGGCAAAGAGAACGTTGTAACGGAGTGTTCTGGATATTTTCAACTATTCTTGGTCCTCTATAGCGTCTCCTGAAGTCGAGCAGTAGACGGGCACTTCGCTTCAATCCAAACGAGACCGCTACGGCTGGAATCGAAATCCTCTTTCGGCTCAGCAGGTGAGTGCCATTATCACCGGGCCCTTGTGGCGACTGTTCCTTAGATCCTTACACACATGTAGCCGCCATACGATAAATACGGACCCAAGTGGTATCTCATGTCTCATGCCAATTGCCCATTGCTGCACTGTATCGCAAAAAATTCGCCAGTAGAGAGAGCTATTACGATTGCAACGACGAGTAGCATGTTCACTTAACAATGCCCTAAACTTGCATTTAATTTTTTGAGGGCAGTATAAGTGCCGGCATCATAACTTTACAAACAAAACGAATGCGATGCGACAGCGCGAATCAACCACAAATATATCGAAGATATAAAAGTTTTTTAACTTACACTGTTTTACGTGAAGCCTTGTCGCTGTTCGAGTCGCCGTTCGCACTGGCGCCAGTCTACGTTGTTAAAACACGGTACAACAGTGCCGACACTCCCGAGACTGCCGCACTTTCGCCCATACACCAACGTCGACGTGACACAACACTTTTGCGTTTGCGTTTGCAGCGCTTCCACGGAAATACACGACACTAACGAAAGATGCGGCGATAGCTCTGGGAACCGGCGATGGGCCTCGAGTAGAGCAGCAACGGCAATAAAGCCAGCAGACGATGATGACGCATCATCCAGCGCGTGCTTTGCACGCCTCAGTTCGTCCGCTGCCGTCTGCCGCACGCAGCCTCACGTCGTCTGCTACAAGCAGCACTGAGTTGGCGAGCCCTCCGCCGATACAGAGATGCACTGCCGTACTCAGCAGACGCCGCAGCACAGACTCGAACACGTTGTACGAAGTACTCACTCGGGGCACAGCACGGAAAAAAAAAAAATGGTTACTCACACGCAATAACTGCAAGTAAACGGCGCCGTTCCGAGAACGAGCGAAGCACACTGCAAGGAATCCATCACGAACGGGGACGCGTGGCACAAACTGACGCGCGAACCAAAATAAACAGCTGGGTGAGAGAGGCGAAGGGAGAGAGGAATAGAGAAGCTCGTACTTTGTTCGCGCAACGAGCAACACGCGTTAACCCTGTGCCGCAAAGGTCTGGTTGGCTCGCGCTCAGCAACACATTTAGTTCGAACCAAAACAAGAACAAAAAAAAATGAAGGGACAGCTAAACGAAGTTGAATGGTACCCCCTGTTTCTACGCAAACAGATAAAAACGAAGGCTTAAAAATAAAAAAAAAGAAAAGAACGACGCTAGACGAGAAAAGAGAGGCAAGTTCAACTCGGAAGCGTTAAGGCCCGCTAGCAAGTAGAAAGAAAACAAAACGACGCAAAGGTGTCGCTTTGCCGCGCTGCTCACAGTGACCCGCTGTTAGAGGGAGAAGAAACGCTCGCTCCGTGCGACAACACGCCGCCAAGTGCACCGCAAAAGAAGCGAGCGCGACGCGAAATTCGCGGGCCCGGAGCCCCTCCCTCAACAACGCGCGGTTCTTAGCAGCGCGCCGAGCGAGAAAGAACGGCGTTATCCTATCGACAGAGCCGCCTGGTGGTACGAACTCCAAGTGCAAGCCCGGGGCCCGAGGGAGAGTGAGAGAGGAGGCAGCGTGAAGAGAATATAGGAAACGGCGTTTTTTTTTTCCCTAGGCTCATTCGGGTGGTTGTTTGAGAGCGCTCTGACCGTGTTTCAGTGTTTCTACATTAGTGTTTCCACAGCGTTTCTACGACCATGTTTCGATAACGAGAAAAAGCAAATACGCAAGTCATGTTCCTCTTTACTTATTATGTATAGGCCTAATTGATTTAGTACTAATGATTCGTTGCTTTTTTCGTCTGTTTTTCATCCAGATCTTCCAGAGGGCTCTCAAAACAACCATTAGATGTCTTTCTTTCATTCATTCTTTCTATCATTCTTGCTTTTTTTTTCTTCCTTTCTAATAATTTTGTTGAATTCGACGTTTAAAGGGACGATGATTAAGACTGTAGATGCATCACTGTGTGCCAGATATTAAGCAGAAGTTTTCAGCAGACCGCTAGCTAGCACGTGTCCTCTCTTTTAAATCGAGCAAAGTAAGACTTGCAGCAAAACTACTGCAAATGTCAGTATCCAAATTTTCGCAGTGTATCACCATTAAAAATCTACCCGAGTAAATGCAAACTAGAGTTGATTTTCACCAAGTGCGTTGCAAGCTGGCCGATATAGCTCTTCGCTTTAGCGTTGTGAAATTTCCCAAACGCCGTCCGATATCCACGCCATCCCAGTTTCCATATCTTGCTTTCTGCATGGTTTCCTTACTTTTACACTGAACAATGCAAAATCGATCTTCGGCACGATTAGAGCCGCGTGCGTACGGCGAGGCATAAAACATAGCGGCAGGTGTTGACGTCACTGACCTCGTGGGGCTCGACTTCACTACAATGTCTAGAACGCAGTGCGACCACAATGATAACTAGAGTAGAGCGGTGCTTTTCCACGACGTCTCCAGGATGAACCAGTGCATACAAAAACAGGAGAGAGAGAGAGAGCCAGCCAACAATCGGGAAGTTCGGAGGACCAAACATGGCCTTGGACGGTTAGCTTTACAATGCAAATGATAAAAAAAAAGAAATCAACAATGAAGCATAGATATAGCTTCAAGCAAGTAGAACGAGGTAGCTGGAATGTCTCTTCTGTTTCGGAGGACAATGTAATCGACAGAGAACTTTAACGTAACTTAACGCACATTTCACACAATGCGCTCTTTGTGTCTTGCGACAAGCCTGGTCTCAGGTCGCATAAATTAATGTTCCAGTATCAAGTGCGAACCAGACTTCCGCCTTCAAGTCTTACAGAGAGTGTAACATGCTGTCAAATGTGATACGCTTAGTGACCTATGTATCCGATAATCAAGTGTGTCTCACTTCATTTTATTCGCTGATGATCTACAATATTATATTTTACTACTCTCAATTTATCGCCAACAAGCTCAGGTTACAACATCAATATAAACCTGTTTATAAAGACTTGCCTATTACACGGCAGGAGATTGACATTCATGCGTTGTTATAACGCAATCACAAATATGAACATGTCGATATTTGACTGTTATAGAGGAACTTGGGGCATTGACCCGCCAGGGTGGTATAGTGCATACGATGTTCGACTGCTGCAATGGAAGTTGCTGCATCGAATGCCGAATGTGGAGGCCGCATTTTCAACACAGACGAAAGTGTTTGTGGCCCGTGTACTTGAATTAGGCGCACGTTAATGAGCCACAGGTAGTCGAAATTTCCAGAGCACTCCACCGCAGCATCCCTTGTAATTTCTGCACTCAATTTTCTCAGACTACGATGTCAGTCAGACGACGATGTAGCTACTCTAAACAAGTTTTCCTCTCTTATTCGTACCAATTTCTACGAAAGAGAGATCAATGCTCTCATTCCGTTAATTTGCGTAATTTTTATCCCTCATACTCTTTCCAAGCGTCTCTTCACAGGGTTCATGAATTTCATGTGGCCCTTTACTTGTGTGTCGCTAATAATCTGCAACGATCGAATTATTGCATCCCACAGATATTGATTATTTCATCTATATTTCGTTATATTGTCCCTTATAGAGCTTTGGATCTAACTACTTCTCGCTTTCCTGACTAATAGCGAATTCAGCTTCTCCTTTGGCTTCAATCAAATAGGAAACGTTACAGCCCTGAATACATTTTTCCTGTCTGTCACTGCAGTACGCAGCTACTGCTTGTAACAAATACCAGCGCTTTTTTACCGGAGCGAGCAGCCATTTTTTTTAGTCATCCATGCATTGCCATGCGATCCACGTCGTCTAATTGGACGAAGATTCTCCAACAGTGCGGATTATTCCGCTACCACCGCGTCTGATATATGGAGTAATACCACAGAACACCTGTAATACGTGTTGCTCCTATTGGCGCGAGAAGGCTGAATTTGTAATATACAGAAATATGAATCAGGTTTAGCGCCAGTCAGTGTGGCGTCTCCGCGTTCATTTGGTTGGTGCTTCATCCTCTGGAAAATGACATAAAAAACTGCAGCATTCACTGCGAGCTTTGGAGTTGGACGCTGACTTCTACGAATGATTTGACAACATTGTAACGGTGAGTGTCGGTATCCTGCTGCGTGCGGATGCTGTTCCGAGTATCTGGCGAGCTTCCTCGTTTTCCAAGATGAAGTCGCCAACGGTGTAATTATTTCTCGTGGTGTTTTGTTCTGCTGCGAGAATGGCATCTAGTGGTGTAATGGCTCAACGTCCGCAAACAAGCTAGGATGGCATAAGCTCGGTGATATTGGAAACAGCTCGATTACAAGCAAAATTTACGTAAAGTACGGTAAAATTTCATCCCACGTCTTGCGCTCCATATCAACATGCACAGATAGGACGTCCACCAGTGCTCCGTTTAAAGTAGCTTCCCACTTTCGAGAAAAAAAATTGTAGCGCTGAAGTTCAAAAGCTATAAATATGGTTGTGGCTTGTAGTGCTCAAGTAAATTTTAAATCTTAAATTGAAGAAATGGCTTATATGTAAAAAATAGAAAAAGTATAAAAATAAAAATGCACCAAAATGCGCACGTTGTGCCAACAGACATAACAAAAAGAAAACTAGGAGGACCCTTGAGTTTCGTTTTCAAGAGCCCGACGCGATAGCCTAATCAGGACTCATGCGCATGGCCTTCTGCTGGCCTGCTTGGGTTCTGGGTGCATGCCCCAACCGTTCCGTAAGAAAACGACCCACTGTGCGCACAAATTTAGCTGTTTCGAACTATCCTTGAACGCTAACTGCAAGCACAGTTGTTAAGTGCCCACTACGCCATAGTTACTTCAGCTAATCAGCGAAAGACCCACTGCATGCGTCGGTATAAGGAAACACGCGAACCTACGCCACTGTTCGTTTCGATGATGCTTCTGCTGCTGGTAACGATTAAACAGGAGTGATTGCTTTGTAAGGGGTGGCCCGTTGAAACACTTACTCAATGCGAACATTCGTATGTTTTGGTGCGATTCTACGCTTTTGACACGCAATGTTACAAGCGCTAAAGGGACACCTTTCACTACATGACATTCGTATAGTGCTGTTCTCTGAAGTAGTTTCAAAAAAGCATTGTGGGTCTCTGCCGGAACATCTGCTTGCCACGCAGACGGCTTGGGGATTGTTCGTCACTCGGACCAGAAAAAATAATTGTTACTCATTTCATTCGCGTCTTTCACAACTTTTTATAGCGGAGCAGATGACGATTTTTTTTTTTCGCTCACAACTAGCAACGTTGTCAGCTACGCCGGTACCGGAATCTCTGCGAAAGTACTTTTTAACGCTGGCGCGTTGAAACGGCTAGTGTAGTTTAAACGCGACTTGGCTGGTGCTTATAGTCAGGAATATGGTATGCGCAGCTAACCTACACGATCAGCACATCCTCAGGCTAAAGTGCGTTATCCTAAGAAGGCTAATAAAGTTCATATTTGGCAGGTTTGTTTTGCACGCAGTTTGCTATAGCGCAGAATGAAAGTTACAGCCTGTTTTCAACAACTTTGCTTGAAAGCACAGTCCCGCTTATAGAGAAATGGCATGCAAAATTTCACACAAAAATGTTACTTAGAAGGAAAGTTATCAACGTTACCGTACTCAGCAGAATACAAAAAAATCCAGCTTTGAAAAAAAAATTGCCCGCAGCTTCCCTCGGGGGAACACTGAGGAGGATGCGGAGCATATAATTGGTTAACGGGGTGTTAAAGTGCGACTTACTTGGGTCGATGGCTAAATTGGTTAACGTGGTTGTGAAATGGGGTGTTAAATTGCGACTTACTTGGGTCGATGGCTAAATTGGTTAACGTGGTTGTAGGAGGGGGTGTTAAATGAGTGAACACGTACACACGTATGCGAAAGGGCGGCGCTGGTCGAAGGGACGTCGATCATTGTGTTTGTGGATTCGTTGGAATTCATTTCACCGCGACCTTGGACGTCGACGCGCCGTACAAACCAACCGACGAGCGGCAACTGAGCGAGCGAGCGCCGACCTTGAGTATATATACAGCTCGACGGCGCATGCACTGTCAGCTGTTGAATGTTCTCGAAGCGCGACGCCACATGCGCGTCCACTGGAGAATCAGGAGAATTGTAGATGTCGAACGCGGTGTGTAGAGGAGGAAGGGTGCACAGATGGTGGAGGAGTGAAGCACGCGCGGTGTGTAGAGGAGGAAGGGATGCACAGATGGTGGAAGAGTGGGTGACGGCGCGACGGCGCGACGGCGCATGCGCGCGCGTCAGCTGTCGAATGTTCGAGAAGCGGTGCGGACGGCGCGGACGGCGCGGACGGCGCACTACAAGGCGCGAGTATAAGATGCTTCCGCATCTAAAAAAAATGGCAGATCCCACGTACAGTGGGAATCGATGATATGCGGAGCACGAATAAGGAAGGTTGATATGTCACTTCAAAATCACCACAACGTTACGAGGTGAAGGTAAAGTATGCCATGCACGACTTCCGGGTCATGATTATCATGTTTGGATGTGTCGTTTACCTTTATCATCTGTTCACGTCACGTGATGCCAAATTTAGTATATGTGAACCTAGCGAAATGGCCGCGAGCACTCTATGAACGTGGTATGTTGTCATGTTCTTACATGACATGTGTGTCATGATGATCATGTTTGTACCAGTCACCTTCGTCATTCATTGACGTCACGTATTGCCAAATTTGGCATATGAGAAGCCAGAGAAATGGGCGCTAGCGCATTATCAGTGTAACATGTAGTCATGTTGTTAGATGACACGCATGTCGTGATTATCATGTTTGGATGTGTCATTTACCTATGTCGTCCGTTCACGTCGCGTAATACTCAGTTTGGTGCATGTGAAGCTAGCGAAATACCGGCGAGCGCATCATGAGCATAGCATGTAGTCATATTGTTACATGACACGCATCTCGTGATTATCATGCTTGCACCAGTCTCATATAACTTCGTCATCCATTCACGTACCGTAATACCAAATTTGGTATATGTGACGCTAGCGAAACGGCCGCCAGCGCATCATGAGCGTGGCATGTAGTCATGCTGATACATGACACGCATGTCTTGATTTTCACTTTAGGGTCTATCGCTTGTGTTCGTCGTGCAATCATGTCATACCATACCACTTTTGCAACACGGCATGTGAATGAAACCACCGCAAAAGCTGCATGACTACGAAATGCAAATCATGATATTCATGACATGCACGTCATGATTTTCATGTGATGACTAGTCAAATATGTTCTTCATACAGTCATGTTATGCTATACCAAGTTTCGTATCGATACCATTATCCAAACGGCCAGGAGAGCTAAAAGTCGTAGGCGGCTACATAGATAGATAGATAGATAGATAGATAGATAGATAGATAGATAGATAGATAGATAGATAGATAGATAGATAGATAGATAGATAGATAGATAGATAGATAGATAGATAGATAGATAGATAGATAGATAGATAGATAGATAGATAGATAGATGGATGGATAAATGGATGGATGGATGGATGGATGGATGGATGGATGGATGGATAGATAGATAGATAGATAGATAGATAGATAGATAGATAGATAGATAGATAGATAGATAGATAGATAGATAGATAGATAGATAGATAGATAGATAGATAGATAGATAGATAGATAGATAGATAGATAGA
The DNA here is from genome assembly GCF_013339725.1 of Rhipicephalus microplus. Lineage (NCBI taxonomy): Eukaryota > Metazoa > Arthropoda > Arachnida > Ixodida > Ixodidae > Rhipicephalus > Rhipicephalus microplus. The sequence continues at coordinate 160,491,455 of NC_051165.1, read as the reverse complement.
TAGATAGATAGATAGATAGATAGATACGCTCAAAGTCACCGAAGTTCGCTAAGAAATGCTTCGCATTTAAAAACATTCCTTTGAAGACTTGAAGACTTGAATCGAACAACCCTGCCACAATGAAACGATCTATGCGTCTGAAATCCGCCAAGTTCATAGCTTGGAACCTCCTTTTAAGCGGTACAATGTCCTTATGAGCAGGCTGAGGCGCGTAATTTCGTTTCTACGTCGTTTTGAATTTTCCCGCTGCGTCGGGTTTCCCGCTGCGTCGGAACTGCATGACGGGTTTTCGGCGAGGTAGGTCATGTCTTGACAACGTGATTTATCTCACAACATTTATCCAGCAACAGAAGAGCCTCAAGCGCATACCACTGGCACTCTTCCTCGACGTCAAAGGGGCTTATGATAACGTAACACATAAAGCCATCCTAGACTCGTTGGAAGCTGTTGGAATCGGTGGTCGGATGTTCCAATGGATCCAGGATTATTTGACGAGAAGGTCCTTTTTTGTACAAACCTCAGATGGACCTACCACCTATTACTTTACCTCCCGTGGCGTCCCTCAGGGCGCCGTATTAAGTCCCACTTTATTTAACCTCGTGATGGTAGGACTTCGTGAAATTTTGCAAAGTACCTCCTCATATCCATATATGCTGACGATATTTGTCTATGGACTTCGGCTGTAACTCGTCTACAAGTACGTGCAAGAGTCCAGCAGGCTGCCACCCTGACATGCTCATATCTCCGCAAGCAAGGTCTTTCCGTCTCAACGGAGAAATGTGCATTGGTTGCGTTTACTCGCAGAGCCACGACACAATACCCCGTTACCATCAATGGACAAAATATTCCATACCAGAAGAACCATCGCTTCCTGGGTGTGATTATTGACAGGGACCTTTCGTGGAGTGCCCACTGCAATTACCTGAAGAGAAGGCTAAGTTCCATCATCCATATAATGCGGTTCCTCTGCGGAAAATCTTGGGGCACATCGATAAGGTCGATGATGCAGCTATACAGGGCACTGTTTCTGGAATTTTTGCGCTACAGCTTGCCGTTACTGGCAAGTACGTGCAAGACGAACATCTGCACTCTCGAAAGTCTGCAAGGACAAGCACTACGCGTGTGCTTTGGATTGCCGCGATGCACCTCAACCTATGGGGCAATTATGATCGCAAGAGAGCATCCCATTCGAACATACATCACCACTGACAATTTGAGAGCCCACGTGAGACACCTCTGCCGAGTTCCTGGTCACCATGTTGCAGCGTTGCCACTTCAAAGACCACACGCGATGTTTTCGAAGATTATTTCTGCCCATAGAGAATGCCTTCCTTTTGGCTTCACTCCAGCAAAAAGACCAGCGTCACCCCGTGGTGCCTACAACAACCACAGGTGTGCCTCACTATTCCGGGAATAACGAACAAGAGCCATCATTCAACAGTGGTCCTACGACAGGTGACATTGTCGCTACTCAACGAAAAATACGGCCAGAGGACCCACATTTACACGGATGGATCGGTCTCGGCTGACAGCTCCACAGTTGCTGTTGTCGTCCCGGCGTACCAGGTCACTATAAAGCTCAAACTGTCGCATAGGACAACATCCACAGCAGCGGAGCTTGCCGCCTTACGTGCTGCTATACTTTATATCGCGGAAGCCCGACCTCAAAAATGGGCTGTGTTCTGCGACTCGAAGGCATGCCTTCAGAGCTTGCAATCAGCTTTACGACAGAGGGAGCATCAACAACTAGTGACTGAAATAAGAGAACTGATTCACGAAGTTTTATCGAAAGGACATGACTTGGTGTTCCAGTGGTTACCGGGACATTGTGGTATTGTCGGTAATGACCTTGCTGATAATGCTGCCCGATCCACCCACGCGGACGCCCAGACTACCCCAATTCCATTGTCGAGAACCGACGCTGCAAGGGGCCTTCACTCGTTCGCTAACACCATGTCGAAAACTTGGCTGAGTGACCCCAGTGTCAGGAACCGCCGCCTACACAAATTGGACCCATCGAGAAAGCTTCAAGTTCTATCGGACCTCTCCCGCCAGGATGCAACTTTACTTTGCCGCCTGTGGTTAGAAGTAGCTTTTACAAAGGCGTACTCTTTTCGCATAGGAATGGTGGATAGCTCCCAATGTGAATCGTGCGACACTGACGCGAATATAGAACATCTACTGTGTTCATGTGAACGTTTTGAGAGCGAACGCAACTTGCTACGCGAAACGTTAGAGACACTAGACAGTAGACCTTTTTCCGAAGAGAAGATACTTGGCTCATGGCTCTACGCGTCGCTGGCCAGCAAAGCGACGCGGGCATTGCTAAGTTTTCTAAAGACGACCGGACTACGCGACCGCTTATAAGCGTGCAATGGACAAGGTCACATCTACACACACGTCGCCCTTCACTTCTCTCTCTCTTCTCCTTTAATCCCCTCACCCCTTCCCCCAGTGCAGCGTAGCAAACCGGAGGTGCGTCTGGTTGACCTCCCTGCCTTTCATTTCTTCTCTTCCTCCTCCTCCTCCCGCTGCGTCACATTCTCGAGCTCCACAGTGGGTCAACGATTTGTATATTGAGTCTCTAACTTTTATTGACGCTTTGCTTTCACCCTATCATTGCCACATATCATGCAGTACTGCTAACTTCACCTTAAAAGGCCAGAACTAAATCCGAGAGCACGAATTGATGTAAGAAGAAAAAAGCAGACCAGCGAACGAAACCGCGTGCATCCCAGATACCCGAGTGCCTCGGCCATGTCGCGAAATTTTAAAAATAAGTAAAAAACATCATGTGTCATGAGCCTTAGAACTCTTCTATATATAGTTTAACAACTTATTATAATTGCATAATGTATATACGAAGGAACATTCATGACGACACAGCAGGCGTAGCAGAATGAGATGTGGTTTTAGATATGTATAGAAACGATCTAAAATATGGTCCCACACTTTGGAATGGTTCAAGATAACTACATAACCGTTTTTCACTAAATATTCTCGAATAGGAAGGGAATTCGAAAGTGCGGAATAAACAAAAAAAATATTTCTTTAAAAGTGCGTGTTCGAGGGTGGTGACACCTTAGTCGCTTCATCAAGCCCTTCGCTTGAAGATATATGGGCGACCTGTTGCAATAACTCTAGAGTAAATGATGCACCGCTATCAGTGAAGAGAACAATAAGTGCGCTGTGACGAAAGACAATGTAGTGGACGCAGAATTTGGTTCCCCTGGTCCACATATCGAGTTAGATCACTCCACTGTGAAAAACAAGCAGTATCTTGTCCCAAAATAAGGCCAATTACGAAAACGCACAACATAAAAAATGACGCTTAAAAAAGAAGTAAGACATTTCTACGTGCAATATTGAAGTTTCGTCAAGGTTCATTCGGCCATTGAAACAAAGAAAACGTACCCAAAATTGCTTTAAAAACAACCAATAAGAGGCACACTTTATTTAATCATTCTTGATTATCCTACGCATGGGGCGCATAGACAAATGCGTAGAGACCCTTCTCACGTAAAAAAAGACAGGGTAAATAACTGTAGAATTGACACATACGCCTTCTACTGCCGCATATCTGCGTTTATAGCACCAGCACTTCGCTAATATACTGAAGGTATGTTGTGTACATCGCCTATACTGCACCAAACCAAACACTCGCTATGACTCGGTGGCCTTCATCATTCGTTAAGCTCATCCGCGTTGAAGTAGACGTTTTCAGGATAGTAAACATCCCTAAAACAATCTGACCTTTCGAAACGATCGTAGACAGCTTACCCGTCTAGCAGTCATTCGTTTTCGCCGTTACGTTCATTCCTGCAAGTGACCAAAAAAGAATAAAAGAACGCCCTGTTTTAACCAGCTAGACAAATAATAGTCTCCCTTCAATATATCTGGTCGATCTTAGTATTTAAAAGAAGATATTTACCCTCTTAACCTTCATTCCACTTTACAAAAAACGTAACGCGACCACAACGCACGTACATCGCATATCTCTGATTGCAAAATATATTTTTTTTTCGCCTCGGGTCGAGGTGCCTATACGCATAGTGCTGTTCACTGTTACGAACGGGGCACAGGTCCCCACTCCTATTTGGCGTGACCCATAGCTCGAGCCAAGCAGTGACTTCCTTGCATTCGACCCACAGTTCACGCTTGGGGCGCTGCTTTAATGAACCATATACGACGTCGTCTATCGTCGTTTTATAACTACACACCTGGGTAACAGCAAAAAAAAAAAAAGAGAGAAAGCTAATATGAAAGAAAGAAAGCCAACCCCTTCAACAAACAAAACAGCCGCACGTAACGACGTTCGTGAAACGGCCCACATAAACGACGGCAGTTTATTTCGAGACTCGAATATCGACGTAGCCTTCCAGGCTATGCCATCGCAACATTCCCTTCCAGCGCGGGCTGGAGTTGTGCGGTTCTCCCAGCTACGAAATGACCGGGCGTTCCTGCCTGAGAGTCTACCTCGAAGACAACCTAGAGGTGAGGCAGCGAGAAAGGGTGGAAGAAAAAAAAAAGATCAAATGTGAGTGAGCGTGCGATGCCATGAAACGAAAAGAGAAAGAGAGCCTGTGAAACAATGCACGTTGCGCTCTATTGAGCTTCTTTCGCAACAGCTGCTTCGGGAAAACAGCGCCGATCAATGCGTCGCTTTTATAACCGCGGCTGGGAAGGTTTGCGTGACGTCATCCCAGGGATCGCTCGTGGCGCGAAGATTCGGATCCAAGTGCCAGCGTATTTAGAGCACAAGCAACGCGAAAGTGGGGGTTGATCAACCAGTTTAGTGAGGCGGTGCAATTGATTCATTTATTCATTCATTCATTCATTCATTCATTCATTCATTCGTTCATTCATTCATTCATCGAGAGAAAGCTGGTCATCCAGCCAGTTTTGTCAGGCGGGCAGACAGGTAGTGAGATCGATTTAATTGGTTGCTATACCGACATTGCCATTGTTGATTTGTCACTTAACTGGGTTACCATAAGTATTTAATGAAATCGCATAAACATATAGTCAAAGACATGGGAGTATGGACAATTTTGTCTTGAATTTTGTGAAGCAGATTGTCGCGGAGGGGAATGGAGAACAGTGGGGAGGTAGTGCCTTTAGCAACCTCTCAAGATGCCTATGGTGTTTGACGTAATAGATTGGAGCTTTCGACGAAGTATCAAAAGTGGGAAAAGGTCTCTAGAACGTCAAGCAGCTTGGCGTCCAGAAATAATTGTACTTTTGAGCATACAGTTTCCTAATATACACTAGAAAGAACTCTGGCGCTAGTGTCTATGGAAGCTGCAACGCACAGCGCTTCAGCGAGCATGGAAATGATGGGTAGTACACACATTTGTCTAATCTTCGTACTTCTGGCTTGCTTTTGGCTCCGTGTGTGTTCATGTGGCTTGAAGATGTTTTTTTACGAAACAAAAATCAGCAAATGTTCATCGGTTGCGCATCACCACCTGATTTTTTCAGACTTACCTTTCCAAATCGGGTCACGAAGTTCAAAAGGGTTGAATCTTTTTTTTCAAAACAAAACCGAAGCACAACAATAAACGAAGCCGCAAGTACGATTCGCCGCCCGCAAGTAAAAAGACTAGGCGAATGTGTGTACTACTCCATCATTCCCATGGTGGCCGAACGATCGCAGCAACATAGTCCCCTCTAAATAATTTTAGGAAACTATGTGTTTTTGAGTGATTGCCGCATCAGTGCGCGCCCAACACCAGCCGTCCGCACCACGGTCGATAGCAGTGACAATTGTACTCTCAAAATCAGAATCAAATTTGTTGTAATTAGTACGAAGGTTACATACTGATAATGTACAGAAGGAAGTACTGAAGTCAATGACTGCAATAGAACCTCCCTTTTGAAAATAAAGCAAGAAATATTAGTCGTCGCTACATATGAAACATACGCATTACAAAACGCAAAAATAGAAAAGATTGAGGTTCAACAGAAATAAATTAAACTAAAAAGACCCACAATGTAGCAAGAACAAGATCATCATAACAATACTCAATGAATACTTTCCTCAACGCCCTTCACCATTTGTGTTAATACTCTTCTTCCATGACTTCCTTGAATTGTATTATCACCTTGTTGTTCAATTGTTACTTTTTCTTAAAAGTCATAACCCCTCTGTCTTATAGCAAAGAAATTGTGTAAAAAACGCTTTGCAACCTTGTTTCATTCTGTTATTTAGTGTGTTTCATGTATGCTCACCCTGCTTGGACTTTTTGTCCGCAGTATTCTATAAATAAATAAATAAATAAATAAATAAATAAATAACAAGATTACAAGGATACTTAAAATCAAAGATTAAAGCAAGACAATCATTTAATTGTTTTTATGTTCATGATTGTTTAGTGTTTTGATTTCGATGGGTATGAAATTCTAAACAGTGATGGATGAGAAAAGGACACTCGGCTTGCCATAAATAGTAGTTATTTTAGGTAAGCCAAAGTTGTTATTGTGTGCAAGCCTTGTGTAATATGATTTGTTAGATATTATCGGTTTATAACGCCATCGCATCGTCCGAAGTTAATTTTTTGAATAAGAATTCGGTAAGACTATATACATGACGAGTTATGAGACTGAAAAAAGAAATGCGTTTAGATTGTAAAAGATACGAGACTTTGTGATAAAAAGCATTAAACGTCATTATTTTAATAGCTTGGTTTTGCAGTAATTGTAGTGAATGTAGATGTGTGATGTACCTATATGCGCAATTTGTAATGCAGCAGTGAATGTGTGAACGGGCAACTGAAAAATACACCGATAGTAAAATGTCACGCTCGAATACGCATTGTTGGTTTAGGAGCACTTGGCCCGTAGGCAATATTTTGCTTTACTTTGAATATGTGATTAGTAAATTTTGCGTGGTTGTCTAGTTCTACGTCTAGATAATTACAAGATGAACTTGCTGAAATAGAAGTGGATCCAAGAAATATAGAAAGAATTGAGGGAACTGTCACGCAGAGTTGAGTTTACACTGGTCAAACTCCTATACCCGTCTCCTTTTGTTTTGTTTTTATTTCCAGCGCTGTTGTTCCGATTCGATCGGAAAGTGGCGCAACGTCTATCGATTGTCCGCAAGCTAAAGTCCTCTTTGTGAGGAACAAGAGCATACTGAACTGACGAACTGGCTAACAAAGGCCTAAGTTGAACTCCGCCTGAAACCCCTCCGTCCTCGCTATTTCTTCGGGAGGGAAATTCGGAAACTCGCGATGAAGTCTCGTCGAAGAAAACTAGCATATTAGCTGCTTGGCGGATACGACACGCAATGCAGCGAAGTGGCAAAGTTGGCCCGATTTAAACGTCTGCGCCACAGTACGTATACCTTTTTTTTGCGACTGCTAATACAAACGACTGGTAGCCAAGGCAACGATTACGCAATGGCATTGAAAAGCTTGGTCAGACTACTGCTGCGTTGGAAGACGCGAATGCGCGAATGTCTACGCGATGAACTCTCTCGCGCGCCCTGGATCAAACGCTGGCGAGTGTCAGTCGCCATAGAGTTTCCTAAAATTAACTAGAGGGCGCTGCGATCCTTCAGCGACCACGACAGTCATAGAGTTTCCTAATATTAACTAGAGTGACGGTGGCGCTGCGATCATTTAGCGATTATGAGAGTGATGGGTAGTACACGTATTTGCCTAGCCTTCGTATACTTGCGGGAGGCGAATCAAACTTGTGGCTTCATTTATTTCTGTGTTTCGTTTTGTTTTTTTGTTTCGAAGCAAACAACCAACTCTTTCGAACTTCGTGACCCGATTTGAATTGGTAAACCTAAAAGATTAAGGTGGTGAAGCGCAACTGCTGAACCTTCACCGACTGTTGTTTCGTGACAAATCAGCTTCAAGCCGCTCGAAGCCAAGAGGAACCATAAGTATGAAAATTGGACATATTCGTGTACTACCCATAATTTCCATGCTCGCTGGAGCGCCGTGCGTTGCAGCTTCCATAGGCACTTTGGCGTTCGGGCATAATTCTGCCTTGAACAGCTATCGTATTTTTCTTAATCTGTCAGAATTCCTGACGTTCTCTGAACAAGCGAAACGGAAGACGTCACCCCCCGGGATGGGGGACCATCCATCCAACGAGACAGCGGGCCCTAGCCGTTTGCATAAGGATGGACCGAATGTGGGTGACCGCGTTGGCGCATCTGCTCCTTGTGATGATTCTACCGAGAGCTCATCAGTGGAAGAGATGAAATCAGAAGCCGACTTCAGGACATTCCATACCCGCCGGTTGAAAAGGAAGCTTCGCAGGACGTCATCAACGGCGGAGCCACAACCGGCGCTAGACAAAGGCAAGCGATGTTTCACCATCTCGTATGTACCCATGTCTACATCAGACAACCTGAACTCACTAAACAGGCAGTCATTGACTAATTATTTCGAGCGAGTAGCACCTGCTCAAGTGAATGAAATTCGCATAAATAGCAGGAAAAACATATTGTCAGTTGATGTGACAAACAAAACCATTCTTGACAAACTGAAGGCCGTCACGCAGCTCGGAAGTATTTCAGGTCGCGCGTTTCTCGCTCACGGGAAAGGAACAACGACTGGCGTGATAAATGACGTCGACGTTGACATCACAGACGCTGACCTGCAGAATCTTGTGACGTCGACAGTCTAAATCGTGACCATACGACGCTTCGGGCAGTCTCGCTGCATCAAACTAGTATTTGATTCTGAGACTCTGCCCCCTAGCGTGAAGGTTGGATACGTGAGACATCCCGTGCGCCCTTACGTGCTACGGCCTTTGCAGTGTCACAAGTGCTGCAAGTTGGGACACGTCAGCGCAGTGTGCAAAAGTGAGACAACTTGCCAGCGGTGCGGCGGGTCTCATAGGATGGAAAACTGCGATACTGCTGTTCCATTGAAATGCCCAAACTGCTCTGGTGCACATGAAGCAACGTCGAAGGAGTGCCCGAAGATCAAAGAAGAAATTCGCGTCCTGCGGAAGATGGTCAGAGACAACTCGACACACAGAGAGGCAGTCACGTCCATCCGCCGACACAGACGTCGTCCAAAACGTAGGCACCAGCGAAAGCATAGTGGACATAGGAGTGATGCATCACCATCAGCAACAGATGAACATACACGTGCGCATTATCAGGCCGCTACACCCATGTTGTACGCACCACGTCCCAGGGATGCAGAAAGTGGACCAACGTCCGCGTTGCACGCCGATGCTTCAGATACTGAGTGGCCTTCGCTATCGATCGGAGCAATAAAAAAGACCACATCATGGGCTGCAACTTCAAAGAGGGCGGAAAATGATAGGCAAGACACTGAGAAGAGCCAAACTATGCTGAAGCATCTACTAAAATCTATTCGTGCGATTCTCAACGAGCTACACACACTCGGAGCGAAAACAGCAGTGCAGATCCTCAACGTGCTGGAACTGCTACTGCTGACCCTTTCATGAACAATATGGCGAATTTCTACGATGAACGTGTGCGCACCTCTGCTATAATGCAGTGGAACGCACGAGGTTTGCGAAGCCGATTGTCTGACTTTCGACAACGGATGTTTAAATACAAATTTCCGTTGGTTGTAATATGTGAGCCAAATATGATGTCGTCGTTTCGTATTTCCGGATACGTCACTTTGTGGTCACGTGATGATCGAAATGCGAGCAAAGTAATTATATGCGTACGTCAAGATTTAACGTACGTGAGACATGCCGCGGCTCCTCATGCTTCTAACGACTATATTTGCCTATCTATAAAGCACAAGCGACGTTCAATATCAATCATTGGTGGATACATTCCTCCTAGAAGCCACGTGGACTGTCCCCATCTCTTGTCTGTTCTCCAAGCTTGCCCTGGACCACATGTATTAGTTGGAGATTTTAATGCACATCATCCCATGTGGGGTTCTGCCTCAATGAACACCCGCAGTAGGGATATTGCCGATTTTGTGCTCAATCAGGGCCTTATGTCCATTAACGATGGCTCACCTACTTACCTCCGTGGCGCATCGTACAGCAGCTGTCAAGACGTATGTTTTGTGAGCAGAAGTCTCTTGCCTACCACCTGTTGGTTTGTAGACGTTGAAACATATGGAAGTGAACATCTCCCTACATATATACAGCTAAAAGGATACCATCGTTCGTCTCCCCGGCCTTTGAAAAGCGTAGACTGGCCAGGATTCCAAGCTTTTGTAAATGCTCAGTGCGGGAACACTCAATCTATATCTGACATAGAAAGCCTAATTGCATCAGCCTTAACAACGCATACGAAACTTGTGAATATGTCGCTACCAAGATCACAACTTGACGCACAATATGAATACCTTCGTGCAATTCGTCGCCGGGCAGAGAGAAAATACAGAAGGACGAAATCACCATCTGACCTATCTACAGCACGCCAAGCACAACGACATGTATTGCGACACCTCGATAAGCTCGATAGGCAACGGTGGAGGGTATTTTGTAGCTCTCTTGATCTCAGAAAACCCCTGTCTCGAATATGGCAAACTGTCCGAAGCCTTCAGACACCCACTCAACAGTTGTTCTCTTTCCGATCTTTGGCTCTAAAGCAAGGTCAACCTGAAGAAGAGGTTGCAGAAGATTTCTGCCACTTACTCGTAGGTATGTCCTCCTCATCGATATCACCTTCGTATTTAGCCTCACCGCCATCCAGCGACGATCGCCTCGACTTGCCAGTCACAATGCACGAACTCGACGCTGCGATTTCTACGTCCCGAGGGTCGTCCGCACGAGGGCCTGACGGAATTACTTATTCGGCTCTATATCACCTCAGCCAGGAAGCAAGGCAGGTTCTCTTGTCGTTCTACAACTCTACGTGGGAAACAGCGGCAGTCCCAGAGAGTTGGATGTGCAGCCGCATAGTGGCCTTACTGAAACCAGGCAAGTGTTCACACGAGTTGTCTTCTTATAGACCCATTGCCTTAGCCAGTTGCATCGGTAAGGTGATGGAACGCATGGTGCTGGCAAGATTGGAATGGCTGCTGGAGAATAATGTCGGCTTACCAGATTTTATAAATGGCTTCCGTAGAGGTCGATCATTTATAGATGGTGTCGTAGATCTAGTTTCTTCTGTTGAAAAGGAAAGACAACGTCGGAGATTGGTAGGGGCCATTTTCTTAGATATAAAGGGCGCGTACGATAGCGTCTACCACGAGGCCATTCTTGACGCACTTGAAGACATCGGCGTAGGTGGCCGGCTACACGCATGGATAGGGAGCTATCTCAGGGGACGTACCATTTTTATGTCGACATCCGACGGTGACACGGCCAGGCACCTCGTAAGCCGTGGAGTTCCGCAAGGCGCCGTCCTGAGCCCCATGCTTTTTAACATAACACTCATTGGCCTTGAAGCTGAGCTTCCCGACGTTGTCAGAATCAGTGCGTATGCGGACGACATATGCATATGGGCATCTGGCGCAACGCGACCACAACTGCGAGCAAGGCTACAACAAGGCACATCAATAACATCTAAGTGCATACGTCGTCAGGGCCTGGAACTTTCAATAGCAAAATGTGCTGCATTGGCATTTACGAAAAAATCAATGTCGTGGTACCCAATCTTCGCTCACGGAGCAGTGATTTCCGTGGTTAAGCACCACCGCTATTTAGGGGTCGTCATTGATCGCAACCTGTCCTGGTCAAAGCATGTGACTGCACTGCGAAACAAGCTAATCAGTTTTGTGTATGTTCTTCGTGTTATAGCAGGACTGAGATGGGGCCCTTCGGAGAAAAGTCTTCTGAAGGTATACAAGGCATTGTTTGTGGGCTATATAAGGTACAGCTCACCTGTGCCTTCCAGCATGCGGGTAACGTGCCTTCGTACTTTAGAGAGCCTTCAGGCACGAGCACTTAGAATATGCCTTGGCCTGCCATGGTGCAAATCTACCTCTGGCACCATAGAGGAGTCACGCACCTACCCTATACATGTTTACACGTCCTGTGAGCCTCTTCGAGTGCACCTTCGTCTGCTGACCCGACATGCACAGCACCCGTTGTCTTCGCTACAAGTGGACCGACCAGGCTGTACCTATTCGCGATGCCTCGATACGCATAGGCACGTGATTCCTTCAGGCTTTGCACCTGCCGTAATTCATGCAGTGCCTCCATGGACATTGACTAAACCGCTGGTGTGCCTTCACATACGTGGAATTTCGTATAAGTCGCATGTTTCTTATATTGCCCTTAAGCAACTCGCCTTGGCACATTTAGTTGACCAATACAGCGACTCCGTGCACATTTACACCGATGGATCCGTAACTTCATCCGCCTCAGCTGCAGCCTTCGTGATCTCTCAACTCGGTATTTCCCGACAGTACAAATTAGATCATAGGTCATCTTCGACAGCTGCTGAACTTGTTGCTATACAAGAAGCCATAAAATTTGTGAACGACCAAGCACCGCGTAAATGGACGATTCTGTCTGATTCAAAATCAGCGCTTCAAGCTATTTATTCTTTCTCAAGAAGAGGCCAATTTTACGAGTTAACGTTAGGAATCGTCCAAGCATTTGACCTAACACACAGGAGCGGTCACTTGATTACACTCCAATGAATTCCTGCACACTGCGGCCTGGTTGGCAACAAAACAGCCGATAGCGAAGCAAGAGCGGCAATATACAACGCTCCTATGTACGTCAAAGTACCCTACTCGCGAGGTGACGTCAACACATTGTTGAAATCAATCATGCGCGAATGCGCTGCCACTTACTGGTCGCTACCAGATTACCGGAACAAGCGCCTGCGGGAAACAGACCCCGGTATGACTTTCATCTTCCAGATAAAATCAACCGAATACAGGCTAATATACTGCACCGAATTTGCCTGGGCGTCGCCTTCACTCGCCACTACACGCACCTAATCGGCCGTGCGGACAGCCCAAATTGTGAACGCTGCGAAGTGCGCGAAACGACAGCACACATATTTTGTGACTGTGCATTATACGTGGCGCAAAGAAAAATGCTAACTGCAACGTTTTCAAGCATTGGACGAACACCATTAAGTGAAAGCCACATATTGTCAGCAATGAACGACCAAACAGTGTCAAAAACTGCTACAAAGGCTGTTCTAGACTTTATAAAAAGCACTGGACTAGAACTAGACTGTAGGGTACTATGCTAAGTGGCTACTGTACATACGCACCACCACTTCTCGTCCCCATCATCACCCTTCATCCCTCTTTCCTTCCCCTTTCCCTTATCCCCTGTGTAGAGTAGCAGGCTAGAGCGAACTAGCTCAGGCCGACCTCTCTGCCTTCTAATAAATTCTCACTCACCACTCCATAGGCACTAGCACCGGAGTTCCCTCTAGAGTATTATTTGCAAACTATATGTGTCCGTCGCGGTGGTGTAGTAGTTACAGCGCTCGGCTGCCGACCCGTAAGTCGCGGATTCCGTTCCGGCCGTTATAGTCGCATCTTAATGGAAGCGAAATGATAGAGGCCCACGTTCTGAGCTATGCCTGTGCAAGTTAAAAAAAACACCAGGTAGTCGAAATTTCCAAAGCCCTCCAGAGGCTCGGGAATCTCGCCAAGCTGCTTTTTAGCAGCGTTTTATCCCTGTCTTTGCATCTTTTCCACTTTTTAGTCTGATTTGCATTATGTTGTGTTGGCCATTGCCATTGCACGAAAACATCAAACGATTGTAACGGTATTATTGTCCTTCAACATGATTGTTGAAAAATATTGCCAAATAAACTGAAACTGGAATAAAATAAACTACGGCGTGCCTGATAATCATATCATGGATTCGGGGTCTGAAACCCCAACAATTATTAATATACATGTTATTAAACGTTGGCGAGAAAAGAATACACTCACGGGATTCTTTGTGCACTTACGACACTGTACACTTACCTAACGACTCGAATGATGATGATGATGATGATTATGATGATGATGATGATGATGATGATGATGATGTCTCCACTATGGCTCTTGCCCACACAGGGGGATGTGAAATCCATCTTCTTTTTTTTTTCTTCTCAGTCGATGTATTGATTCTGTCACACACCCCTTCGAATGCTTTGCACAACTCATGTGGTTTTGCCTTGCCTCCAGGACTGGAGGTACTGCAAGCTTTGTTCATGTCATCTGGTTTTGCATGGCCTCCGTGATCAGCTCGCCTTTGACGAAACGGCGATGCCATACGCTGACGACGTCATCACGTGGCATCATGTATGCAACGTAGTGGTGCCGTTGTGATGACGTCACGATAGCGTTACATACGGTGAAGGCGACATTACTTTGTAGGTTCTTTGCATCACTTGATCGCGTTGGTGCTGACATCGCGGGATGCCGGGGGTTAATTTTCGCGCTTCATTACGAACTCTGATAAGGCGTTTGATGAGGCATTTACAGACGACCATTCTATTCGTTTGTACAGTGATAAGCTTGGAAAAGGCCATGAAACCATAACCACGAGAAATAAACATATGTGCTGGAAACAGTGGCCGTTTCACGCTATCCATAGTGAACTTCCTTGGTTCTATCACTACAACGCTATTCTAAAATGCGCCAACTGCAAGAACAGTAGTGAAGAGCCCACTATGACATGATTCTTTCTTTTTTTGCGAATTGCAGAAATATTCACATTAAGCCAAGGAGGCAACAAGCGTACTCACGCAGCTGCACACCAGGTGGACGCCGTTACTGATAACGATGATTAGTCAACATTTAGACCAATTCTTTCTTGCGCCATTTCGATATTTTCGATGCGTGATACAATTCTACACTTCTGCCCACGCAATTTCAATGAGACACATTGCACTACATGATACTTGCACAGTGTTTCATCTTTTCCCCGAAACTGTTCTAAGCACTGGCATGGCTGTGTGGTGGAACACGTGCTTGCCACGTAGAAGTACTTAGCTTGATCCCCAGAGAAAGCGGAAAAATTGTCACCTAAAGCTTTCTTTAAATTCACATTCATATCGAATTTCTCGCTCATGACCCCGATGCCGACGCCCGAGTCTCAGTGAAACGAGCTCTTAGAAGTTATCCTGTTAACAAAAAAAAAAGAACAAGTTGAGGATAATGTAAGCCGCGTTTAGAAGAACACTGGCACATTTAAAAAGGTCTGTGCATTCTAGGGAAACTTTTCAAACTAGAGGTAGTCTATTTACCCTCCTTACTTTCTTATGTTCTTTCTCTCTCTCTAACCTCTTTTCTCCTTTTATCCCTTCCCCAGTGCAGGGTAGCAAACCGAATGTGCGTCTAATTAACCTCCCTGCCTTTCCTTGCATCTTTATCTCTCTCTCTCTATCTCTCTCTTCTCTCTCTCTATCTGTTGCAAGTATTTTTTTTTAAGTTGAGGGCTCCGATGTTTTGATGCGCGCTTCCTCTTTCATTTTTATTTCCGAACCCCGCGGAACATCGGGACGCCCCAGGCTTAGCGCACGAAGTGCGTGACACATTACACGACAGATAAAAAATTCTTAACGCGCGAATCTATAATATTATACTTGAGCAAGCACAGAGGAAAAAAACTTTATAAGCCAACCAGGACGTTCCGCTTTAGAAAAAAAAAGCTGAATATAGCTATTGCGGATGTCTGCAGCAAACAGTGACCGTGAAAGTTTGAAAACTGGTGGCAGATATTGCTCAAACGTACCGTCTTTGAAACTGCTCATAGTTTCCAGATTTCCGGGAAGAGTTCAACTCGACCTGCGCTTCCTCGTCGCTTTAGGCCCCTTGGGAACTGAAGTGTGGGGTTTAGGTGGCTGTCAATTGCTCAAGCGTCAACTCCTGTGGCAGGTAGGCGACTGACAGATCGGTCTTTCGAAATGACAGCTATTGCCTTTTCTTCGCGGAGTATACCTCCGGGCTCAAAGCAAAGATTGCGATATTTCTGGTTGAATGACAGCCAGAAATTGATATCCTCCCGCATGACACCGCGCTCTTGTTACGAAGGTGATTAGGGTAAGTGAAAATATTTGTCTGCGTTTTGTTCTGCACTGACGAATATGGGACCTGTAGCATTCTTGTGAAACGTTCAACGTTATATCTGCGGCAGTTCCGTCCCACTAGGCTCTCTGTCTCCCGCAAACGAATTGTCAGCAGCACACCGCTGCCAAAAGAGGTTCTCTTTACAACTTGATTGATAATCTGATACAACGGTGCGTGTTTACAGAAACGCCTTAGACTAACAATTCATGCAGGAATATATCTCAGCCAGCCACGATGCGTCACACATTATAGGTGAATCCGGCTGACCAAGGAGAAAACGCACTTACCAAAGAAAAGTTTGATAAACTCTGCCCCTGATTCACCCCTCGACTTTCGCAGTCCCGCGGTACCATTCCGGGGCAGATAACATTTTAGCGGAGAGAACACGAAGAATGCTGAGGGGTAAGGTCGAATTATAGTTTCAAGTCCTGAACCAACACAAAGGGTACGAGAAGCACTTTTACCATGAGTGCCTTCTAGTTGCAGGGGCTCTTCAACATGTACGAAGAAAAAAATATATATGAAAGGACTACAAAAGGTTTCTTTGAGTACAAGTACAGTGCAGTAGGTAATTGTTGTTCTTGCGCGCAGACTCCATAATATCACCTCTTTTGTCTTTTCCGGGCACCTTAATGCCTCGCTCGCCGAGCAAAACTAGTGATCCATGACAGTGGTGTTTCGTACCAAGCCGAAAAATTCGCACTTAGAGGCAAAAATTTTCTAGATCAGCCATTTCTTTCCTGCATATTTAGAAAAGAAAAAAAACATAATTCCCTGCACAATGGTAGTAATGCGCGCGAGCAGATAACATTTGCAAATGTCATGCATGTGTATGACAATGTTTAAGAGTAATCAAGAATGACCAGCGCCCACGCTCCTGCCCGACACGGAAGCATGACCTTCGTATAACTCATGAACTGTAAGCCACACTGTACAGCATACGTGAGTTTGTAGTCTAAAATCCGAGGGTGAGCTAGAAATTCACACATATATCTATCGAAAGCAAATTTTAAAGTGGTCTCCCTCTGCGTACCACTCGCGCCAGTACTAAACACAGAAGCTGATGAATAGCGCAGAACAACCGGCACAGAAAACGTACACATGAAATGACGCAAGCGAACAGCCATGTTTGCATCGTTCTTGATTTCGCTCGATTACCTCTTTTGTATGATGCTTGATCGACAATATGGCTCGCCAATGAGCCTGTTATTACACATTAGGCAACTGCAGAAGTCGAATGCGTACAATGATCGTTATGATATTTTTCTCATTATCAATGAAATTCAAAATTCGCGAAATTGCCTGGTATATTGCAAGGATTACATTTTTTATTTTTGTTTGCTCAAAACGACGGCAGAGAATTAAACGAAGAAGGAAACATTTCTTGCATGGCACAGCACTGATCCATGACGTGAGCAAAATAAAACTAAATAAAGAAACACGAGAGGGCAGGAAAAGAAAGGCAAGATGTAAATGAACTCGCAGGCATCAGCGGCAGCAGTACCAGAGGGTCTGTATTCAGTGAGCAGCGCTAATCTAGGTGGCGCAAGAAAAAGAGGCCCATCTGTTAAGCTTGGCAGCCCTTTTATCATGACAAAGACGTTGGCAGTTTCGTTCGAGTGATAGGAATGAAAGAATAAGCAAGCTTCGAATGAATCTTTCGAGAATAGCGCACTTTCCCTTGAAGTTTTGTCTTCTAATTCCAGCGGAAGGTGGCAAAGAGCAGCATAGATATGAAAGATATAAAAAGAGTAACTCCAAAAAATGGTACGCTATTTCGAACTGGCGAAAAAAAATAGTGGCCCTAAATTTAAGGGCACGACGCATAATTGCGATTGCTGGTGCGTGTCAAACTCGCGTGCAGCTCTTGGCGAAGCGGGCAGTACAAGCTTGCCAAATTCAGTAACCATCGAGTTCAACGGCATTTAAAATTGTTTTATTTCTGTCGTATCCTTTCGGCTGGTTTTAGTCAATTCTGTTGGTAAGACTCTGAAGCGCTGCACTTCCAATGCAGTACAAGCTTGCCAAATTCAGTAACCATCGAGTTCAACAGCATTTAAAATTGTTTAATTTCTGTTGTATCCTTTCAGCTTGTTTTAGTCAATTCTGTTGGTAAGACTCTGAAGCGCTGCACTTCCAATGCAGTACAAGCTTGCCAAATTCAGTAACCATCGAGTTCAACAGCATTTAAAATTGTTTAATTTCTGTTGTATCCTTTCAGCTTGTTTTAGTCAATCCTGTTGGTAAGACTCTGAAGCGCTGCACTTCCAATGCAGTACAAGCTTGCCAAATTCAGTAACCATCGAGTTCAACAGCATTTAAAATTGTTTAATTTCTGTTGTATCCTTTCAGCTTGTTTTAGTCAATCCTGTTGGTAAGACTCTGAGCGCTGCACTTCCAATGCAGTACAAGCTTGCCAAATTCAGTAACCGTCGAGTTCAACAGCATTTAAAATTGTTTAATTTCTGTTGTATCCTTTCAGCTTGTTTTAGTCAATCCTGTTGGTAAGACTCTGAAGCGCTGCACTTCCAATGCAGTGTCTAAGCGAGAGGGACAATTTAACTTATAAACAGAGGGCGATATGTTCACGGGTGTCGACCGAATTTCGCCTTGAGGGGTGCAAAGTTACAAATCCCTGTTGCGTCACGACGCGTGTGTGTGAAAAGGGGGATAGGAGGGAAGAGGAGCGCTTTTGGAACTTGAGAGGAAAGTGTCGGTGTGGCTTTAGGGAGTCAAGGTCCCTGTTTACACTTCCCCGACGGCTCCCACGAACACGCTCAATAGTTTGAGACGTCACGCTAATGCAGTAAATGAAGAACGGGGGGAAGGGGGGCTACGTTGCATCAACCGAGATTTGGGCAAATGTTAGAGTGCTTTATAGGATTCGGCAGCCAGGCCATGGGTATAGGTAGAGCTTGGCGATTGCGTGATGCGCGCAGTGGACGCTTTTAAAATAAAGTTTGTCTTTCGTAAACCCAAACAAGGATTGAGGTCGGATGTTCACGAGATGAATGCAAAAGAGCGTCGCGGGCGGCTGGGGTATGCGCACGCCATTTTTAAAAATAACACGAGGAATGAATAGTGTAAGACGCAGGTGCATTTACGACAAACCACGGCAAGCGAGTACGCAGAGCGCTGAATACCCCATCGTAAGACTGCCTAATAAAAGGTCTGGAATCACAAACGTAAGTTAGCCTTGGCTGCACTGGTGCGTTATGGAATCTGAATAAATAAAATTAAAAAAAGGCAGAAGACAGAAGTCGAAAAGATGCTGACTTGAAATATTGGCGTCGAACCAATATAGTGTCACTAAGATTAACGCCGAATTCAGAAATTTAGAATTTACACATAAGTTTGCTTGGTAGTTACCAACATTTTCAGTCTACAAGAATTGTATAAATATATTAGAAAAAATTTTGTCGGTATAAGCAGACTTAGTAGTAACGCTAGCCATCGTCTTTTTCAAAACTTCAGCTCCCAGATTAATCTGGAGCCTATGAAACTGGCTGTCAGTCATAGACTTGCTCTTCCTTTCGATCAATTGATCGATAAATGAATGAATGAATCAATCAATCAATCAATCAGCATGTTCTAGTGAGCTCTTTGTTAACAAAGTTTCTAAAGTTTATCGAATGAACTTGGTGACGTTGATAGGTTTTTTTTTTCCTATTTGACTATCACTGTAAAATTGTCCTTCATAGTTGAAGCCACCAAGTGGGTTAATAATGGCTGATTTAGGCCTGCCAATGGTCTCTTGCAGGGCATCTTAAGCAATGTAGCTTGACTATGTTACCATACGTCCTGCGAACGTATGAAAAGAAGCTTTCCTACAAATAGAAGCAACACAGCGCTTGAAAATCCACGTCCTGCGTTGTAAACTACGCCCATTTAGCCAGTATAGATGAAACGACCTTATGGGTCACAGAATATTTCATGTTAAACAACCTGAATCGATCATAAGTAAATAACGGCAGTGTACATTCGGAAGTATTTCTTAAAGGCTTCCACTTCTAGAGCATGGAAAATGAAGCTCAATATTATAGCACTTGTGCCCTACTATCTCAAGGGATATCAACGCGACTAGAATGAATGAAATGAAACGTGGGGTTTAACGTCCCAAAATCACCATATGTTTATGAGACACGCCGTAGTGGAGGGCTCCGGAAATATCGACCACCTGGGGTTCTTTAACGTGCCCCCAAATCTGAGCACACGGGCCTACAACATTTCCGCCTCCATCGGAAATGCAGCCGCCGCCACATCCGGGATTCGATTCCGCGGCCTGTGCGTCAGCAACCGAGTACCTTAGCCACTAGACCACCGCGGCGGGGTTCAACGCGACTAGCAATCCACCTCAACCTGGGCGTGATAAAGGACAGTTTTCTCAAACCATGGCAACCAGCAACAACATCGCTTTGTGGATATTATAGGTCGATCGCTATATGCTTATGTCATGTTCCCAGTAACCAGATCGACTGATGGTCCTCCTTAGTGATCCATTCAATGTAAGCGCCTCGAAGTGAAATCTAAAGAAATAAGCGTATCGGATTACGATCATATTCTTTTCTTGACGATGAAACTATATTTGCAAAGCTAAATGACGAGTATCCCACTGCAAATGAACGCAGTTCCCCCATTGCGGCTGCATTTTCCACGTTAAATGCATAAACTACATCTTTACTTTGTACATGTAGCCAGATGTAGCTCTTTGACGAAAGAAAAGAAAGCAACTGGAGGTCACGCAACCGTATCTCGAATCACTCGATATACAACCTGCAAAGCAAACCTTGAACCGCAATGATGCAGACCTTCCCTCGCCCTATTTGTGGTATACTTGCGTCACGCGCTGAAACCTATATGAGGGTCACTGCTATTTCTTCGGCCTCATTGTGAACAAGGCTTCTCAGTAGAAGCCGAAACGTCATTTCCTTTCAAGCTTTTACTCGGTCGGTGTATACTGTTTCCTTCGTGATGTTTCATCCCGACGAGACGAGTTTTTATCGAACTCTCAATTTCTGGTAGCTCTTGTGGGGTCTTGAGTTGGTGAGCGCCATGCTCTTGGAGTGGACATACACAGTAGACGCGGTCAGACCGAGCCAAACAAGAACACATTGATTTAACTACTTTGGATCGACGATGTTGTCAGCCGAAATAGTATACATCAATTGCAATTAACGCGCTAAGACATTCTTACACATTACCAAACAACGCTCAACAACACGACAAACAAGCCGGTGTCACTAACGCCTGACTCACCGCGTGGGTCACCACTGGCAGCCCGCGGCGTCGTCCACGGCAGACCCACCGCTGGAGGTAACCGTCCGGCCTACCACCCCACGCCACAAGAGGCTCACTAAACTCTCTCTGCACCAATCAAGGCATACCTGCCTCCAGGGGTCACCGCCGGCGCTACCGCTGTAAGAATCGTAACGAAGATAGCGGTGATCAACGCTCGCGAACACAACGCCACCTACCGCTCAAATGTTGTGACTTTGAAATGCGGCTTCTGCGCGAGACAAGTGCGCCACGCGGCGCAAACAACTTTACAGGGGTGTTGGCACCCCCACTCTATTTGTTGCAAGACGCAGCACATAACCATGATGTATTTCTATTGATTTCACTTCATACGTTGTCACTTAGAGTTTCAGAATGCCGACTTTCTGAACGCGTGAGAAAGTTGCCACCCTTTACGTGTACCCCATACGCTAAACGGTGTCTGCATCGGTATGTACCTCCGATTGCGCGCAGCCGCCCATCACTTTGCGCTGTGGTATAAGAGGGGGAAGGGATTCTTAAATGAGAGATAGAAAAAAGAGAAAAGTGAACCTCTGCATCAAGTGTCTACATCTAAGTGCGCCACCTCAGCAGTAGCTTACGAGGGAAGGAAAAAAGGAAAGATTAAAGGGATAGAATGAGAAGTAAAAATAACAAAGAGAAGGTTGGGGACACGATTGAAGGAGTCCGAGGACGGGTAGCCACTCAGCGAGAGCTTCACGACGTCAGGAGATGGCGGAGGGCGAACCGGTCGGCCAGCGCTGCGCTGTCGTCGGAGATCGCGGGGGCACAACCGTTCAGGACGGATTGCAGCAAGAAAGTCTGGTATAGAATGTGTGCCAAACTACCTTACTTCGCGTAGGTGTACAAGGGAAGCGCCACCACCGTAGGTTTCTCTTCATGACCACGAAACGTTTCCCGCAAGTTTAGCTTTTGAGGCCTGTCGTGGATGTTGGCGACGAGTGGAAGAGCCTACACATTTTTGCGTCACAACAAACAAGAACAACAACCAGACAAGAACAACCACACAAGGCAGAAAGAGCGAATTCAGACGGCAATAGCAGCATGACAGCGTTCAGAAAATGAGATGTCAAATCGCCAACTAATAATTGAACGTGGCTTTTTTTTCATTCAGTGACATCGTATCTGTTAATGAAAGAAGGTTGTGGCCTTGTTTGTTTTGGTGGATTCTGAACATTTCCTCGGCTACGTAGTGCAATGAACGGCGATACTGGGGAAATTCGATGACTGCTTAAAAAAAGAACTTATTCATGACCCCTATAAGTATGCCCAGAGCAGCAGCTATCATGCGTTCTCAGGGCGACTACGAGCGGGTCAGACCAAGTGGACATAGGATTGTGTACAAAAACGAAGCCACACAGTAATCAGCTAATATCTTGACAAATAATTTAAGCACTTCCCACCCATTTTTACACACCGACCAACCCAATCTGTAACCATCTGTGAGGTCACAAAAGCACGCGCGTGATTCGCGTCAGTGCAGCGCCTCTTGTTCAGTGAATAAACATAAATAAACATATTGCGAGCGCTGACTGTGTCGATCGTCATCTTCACCTGCGCATACAAATCATCCTGATCATCATCATCATCATCATCGTAGTCTCTCGCCGCGTGTTCGGTTGCTGGCTCTCGCGGCTGTGTTGGAAAATACAATCAATCAATCAATCAATCAATCATTTATTTTCCACTTTTGGAAGTAGAGGGCATGGGAAGAAAAAGCTGTTGCGAGCTTGACTAGGCTTCCCAGCCTATTACAGTTCAGCATGCAGTGATGGCATACAGAAAGCAGTGTACATAAGTATAAACACACAGAAAGCATACATTATTCTACACACAATAAAAAACATCAAAACATCAACGGTCGCTCTTTTGCACCTGACGTCGTCTCACAATATTAAATATGTTATCAGGGTGAAATTTGAGTTCTTTACGTCTAGTGGCGATGACTAGAGGCATCACACGCTAGTTGAATACTTGGCGAAACAGGCGCAACTTGTGCGTACGGAATATAAGGCATATGAACGCAAAAATTACATCACACTATACTCTGTGGGCGTCACAGCGCAGTCGAAGTACCTGGTGCGAGACCGCGTAGCGCACCTAAACCGCAGTTCACAGAAATGCATCGATGCGTTTCGTAACGCTTCTCTCATGACCAAACAACAACGCTGCATTAGCGACTGCTCGCTAACGGCTTTGCATAAGATTAGAATTAGGCATTGTAATTAAACTGAATAAAAGATACAAAATGAAGGTAGTACAGGCTTACGCGCCTACATCCAGCCATGATGACCCTTCAGTTGAAAGCTTCTATGAAGACGTGGAATCGGCAATGAGTAAGGTGAAAACACAGTATACTATAGTAATGGGCGACTTTAATGCAAAGGTAGGGAAGAAGCAGGCTGGAGACCAGGCAGTAGGAGATTATGGCATCGGCACTAGAAACGCCAGAGGAGAGCTACTAGTAGAATTCGCAGAACCGCAATAACTGCGTATTTTGAATACCTTCTACCGAAAACGAGAAAACCGCAAGTGGACATGGAGGAGCCCTAATGGCGTAAATAAGAACGAAATAGACTTTATAATGACTGCACACCCAGGAGTCGTGCAGGATGTGGAAGTGGTTGGCAAGGTAAGATGCAGTGACCATAGAATGGTACGGGCTCAAATCCGCCTAGACTTGAAGAAGGAACGACAGAAACTGATACGCAAGAAGCACATCAAAGAGCTAGCACTGAGAGGGAAAGTACAGGAATTCAGAGTGTCACTGCAGAACAGGTACTCTGCTCTTAGCGAGGAAACCAACCTTAGCGTAGATACAATGAATGATAATCTGACGAGTATCATCACGGAGTGTGCAGTGGAAGTTGGAGGCAGGGTAGCTAGACAGGACACCGGCAAGCTTTCCCAGAAAACGAAGAACCTAATTAAGAAGCGTCAAATCATGAAAGTGTCAAGTACAACAGACAAAATAGAACTGGCAGAGCTTGAAGCTGATTAATAGACGTAAAGTATGCGATGTAAGAAGGTATAACATGGAGAGAATTGAGCACGCTCTGAAAAACGGAGGAAGCGTCAAAGCAGTGAAGCGGAAACTTGGGATAGGCAAAAGGCGGATGTATGCACTAAGGGACAAAGAAGGCAAATTAACTACATATATGGATAGGATAGTTAAAATAGCGGAGGAGTTTTACAGAGATCTGTACAGTAGCCGAGACAACCACGACCTTAATACTATAAGAACTAGCAGTAACCCAGACGATACCCCACCGGTAATGATAGAAGAAGTCAGAAAAGCTTTGGAGAGCATGCACAGAGGCAAAGCTGCTGGTGAGGATCATGTAACATCAGATCTGCTGAAAGATGGAGGACAGATTGTGTTAAAAAAACTAGCCACTCTATTTACGAGGTGTCTCCTGACGGGAAAAGTACCAGAGTCTTGGAAGAACGCTAACATCATCTTAATACATAAGAAAGGAGATGACAAGGACTTGAAGAATTACAGGCCGATCAGCTTGCTCTCTGTAGTATACAAGCTATTTACAAAGGTAATTGCTAGCAGAGTAAAGAAAACATTAGAATTCAATCAACCAAAGGAACAAGCAGGATTTAGAACAGGCTACTCAACAATTGACCACATTCATACTATCAATCAGGTAATAGAGAAATGCTCAGAGTATAACCAACCACTATACATAGCCTTCATAGATTACGAGAAGGCGTTTGATTCAGTAGAAATATCAGCCGTCATGCAGACACTGCGGAATCAGGGCGTAGATGAAATATATATAGACATTCTGGAAGAAATCTACAGGGGATCAACTGCTACCATAGTGCTTCATAAAAAAAGCAACATAATACCAATAAAGAAGGGTGTAAGGCAGGGGGACACAATCTCCCCAATGCTATTCACTGCGTGCTTACAGGACGTTTTCAGAAGCCTAGAATGGGAAAAGTTAGGGATAAGAGTTAATGGAGAATACCTTAGTAACCTGCGCTTCGCCGGTGACATTGCATTGCTGAGTAACTCAGGGCACGAATTGCAACTCATGATTACGGAGTTAGACAAGGAGAGCAGAAAGGTGGGTCTTAAAATTAATCTGCAGAAAACGCAAGTAATGTACAACAACCTCGGAAAGGAGCAGCGCTTTGCGATGGGTAATAGTGCACTTGAAGTTGTAAAAGACTATGCCTACTTAGGGCAGGTAATAACCGCAGAGCCTAACCACGAGATTCAAGTAACTAGAAGAATAAGAATGGGGTGGAGCACATTCGGCAGGCACTCTCAAATTATGACAAGTAGATTGCCACTGTCCCTCAAGAGGAAGGTATATAACAGCTGTATCTTGCCGGTACTTAGCTACGGAGCAGAAACCTGGAGACTCACAAAGAGGGTTCAACTTAAATTGAGGACGACGCAGCGAGCAATGGAAAGAAAAATGGTAGGTGTAACCTTAAGAGACAAGAAGAGAGCAGAGTGGATTAGGGGACAAACGGGAGTTAAGGATATCATAGCTGCAATAAAGAAGAGGAAATGGACATGGGCCGGGCATGTACCACGTAGACAGGATAACCGCTGGTCATTAAGGGTCACCAACTGGATTCCCAGAGAAGGGAAGCGGGGTAGGGGAGACAGAAGGTTAGGTGGGCAGATGAGATTAAGAAGTTTGCGGGTATAAATTGGCAACAGCAAGCACAGGACCGGGTTAACTGGCGGAACATGGGAGAGGCCTTTGTCCTGCAGTGGACGTAGACAGGCTGATTATTATTATTATTATTATTATTATTATTATTATATTATATTATTATTATTATTATTATTTATTATTAGTATTTATTATTATTATTATTATTATTATTATTATTATTATTATATTATATTATTATATTATTATTATTATTATTATTATGTACATGTTCATGTCCCAAATCCACCATTATGAGAAGCGCCGTACTGAAAGGCTTCGGAAATTTTTACCATCTGGTGCTCCTTAACGACCGCTGACATTGCAAGGGCCTCTTTTGCTTACATCAATTTTGCTCACATCGAAATCCGACCACCACTTCGCATAAGGTCGCGTACCATGGTGGATGGAATTCGGCTGGTTATTTGAAAAACAGGCTCGGCATGCCGGTATACGTTGCCAACAATTGAACAAATACTATAACATCTGCAAAGTCATAAGCAACATCTGAAGATGAATGGATGGATGAAAAAGTTTTATTTGGGTCCTGAAGGCTTCCACCCCCGTTTGATAGGGGTAGGATCGCGAGAAAGGAAAAAAAACATAAATGCGGTATTTCCGAGTGACTACCGGGTGGTTAACGATTTAGCAAAGACCGATACTTTTTTTTTCCTTTTTCGTTCAGGTAAGCACGTTCAGAAGACACACGCACGCAAAAAAAAATTGCCCGCAGCTTCCCTCGGGGGAACACTGAGGAGGATGCGGAGCATATAATTGGTTAACGGGGTGTTAAAGTGCGACTTACTTGGGTCGATGGCTAAATTGGTTAACGTGGTTGTGAAATGGGGTGTTAAATTGCGACTTACTTGGGTCGATGGCTAAATTGGTTAACGTGGTTGTAGGAGGGGGTGTTAAATGAGTGAACACGTACCACACGTATGCGAAAGGGCGGCGCTGGTCGAAGGGACGTCGATCATTGTGTTTGTGGATTCGTTGGAATTCATTTCACCGCGACCTTGGACGTCGACGCGCCGTACAAACAACCGACGAGCGGCAACTGAGCGAGCGAGCGCCGACCTTGAGTATATATACAGCGTGACGGCGCATGCACTGTCAGCTGTTGAATGTTCTCGAAGCGCGACGCCACATGCGCGTCCACAGGAGAATCAGGAGAATTGTAGTTGTCGAACGTGGTGTGTAGAGGAGCAAGGGTGCAGAGATGGTGGAGGAGTGAAGCGCGCGCGGTGTGTAGAGGAGGAAGGGATGCACAGATGGTGGAAGAAGGAGGAGGAACCTTGCGGACGGCGCCGCACTACAAGCCTCGAGTATTAGATGCTCCGCATCTAAAAAAAAAGGTCGATACACTACTCCATGTCTGG
Organism: Rhipicephalus microplus; assembly: GCF_013339725.1. Lineage (NCBI taxonomy): Eukaryota > Metazoa > Arthropoda > Arachnida > Ixodida > Ixodidae > Rhipicephalus > Rhipicephalus microplus. The sequence continues at coordinate 160,464,146 of NC_051165.1, read as the reverse complement.
TCATTTCGCTAGTTCATTTTATCGCACGGCCTGCGACGCAGATGATATCTTGGAAGGCCTTTGCTCTTCTCTTGCCTCTGTCCGGAAGTAACAGCAATCAGAAGAACGGCGCATCGAAGACGGCATTAGGAGTGCACGCATACGGATGATGTTTCATATATATATATATAAATATCTAGACTTCTTTCCACAGCTTGGAAAATTTTCCTGTCGGTTGTAGTAAGACGCCGGATGACTCCGAGCCCGGAGGAAAGATGAGAGGCGTTGATAGGGGTTCCTGGTCAAAAAAATACGCAGGTGATGATTAGACGAAGACCATAAGAACGATATTTTCGCCGTTCCTGCATTTAATTTTGTACCTAACTTTGTTTGTTTGTTTTTTTCAGAGCACGCTATCGTCAACGAACGTCTTTACACTTTTTTCTTGCTGGAAAATTTCGAGGAAGGTAACTTGGTTGCTAAGGTGCGGATATTACGACGTGGAAAGGTGCATTTATTATTATTTTTTTCAATCATAACAGCAACTCGAACGAAATGTACATTGCTGTTCGACGTGGCGAGAAGCGAGTTGGAGCTAAAAATAAAAGCTGTGAGAAGGAATCGCTGTTGAGATGAGAGCTTCGGTGGCGATGGAAGATCTGAAAGTTCTCAATCGTGGTTCTTTTGGTTGGCGTAAAACTTGGGCGTACGCGTTCGCTAAGGAACAAATGGACTGCGTGGAAGTGCGCTGCGGGAAAAAGGCACTTGGTATATTTGAACACCGGACAAGTTTTCCTCACTTCAAAACTTTCTTGTCTTTTATGCACGACTTCTGTAGAGAGAAAAAACACGTGAACGTTCATTAGTAAATTGATCGACGTCCCCAAGATTTTACAATCTTATCCACAATCTTGTGAGGTCCACATGATTATAAGAACTCAGGAAGATTCTCGTGGCCAGCTATGCATTCGGCTCCCTATTGATAAATTGCGCATGTCATTCCAACGATTCTGTATGTTTCCGTAAGAATCTTACGGAAAACATACAGATTCCGTAAGCTAACATATGAAAGTTAACATATTGCCGCATTCAACCTGCAGAGGAGAGCTCGCACAGCCAGAGAGGAAGACGAAGCTCTTGCCCGGTCCTCTTTCCGAGCGCCTTTCATTTTTAATTAAAGTGAGCTCTTCTATATCGAACTCCTGCTGTGTCTGCGTCGTGACACTGGTGGAGGAGCTGGGGTACATGTCCAGTGACCCTTCCAACAGCCCGAAATCTAGTCCACAAAGACTTTTCCGCTCGTCGAAACACCCGTTCACCGCGCCATCCGCCGCCTGTTAGGCCCTCAGCCCAGAGTTCGGTCCTTGGACGAAAAACTGACCGCGCCGGGAAGCGTTGCCCCACCATGACGAGCCAAGCACGACACAGGTGACTGTTTTCACCCCTAAAACTCCTGTGGACTTTCATGGGCAACACATATGAGGACGCAGTGACTGGCTTGAGGAGTTCGAGCGCACAGCCAACGTTAACGGTTGGAACGCCGCACAGAAGTTGGGGTACGTGTACTTCCCTATTCAAGACGGGGCTCGCACGTGGTTCACAATCGCGTGTGGTCAACGTGGGACGAGTTCCGGCGGAAGTTCCCTGACACCTTCGCAAACACGGAAAGGCGGGGAGCAGGCACAACGACTCCTTGAAATCACGGTACAAAAAGCCCAACGAGTCCTGTTGCAATGTTTGTTGAGGACATGGCTCGTCTCTTTCATCGAGCCGATCCCGATATGTCCGAGAACAGAAAGATCAGCCACCTCATGCGTGGAGTTAAAAAGCAGCTGTTTGCTGGTCTCGTACGGAACCCACCTTCAAGCGTCGACGAATTTTCGAAGGAGGTGAACCGCCATAGAACGCGCACTACAGCTACGGTACCGCCAGTACGACCGTCCAAAACAACAGCGGACAAATCAGCGCAACCGCCGTGAACCACCGTGACACCTGACGAGCGTTCTTTGCGTGACCTGATACGCTAAATTGTACAAGAAGAGGTGAAGAAGCTCGCTGCCACACCGAATGACTGCGCGAGTTGCGTCGGTCACAGAAGTTTGTTCGCCAAGAAATAGGCAAGCGCTTTCACTTCCGAGCCGAACACTGAAATAGTTAGGCCACATATGCAGATATTCTCCGTCGACAGCCTAGATCTAACGTGCCGCACCTCAACAGTACCACCAGCAACAGCCCGCCGACAGTGCCTTGGTACTACAGGGAAACGTCAACGCCGATGCGACCCCCACTCCGCAAAACCGACATATGGCGTACCCCTGACTACAGGCCCCTGTAGTCAGGGGTACGCCGGGTAAGACGTTTTCTTGGCCTTTGCGCCTACTACCGCAGATTTATCGCCAATTTCTCGCACATAACGTCGCCCTTAACACGCATAACGAGAGACGATGTTCCATTTTTATGGGGCGAAGAGGAACAAGCAGCATTTGACGGTCTACGACAGCGCCTGCAGACACCCCCTGTGCTTGCTCACTTTGACGAAGACGCTCCAACCATAATCCACACTGATGCCAGCAACGTAGGTTTAGGCGCTGTACTCGTCCAGTGGCAAGACTCAGCCGAGAAAGTGATTGCATATGCAAATAGGACGCTTTCCCGTGCCGAGTCCCATTATTCCACAACGGAAAAGGAATGTCTTGCTGTAGTATGGGCAGTTCTGAAGTTTCGCCCATACCTCTACGGCCGTCCCTTCCACGTAGTCAGCGACCACCACTCTCTTTGCTGGCTGACCAACTTGAAGGACCCATCCGGTCGGCTAGCGCGCTGGAGCTTACGCCTACAAGAATTCGATATGACGGTCGTCTATAAGTCGGGACGACAGCACTCTGATGCTCATTGCTTATCCAGGTCGCCTATAAAGCAAGATGATGTCTCAGAAGATGATGACATGGCATTTTTAGGAGTGGTCGACACGGTCCCCATTTCGTCTAAGCAGAAAGAAGACAGTAAGTTGCTCCCTCTTATTAATTTTCTTAACGGCCAGTCTACAAGCGATCCCAAGATATTTGCAAGGAGCCTGCCATCATTCTGCTTGCGCAGTGGTGTCCTATACAAGAAGAACTTTGCCCCCAGCGGAAATGCCCACTTACTTGTCGTCCCGACATCCATTCGCGATGAGATCCTGAGCGCTTGCCACGATGAGCCAACCTCCGGCCACCTCGGATACACGCGCACATTGGCCAGTGTCACACAGGTCCCGTTAATTAGGGAGGCGATCGCCGGGCTAATTCCAAGGGCCGAAGTATCGGCCCCCCGAACCGCACCACGAAAGCGTGGACAATTTAGAAGTGGTCCTTTTTGGCGCGCCAGCGGACGCCGGCTGTGGCCCAAAGAACAAGTCAGAGCCGAGAGTTGATAAACAAAACAAATATTATATTCTCGAAAATGGCAGATCGAAAACAACACACAAGAATGCACACTCCACAATAGTTACATACAATACGTCACCAATCAAACAACGTACTACACAGTACAATCAGCCACACTCGAAACAACGGACACAGACAATAATACGCACTACAATGCAATCGCATGCATTGAACAGCCAAGACACTTAAAGACTAAAGAGATAAAAAACCTATTCAGTCCAAAGTTCTTGGATCAAAAGTCTGGATGATACTCTTCCGAGAATCACTCACTCAAAGTCCAGCGTTGTTGTCGTTCCGCTCCACCTGAAGTTTCTCTTCCAGGAAACCTCGCGTCTTCAGTTGCCAACGCTCTCTTCCAAGCTTCAAACTTCTTCGCCGGAAACACGTCGGCTTCACACACGCAGCTGTTGCCACGCGTCTTCGCTCGATAGCGGTAAACACACGCTCTTGCCTGTAGCTCGAGCCTTCACCCCTCAGGTGGAAATCCTCTTCTTCTCCTGCTTTGTCGCCACCGACAAAACCTTCGCCGACTACACGGCGGAATCCCTACGCGCTCTGGCGCTAACTTCCGTCTTCTCATCTCTCGTCTCGGCTGCTCGGTCAAATACCTTCCGCGCGACTTTCCAGAAGGTTCTCGTCATTTCGTCGGCGCGATACGCAGCGAAGGCTGGGGGGGGGGGGAGAGCGAGACGGTTGGAAGGCCCTCCGCGGAGGATGACTCAACTCAGTATGACCACGCCCCTTTCCTTCTAGAAAAATCGAGTGCTTGCTGGGCCGCCGTTGTGGGGTGAGGAGGTTCGTCGGCGAAGCCACGCTTCCGCGGGGAGAGCGCGCGCCCGGGGAGCCTTGGATGTTTGTTTTCTTTTTTTTTTCTTTTGACCTCGCGGCGTTTCTCCCGCCCGTTATCGCAAGAATTTGGCGGCGCGCCCATTTTTAGCGCTCGTTCTGTGATAGCCAGAATCCAACAAAAGTACTACTGGCCGAAGCTTCCAGGCACTGTAAAGCATTACGTCCGCACGTGCCTCGATTGTCAACGACGAAAATCGCCACCTTTAAAACCAGCCGGATTGTTGCAACCAGTTCAAGTGCCCACCATGCCTTTTGCACAAATCGGAATGGATCTCCTTGGACCATTTCCGACTTCGCATACTGGAAATAAGTGGGTAATTGTCACTACGGACTATCTTACTCGCTACGCAGAAACAAAGGCTTTATCAAGTGGAACCGCAGTAGAAGCGGCATGATTTTTCATTGAAAATATCGTTCTGAGGCATGGCGCTCCTAGAATTATAAAAACAGACAGAGGTACCGCTTTCACGGCTATGCTCCTCAAGTCAGTGCTTGAGTTGAGTGGAACAGCGCATTGAAAAACTACCTCCTACCACCCACAAACCAACGGCTTAACAGAACGCCTCAACAAGACAATTGCTGATATGCTTAGTATGTACATCGACGTGGATCATAAAAATTGGGACGACGTTCTACCATACGTGACGTTTGCCTATAATACGGCGCAGCAGGAAACTACACGGAGCACGCCATTTAGTCTTCTTTATGGCCGTGAAGTGACGACAATGCTTGATGCCATGCTGCTGCACGACTGCGAGGATACAGATACAAATGTTCAAGCCTTTACCCAACGAGCTGAAGAGGCACGGCAGCTAGCACGCGTGCGAATCGCCCGACAGCAGAGTTACGACGCACAACGTTATAACCTGCGACAACCGATACGTCACTTATCAACCAGGCGAGAAAGTGTGGGTCTGGAGCCCTATTCGCCGACGCGGCCTTTGTGAAAAGTTACTGAAGAAAGTACTTTGGTCCCTACAATGTTATACGGCGCCTAAGTGACGTGAATTAATGAGGTCATCCCTGACAGTTCCTCGCGAGCTCAAAAATCTGAAATCGTACACGTTGTGCGGATGAAGCCATATTGCAGTGAGCCAGTTGCGTAATACGTCAACTATAGATACACCGCGTATTCTGTAGCCGAGCATCGGGTCGATGCTCTTCCTGGAGGGAGGCAAATGCCGCATTCAACCTGCAGAGGAGAGCTCGCACAGCCAGAGAGGAAGACGAAGCTCTTGCCCGGTCCTCTTTCCGAGCGCCTTTCAATTTTAATTAAAGCGAGCTCTTCTATATCGAACTCCTGCTGTGTCTGCGTCGTGACAATATGAAATAGGGCTGAGATGACTCGAAGGCGAGACCATAGAGTTTCCTCTAAATACACCAGAGAGAACTATGGCGCTAGTGTCTATGGGAGCTTACACACACGGCGCTTCAGCGAGCAAGCGAATGATGGGTAGTATACGCAGTTTGTCTGATTATCATACTTTCAACTCCCGTTGGCTTCGCCTGCCTTGGGGCTGCTTTGTTTACGAAGCAAAAATCAGCAAATGTTGAGCAATCGCACTCTCCTACCTTAATCGTTTAGGCTTTCTACCTCAAACAGGTCACGAAGTTCACAGGGGTCTGTTTTTTTTTCCTTCAAAACAAAAGCAAATCACTGCAATAAACTAAGCCACAAGTGTATTCCAGGCCCACAAGCATGACGAGTAGGTGAAATCTGTACTACCATCAATGCCATCGTCGCTGAACGATGGCAGTGCCAGAGTCCGCTCTAGTTAACTTTAGGAAGCTCTATGGGCAATAACCATCTTTTCTTCGGAGTTGATGTATTGATCCCGTTCCTCCACCCAGCAAAAGCTTCCCGCACCTGAGGAGTCTTTGCACTTGCCTTGAAAAATCGGAACCATCTCACTCGCTTTTGCACTGCCTCTGTGATCGCCACACCCTTGGCCTGTGGTTCACCTCGGACCACGCGGCTGCGCACCCGCCTCTTAACATTAACTCTGTGCCTTCAGGCTTACTCTGTGTGTTGTCGCTTACACTGTGTTTTTGTACATTCATAAAACACTTTCCCTCGTACGCTTTCACGGTTTTTTTTTCTTTCCCTTTCTTGCGCGGCAGCCCGTCCTCGCGTGGCGCTGCTGCTCAGCGGACGGAGAATAAACAACCATACCACGCGGACGTCGCGTCTCGAAGTCAGTCCATCCGCCGCATACCCTCTACCATAGAGTTTCGTACAATGATACCTAGAGGGAAATCTGGCGCTAGTGTCTACGCAGGATCCTTCAGTGGCGCTTGTACCCTCATGGGAATAATGGAAAGTACAGGCTTCGGATCCACTTCGGATGGATTACGTTCTTGAGATTCGGGACGCTTCTTTTGCGAGTGTAAAACAAAGTGATACTAACTTAGATTTATTTGACACTTGCTTCAGTTATTTGTACAAAAGCTTTATTGGAAAAACTTTTGTGGCCAGTCGCAAAAAGCGAAACCTTGGCATATTAGACCAATTGGGTATGCATCACTCTGCCATTGCGTTCCAGATTTGGCATCAGGATTTAATTAATTATATTTTATGACGCTTGAAAACAAACGTTCTCGTTTTTCTCTCGAAAGTTTTACTATCTGCTTATGTAAATTAGAACACAGTATTAAGTGAGAAACGTTTATCTTTTCGTCCCCTACGATGCTGTAGGTGCGTCTGTCGAAGTGGTCTACCACCAACGAACTTCTGGTTTGTTGTGCACTCGAGTCAGAGGAGCGTGAAGGTGCGTCTACTTAGCTTCGTGGTCGTTTTGCAGTCGATTCAAAAAGAGCGTAGGCAAAACGCGCGCGTGAAAAAAAATTGCCCGCAGCTTCCCTCGGGGGAACACTGAGGAGGATGCGGACCATATAATTGGTTAACGGGGTGTTAAAGTGCGACTTACTTGGGTCGATGGCTAAATTGGTTAACGTGGTTGTGAAATGGGGCGTTAAATTGCGACTTACTTGGGTCGATGGCTAAATTGGTTAACGTGGTTGTAGGAGGGGGTGTTAAATGAGTGAACACGTACACACGTATGCGAAAGGGCGGCGCTGGTCGAAGGGACGTCGATCATTGTGTTTGTGGATTCGTTAGAATTTCATTTCACCGCAACCTTGGACGTCGACGCGCCGTACAAACCAACCGACGAGCGGCAACTGAGCGAGCGAGCGCCGACCTTGAGTATATATACAGCACGACGGCGCATGCACTGTCAGCTGTTGAATGTTCTCGAAGCGCGACGCCACATGCGCGTCCACTGGAGAATCAGGAGAATTGTAGATGTCGAACGCGGTGTGTAGAGGAGGAAGGGATGCACAGATGGGTGGAAGAGTGGGCGACGGCGCGACGGCGCATGCGCGCGCGTCAGCTGTCGAATGTTCGAGAAGCGGTGCGGACGGCGCGGACGGCGCACTACAAGGCGCGAGTATAAGATGCTCCGCATCTAAAAACGTGAACTCCATGCCATATCCTGCATTGGCATGAGACGCTACATCTATACGCAGCGTTGAGTGAACGACGCTTCGTTTAAATAGTCAAATACGACCTGTAAAGCTTCAACATTGCAGCAAACTTCACACCTAGTAGTCTTAAGCCTCTTTGAACAACAATGACGCTGCTTCAGTGCCTTTTACCGCACCCCACTACCCGCGCTGCGCGAAGAACGAAACTGAAACTGTAGAAAAAAGTCTGTAGACAGTTCGCTAGCTAACCCTATCGAGTTCGAAGCCCGTACTTCCCAGAATTCCTACGGAAGTACGCGAACACAGCACCAGATTTCTCTTGAAGTGTTATGGTATGAAGCTATATGCCCTCTACAGACCAAACCACGAAGCCGTGCGACGAGGTCATCATGTGACGCGAGGCCACGAGACACAGCAGTGGCGGTCTAATAACGTCAAAAACTTTGGCTACCTGTGATGTCATCGCTAGATCATTTTTCTTATCACTCGTGTTGCGCCCGACGCCGTGGAACGCGGACTAAAGTTAGCATTCGTATTTGACGGGGTATCGTAAGTTTTCGCTTTGTTCACAATTCAATAGACATGTAGCGACAAGATACCACCCACAATAGTCAACTCAAGTCAAGTCAAGTCAAGTTTATTACATATTTCACATTCGGTTGCATGGTTGGAATGGTACACGAGGAGGTCGCAAATTTTCATAGAAACTGACGGGGGGATCTTCTATGGCGACATGAATGGGGTAATTACAAAAAAAAGTACAGCAAAAGGTGCGAATTCGTTAGCAAAGACTAATCAGCTTAATTAACAGTAACAATGCAATTAATACATAACATGACAGTAATACTACTAATAAAATTAGACATAAAATTATCAATACCAGGGGATAAAACTAGAACAAAGCAAGATTAAAAAAAACTGAAATAGAAAGCAAGGGAAGAACGAGAAAAAGAGAAAATGAGGAAATGATAAATAGTTTAGACGAAATTGCATGCCACACTACACTTGGAAAACGGAGAATGAAGGGAGGATACCATGGTATTATGACGCATGCTGAAACGCTGTGAGGTAGCAGACAGTTTCGTATGGAAAAATATTTGCGTACGCGGATGTGTGGGTATGTTTAGGGCGGATGACTTCTACATTCATTATGGTTAACTCTTCTTACATCATTCTGGTCTTCCTCTGATCAGGACAGCGTTCAAAAACCTTCAAAAAATGTTTTATTTTACAACTTGAATTGAAGAAAGGTTTAGCACGTAATAAATAGGTTCTTCAGCACGAAGGTCTTACTTTCGTGTGTTCGTAGGAAATGTTAACACTACCTTGAATCAAGCTTTAATTATGAAAAACGCGAAATCCCGTAAAAGAAATGATGCCAAGGAGTGCCTAATCTTGATCTGCATTCTCTACACAACAAACCTACTCTAACGTCTTTTTTTTTCAAACATAGAGCTCTCTGTTTTGACACCTGCAATGAGATAACATATTAATGTGCGAAGGGCCCGACCATGAATATCACTGAACGTGGGCCTCTAAAGCTAATCCTCACACACTCAACGACATTAGGCCAGTTCGCACTGCCGTAATCCTCTTAGGGACGAATTTATGACTAAGCCGTGTGTGGATTGTAGTATTTAATGTCGGGCACGGTAGAACTGTACTTTTTCTAATCAAGTGACGCTATGCACGTTCGCACTAATGTAATAAAAACATCCATTACTTACGGTGATCAAGGGATTATGAACGGCGAAAAGGCCGCGAGACAATTCTTATGCATTCATTTGCTTTTTTTTTCCTTTCATACAACTTCGACGAGCAGAATAACGTTGTGAAGCTTTGTGTGGCAAATATTTTGCGCTAGAGAAATACGGTATCATAATAAAGTATTTGCCCTTGTAAAGTGCACATCAGGTGCGGCAGGCACCGCATGCAAGATGGATTATTTAGAAAGCCAAACAAGGTTAATAATTTATTTCTAGTAGGGCACTGTAAGAGTCAGTGGGGCGTAGTCATAACTTTCTTTCGAACGTGGATTAAACCAGCTTTTTATATGTTCGGACATGTGTTTGTAAGTGTGCATGTAAATGTACACATGCGAAATTTGAAAATTTCAGTGAGACAGGAACAGCAAAAGGGCATATGCGGTACCGCATGTGTGTGTACTGCACATTATTTGTGTTATTTGTCTCGCTAAATTAAAAGGTAGGGGGAAAAAAGTCGTCACAAACCTTGACTTGAGTGACATCATGCATCACATTCGGCGTAGTGAAACAGAAAACTAATAGATTGCAGAAAGTTGGAGGCACCTTATACTGCCAGTAGTTCGCCAATGCCAGCAAGCTTCTCTACGTTCATTATCAAGCATTATACTGAACGATCGTTGCGTCTGCTCACAAAAGTTTTCAATTTGGTTCCTGGGGTTCAAAAAAAAAAAAAACAACTGGCGTGCTCAGCACCGGAAAGCAGCAAAAATGTTCCGGCTCGTTCAAACAGTTCAATGTCGTGCGCCCATAGTGCAGTCTTGCAGACCGGTAATTATTCAGACTGTTCAAAGTATGCTGAATTAGAGCTGAACCGTGCCTCGAGGGACCGAAATAACGAGGACCACCTCCAACTTCCCAAGTGTCGACGAAATAGAAGGCACTGAGCCACTCTGTCGCCTTCTTGCATCTGTGATTCTCCATAGCTACTACTTCCATGCTCTTCCGTTGCTCAACCTAAAACAACGCAAAAGGTGCAGAAAAAGGAAAGAAAGATCAAACGCCGGAAAGGTTTCATGTGCAAGGAAAACCCTGGGTTCGCCATTGGATTGTGTATTAATTTCACACAGGCGTCTATGCAGCTCACTCGCAGGTATTATGTTTTCAGGCATCAAGTGCAAAGCGTCGGAAGTTCTTTCCACGCGAGATCATCGCCATCTTTAACCAAATTCCATGTTATGTGGTCTACTCCGGCCCCTTTACCGCGAGGCATATCGCGTACGTTTTTAATAACGTCATCGGTAGTTACACATGATATTATGCTTTTTGTTCTTATTTGCTATTGGTGGAGGGTGCATGACTTATCAGAGAGCTTTGCAGCTCGTGTTGAAGTCTTTTTCCAGCACCATTATGTCGTTAAAACTGCTGAAAATATCGATCTGCTTATATTTTAGTGCGTGGATTTTGTTCCTTCCTAAACACAATTTAGGTTCAGCCGTTTTGATGCTGCCTTCAACTCTTTACGTTCTAGTTCCTGATGCCTCTGACTTTCCCTTTATCGATCCGTTTTGTTAATTGAACGAATATTTTACGTTTTGAATGGGTCGCTCTCACGTGTTGATATTTTTTAATAAAGTCTTTTGCTATGTGGCAAAGTTGGTTTGCTTCTTGTTTGGTACTAAAATATTTGTGCCTAAGCAAGCCAACTGAAAATAAAGAAAGGTACTGGTGTCTTATTTATTTATTTTGTTTATTTATTTACAAGCCCCGCCGCGGTGGTCTAGTGGCTAAGGTACTCGGCTGCTGACCCGCAGGGCGCGGGTTCGAATCCCGGCTGCGGCGGCTGCATTTCCGATGGAGGCGGAAATGTTGTAGGCCCGTGTGCTCAGATTTGGGGGCACGTTAAAGAACCCCAGGTGGTCTAAATTTCCGGAGCCCTCCCCTACGGCGTCTCTCATAATCATATAGTGGTTTTGGGACGTTAAACCCCACATATCAATCAATTATTTATTTACAATGCACCACATGGCTTCTAAAAGTTATTGGTTGAGAGGTAAAGATAGCAATATTTTTTTAAACACAACAAACCATAGGGAATGTAAACAAAAAAGCTATAAACAGGCCGAAAGCAGTAACACGAAAATTGAAATTGCCATTCGATACTGAAGCGTCTGTTCACTTGTTCGCAAGAATGATTTTGGCCACTGATTATGATGACGGCTTTGGTAAGATCATCTGATAGTGGAATCGTGCGCAGCGGTGCGAAACAATTAAAAGCATTAGTCCTTCCAAAAAGTGCATTTGTTTTTCAGGATGTTACGTGAACATCGTGACGTACGCATGGTAGTGCGAATCGGCAAGTGCTCGGCAGCGGCGGAACGTAAATTTGCCTGCAGTACATCTGCATAAAAATGTTATTTCGGTTTCTTTATTAGGCGTTCCAGCTGGTTGGACACAGTGAAGAGAACGTCACGAAAACACGTCTTTATCTCTGGTCAGTCCGACACACAGACATGCTTGAAAGAAACTTTGTTTCAACAGACACAGAGCAGGGCAATGGCATTTCGCTTAGGCTTGCTTGGGAGCTTAGATAGTGCGCTCCAACGTCACGACATACAACGTTACTCCGGCTGTCTCGACATTATCTTTGCTCGACATCAACCAACGGCATACGGCTGTAAAGGACAACGTCAGCCAACTCTATACTGACGTGCCTTAACGCATGGCTTAAGGCGGTGCCCCTTCGGCGAGTCATGGGCTATTGCTTTGCCACTTCAGGCCGTCCTGTCGCTTAGTTAAAAAAAAACTTCAAGCAACGTATATTCTCGAAGCAACCAAACACTGCAGCGCTGTCAGAGAGTCATACTGAAGCTCATTATCTTTATCGCCTTAGGGGCTGCGTGGCGATTAGTTCAGTAGCATCGAACACTAAGCGTGCAAAAAACAAACAAGGCCACAACCTTCTTTCATTAACAGATACGATGTCACTGAATAAAAAAAAATGCCACGTTCAATTATTAGTAAGCGATTTGACATCTCATTTTCTGAACGCTGTCATGCTGCTATAGCCGTCTGAATTCGCTCTTTCTGCCTTGTGTGGTTGTTCTTGTCTGGTTGTTCTTCTCTGTCTTGGTTCCTTTCGCTGGTTTTCTCTTTCGAATAGTCGATGCCTATCTTTTTTATCTCCTGTTTGACTACATGCTTAATATTTACTGCAAAAAAAGGAAATATGATTTATCTTAAATCCGGAGAAAAATAGGGCTGCGTACTTGAGACGCAAATACGGAGCTAACCTCTACGGCATTGACGTCGACCATCCATACCGCACAAAAATTGGAATCAGCAAATGCTGTGACTACATAACTTATTCATGTTGGATGCAGTTGACTTGGCAGCTATGCAATAACAAAAAATACAAAAAGGCCAAAGCGAAACAAAAAACTATGTCATATTCCAACAAAACCCTATCATTGTAAAAGCGACGCAACAACGTAAATCGTTTTCAAACACAGAGAGTACAGCGAGCCAAAAACAACAATGACTGCACGCAGCCTTCCAAAGTTACCTAACAATGGTTCGAGATGCTCGGCATTCCAGCTAATGCTGAGGCAAGCGATCAAAATAAAATTAAGGGAAACTTTACCGATGCGGAATGAATACTTTAAATCTCTTCAACGAGCACAAACTATATTATGTTCGAAACAGGTTGAGCACTTCGGATACCACAAACTATAGTGAGAATCGAGGCACGATTAATCGCCCGTTTAATATTTTGAACAGTGACTTTTGCTCGATGGTGCAACTGCCCGTTACTTACTTCACAAGCAAAACGAAAATCTTTCTGATCCATATTTTTCGGAAAACTACGACGTGGTTTCGCATCGATGAAAAGTCCATCATCCGTAAATCTTGAAAGGCTAACAACCTTGCTTATCTTCTTCAGTCTCTCTGTACACAAATAAAAAATAAAAGGAAGCTCGCGCTTTTGAAATATTTTTCAGCGCGTTTGGGCAAACGCTCTCAATGCCCCGCCACCCTGCAGCATACTTAACTCAGTGTCTTCTTGTCGGTTTCACTTCTCGGAAAGTAGCAAACTTGCGTGGCAAGTGAAATAGTTGTACACGCTATTTAGCGCACTGAGCTGAACAATTCGTCAAGGGGGGAAAAAAGCCGAAAAACTAAGACATTATATATCTGAGGTTTTACGTGCCAAAAACTATACGATATCATTATAAGGCACAACGAAGTGGAGGGGGTTTCGAAAACTTTGACCATCTGGTGTATACTTTAGCGTGAACTCACATCGCACAGTACGCGGGCCGTTTCGCCTCCATCGAAATGTTACCACTGCTGCCAGAATCGAGCCCGCGACCTTCGGGACAGCGGCCAGGAACCGTAACCGCCACAACAGCGCAGCGCGGCCGACGAAAGCTGAAATCTAGGAAGCACTCTTTGTGGCCGACGAAAGCTGAAATCTAGGAAGCATTCTTTGTTGCTACAGCTACTAAGAATTTGCACGAGGCCTGAAACACTGGCGCTAGCGAGACCATTGAAGAACTAAATAAAACGCCATTAAAACGAAAGTTTTGGGCGACCTTAATCGTTGAATTGATTGCCTGGAAGTGGCACACGCCCATAGGCATTTGTGTCCCTGGTGTATTTCTCAGTCGCCAAAGAGACATCAGCGCCGTCACGCGCTGTGTGTCTATGAGAACTTACACCTCTCCAAGTTCCCTGTACCGCGGCAGATCTCGAATGGTGATTGGGTTGCGCAAGGAGAGTGACCGACGCTGTCCGTTAAGTAGGAGCACTGTGATGATTAAGTAAGAGCAATGTGAGATTCCGCCCGCTTTCAGCAGCTGAATGGACCGAATTTACTGGATTGTAACGAGACCACGATTGAAATGCGACGGTTGACTTTTCATTGCGTTCAAGAATAAAAATAAACAGAATTTCGGTAGCTGGTCGTGACGTGAAGATCGACCTTAAATACCAAAATGTGGAGAAGGCTAGTTCTCGTTATATTCAAGTAAGTATACTCTACATACGTGAAAAACGGGAAGACGAAAAAAAGTCAATGAGAAGCATACAAAAAAACATGAAGATAACAACACGTAAGTTATGCACAATATTAGTGAGATATAACAGACAATTATGTCAAAACAATACTAGGGAATGTTATTAAAGGTAATTGTAATATGAATGTTAAGAAAGAAAAGTGGACGAATACATAACTTGGCGTGGGCAGGGACCGAAACGTGCGACCTTTGAATAACGCGTTCGAAGCCACAAAGTGTCAGATGCTGTAGCATCGGGCACGTTATTTTTCAAACATCATGTTATGAATTTATGATATGTCATATGAACAAATACCCCAACAGCAAGTGTGAATGACAGCGAGAGCTACTCAATTAGTGCACACACGATACCCGACAAAAGAAAGAAAGAAAGAAAGAAGGAAGAAAGAAAGAAAGAAAGAAAGAAAGAAAGAAAGAAAGAAAGAAAGAAAGAAAGAAAGAAAGAAAGAAAGAAAGAAAGAAAGAAAGAAAGAAAGAAAGAAAGAAAGAAAGAAAGAAAGAACTGTCACATATATTTTTCGGCAATACAAATTCAAGGTCTTGGGGAACAAACAGCGCGTGTCAGTGGGCCTTGTTTGCATTGTTACCCTTCTGCAATATAAAGTGCGCCTGGGGAAGTAGTACGAGCACACAACTGTCTAAGCGCGCCGAGCTAGGGGAGTACTACATCTACGTTGACAGCACCTTCAATGTTTGCATCGATTCAGCTCCAACAATTTTCAGACGACAAGCGTGTCACTAGTAAGATAGCCCAACTCTGAAAGAAAATGTGTTTTTTTTTTGTTTTTTGGGGGGGGTGTTGTTTTTTTTTCATCTCGTGCGACATGAAGAGGCTTTGTCTTTTTTGCATTCCCAACGTTTGCCTTGAACCTACTCGCCTGCTGCCCGACTTTTGTACCTCACAAGTTGGAAGGAAGCTAATGCTTAGAAAGAGAAAAACCTTTTTCATTGGCTATAAGAACACACTGACGTATTGTGCTCGTATACACAAGAAGCATACTTGTATGAAAGAATGAAGGAGGCATATGTTTGTTGCTGCCTTTGCAACATGAGTTATAGCAGACAGTCGTCCGCGCCATTTTGAGAATTTACACTGCGTGCATCCTCATCTGTGGCATAACAAATAATAGCACATTGATTATTAGGTATTCTCTGCTTTAGGAGCATGAATTTCTACTCATGCATGCATGCATGCATGTATGTATGTATGTATGTATGTATGTATGTATGTATGTATGTACGTATGTACGTATGTATGTATGTGCGTGCGTGCGTGTGAATGAGACAGAGGGAAGGGCGGAAACTTTCGTTAGCGTATATTAAAGCGCGTCCGGATATTTGTACTACCCGAATTCCTTCTCTACTATAATTTTTTTCAAAAGTGCCTTACTCTTTTACGCCTTAATTGAAATGGCCATGATATTTATTTGTGTGTTCACTCTGAACAGATATCAGTATGGGGACAATGAAAGAACAAACACATCAACGCATCTGATTGCGGCGGAGATCTCTGTTACTGATTAGTGTCCCTATTAAAATTTCTGCTTTCGCTTAAGAGTTGGCAAGCAATGAAATAGAGATGCCACAGGTGCCAGAGTAATGCAAGAAGCTCCTTCGACCACTTATTGTGTCGAAAATTTTCGTAACTGTGTACGACCGCCATTACCCATAATTTTCCCTAATAGTTTCAATTATAATCAGCAGCAATTATAATCAACAACGTGCAGCGATGGCGTAGTGGTTAGAGCATCCGCCTCGCATGCAAGAGGTCCGTGGTTCAAATCCCGGTACCGCGCAGTTCCCAACCGGATTAAAAAAAAAAAAATCCGCGTGTTGATGGAACTGCATTAGGAGGCCTGGGGTGCGGCCTCACCGGCAAACACCGCCGAGAACGCACTCCCTCACCAGAGAAGGATTGGCCACCCTGGTGCAGTATCTGGCCACTACCTCCCACATGCTTACGTCAAATAACTCACGGCCCTCAGTCCCCAGCAGCTGCGAAGCAACTGACCACGGCGGCGGTCAGATCTGCAACGCAGCAGAGGGTGCTAAGAATCTCTGGATCCGGACAGGCCGCCATTGGAACCTGAACTTGGCAACGTTTAACGCTAGAACCTTATCTAGTGAGGGAAGTCTAGCTGTACTATTCGAGGAGCTAGAGGGTGTTAAATGGGATATAATAGGGCTCAGTGAGGTTAGGAGGACAGATGAGGCCTATACGGTGCTACAGAATGGGCACGTCCTTTGCTACAGGGGCTTGGCAGACAGAAGAGAACTGGGAGTGGGGTTCCTAATTCACAGAAACATAGCGGGCAACATAGAGGAATACTATAGCATTAATGAAAGGGTGGCAGGTATCGTAATTAATCTGAATAAAAGATACAAAATGAAGGTAGTACAGGCTTACGCGCCTACATCCAGCCATGATGACGCTTCAGTTGAAAGCTTTTATGAAGACGTGGAATCGGCAATGAGTAAGGTAAAAACACAGTATACTATGGTGATGGGCGACTTTAATGCAAAGGTAGGGAAGAAGCAGGCTGGAGACCAGGCAGTAGGAAATTATGGCATCGGTACTAGAAACGCCAGAGGAGAGCTACTAGTAGAATTCGCAGAACGCAATAATTTACGGATTTTGAATACCTTCTACCGAAAACGAGAAAACCGCAAGTGGACATGGAGGAGCCCTAATGGCGAAAATAAGAACGAAATAGACTTTATAATGAGTGCACACCCTGGAATCGTTAAGGATGTGGAAGTGATTGGCAAGGTACGATGCAGTGACCATAGAATGGTACGGTCTCGAATTCGCCTAGACTTGAAGAAGGAACGACAGAAACTGATACGCAAGAAGCCAATCAATCAGCTAGCACTGAGAGGGAAAGTACAGGAATTCAGAGTGTCGCTGCAGAACAGGTATTCGGCTCTTAGTGAGGAAACCAACCTTAGCGTAGATACAATGAATGATAATCTGACGAGTATCATTACGGAGTGTGCAGTGGAAGTTGGAGGCCGGGTAGTTAGACAGGACACTGGCAAGCTTTCCCAAGAAACGAAGAACCTAATTAAGAAGCGTCAAATCATGAAAGTGTCAAGTACAACAGACAAAATAGAACTGGCAGAGCTTTCGAAGTTGATTAATAGACGTAAGGTATGCGATGTAAGAAGGTATAACATGGAGAGAATTGAACACGCTCTGAAAAACGGAGGAAGTGTCAAAGCATTGAAGAGGAAACTTGGGATAGGCAAAAGTCGGATGTATGCACTAAGGGACAAAGAAGGCAAAATAACTACCAATATGGATAGGATAGTTAAAATAGCGGAGGAGTTTTACAGAGATCTGTACAGTAGCCGAGACAACCACGACCTTAATACTATAAGAACTAGCAGTAACCCAGATTACAGCCCACCAGTAATGATAGAAGAAGTCAGAAAAGCTTTGGAGAGCATGCAAAGGGGCAAAGCTGCTGGTGAGGATCAGGTAACATCAGATTTGCTGAAAGATGGTGGACAGATTGTGTTAGAAAAACTAGCCACCCTGTTTACGAGGTGTCTCCTGACGGGAAGAGTACCAGAGTCTTGGAAGAACGCTAACATCATCTTAATACATAAGAAAGGAGATGACAAGGACTTGAAGAATTACAGGCCGATCAGCTTGCTCTCTGTAGTATACAAGCTATTTACAAAGGTAATTGCTAACAGAGTAAAGAAAACATTAGAATTCAATCAACCAAAGGAACAAGCAGGATTTCGAACAGGCTACTCAACAATTGACCACATTCATACTATCAATCAGGTAATAGAGAAATGCTCAGAGTATAACCAACCACTATACATAGCCTTCATAGATTACGAGAAGGCGTTTGATTCAGTAGAAATATCAGCCGTCATGCAAACACTGCGGAATCAGGGCGTAGATGAAGTATATATAAACATTCTGGAAGAAATCTACAGGGGATCAACTGCTACCATAGTGCTTCATAAAGAAAGCAACAGAATACCAATCAAGAAGGGTGTAAGGCAGGGGGACACAATTTCCCCAATGCTATTTACCGCGTGCTTACACGAGGTTTTCAGAAGCCTAGAATGGGAGCAGTTAGGGATAAGAGTCAATGGAGAATACCTTAGTAACCTGCGCTTCGCCGATGACATTGCATTGCTGAGTAACTCGGGGGACGAATTGCAACTCATGATTACGGAGTTAGACAAGGAGAGCAGAAAGGTGGGTCTTAAAATTAATCTGCAGAAAACGAAAGTAATGTACAACAACCTCGGCAAGGAGCAGCGCTTCGAGATAGGTAATAGTGCACTTGAAGTTGTAAAAGACTATGTCTACTTAGGGCAGGTAATAACCGCAGAGCCGAACCACGAGATTGAAGTAACTAGAAGAATAAGAATGGGGTGGAGCACATTCGGCAAGCACTCTCAAATTATGACAGGTAGATTGCCACTATCCCTCAAGAGGAAGGTATATAACAGCTGTATCTTGCCGGTACTTAGCTACGGAGCAGAAACCTGGAGACTTACAAAGAGGGTTCAGCTTAAATTGAGGACGACGCAGCGAGCAATGGAAAGAAAAATGGTAGGTGTAACCTTAAGAGACAAGAAGAGAGCAGAGTGGATTAGGGAACAAACGGGGGTTAAGGATATCATAGCTGAAATCAAGATGAAGAAATGGACATGGGCAGGGCATGTAGCGCGTAGACAGGATAACCGCTGGTCATTAAGGGTAACTGACTGGATTCCCAGAGAAGGGAAGCGGGTTAGGGGGAGACAGAAGGTTAGGTGGGCAGATGAGATTAAGAAGTTTGCGGGTATAAATTGGCAGCAGCAAGCACAGGACCGGGTTAACTGGCGGAACATGGGAGAGGCCTTTGTCCTGCAGTGGACGTAGTCAGGCTGATGATGATGATGATGATGATGATAATCAGCAGAAAAAGAAAGCAAAGAGTCACCCAGTCTATATACCATGCATATAATAGTGCGATCAAAACCGAAGCTGAACATCAAGCCCCAAGTCAACTTACTTTTGAGGCCACACATAAATGTAGGCTGAGGGAACGGGAAAATATGCGGGTGAACCCTCATCCCTCACCCTTTCGATGAATAAAAGTTGTCACTCACTCACTCACAAATCAAAGCAACTGAAATACTTGTGACAGTCAGCCATACGAGGTTGAACAAAAAGCTAGGATACGATGCCGCTTTGAAACTCTTCTGATACAAACACTTTTTCAGTATAATTTTGCAGCAGCCGCACCGACAAGTGAACAAACACCAAACCGCTAACAAAAGAAACAGCTCCAAACAAAAGAAGCTCACGTATTTAATGGGAACAGCATGAGCTTTCATTAAGTGCACAGGCAGGTATCTAAAAAAACATAAATACGGCACTGAGCGACGTGTGCTATCCTTGGATCGTTTCTAGTTGCTATTCGGTTTCGGTTGGAACGAGACGAGTTGTTTTTCACCCTACGCATTGACAAGAATTGTGCAGGATTGCGGAAGATAGCTCATCTGTACAGACCGTGATAACAAACATGCAACTGCGATTCGACACGCTGTTCTGTAGAAAACTTCCGCATCGAACGTGATTTGTAAAAGGAAAAGTGCCTCTAGGCGAACTACTGGAGCGGGCGTCCGAACTTTTTTGAAAGTCACTGGATATAACAGAGACGCATTAGAGACGCCATTCGAAAAAACTTTCAACCCGAAAACATAGCTTTGATAATTTCGCAATCTCTCAACGCAGGGCAGACCTTAACCGAACTGCACGCGGAATTATAACGTTTGCTCTAAAGCTCCCAACAGTACAGCCCCCATATGAACCAGTAAATCGTTCACGCCGTCAACTCAAATCCCAATTGCCCCGCCGCGGTGGTCTAGTGGCTAAAGTACTCGGCTACTGACCCGCAGGTCGCGGGTTCGAATCCCGGCTGCGGCGGCTGCATTTCCGATGGAGGCGGAAATGTTGTAGGCCCGTGTGCTCAGATTTGGGTGCACGTTAAAGAACCCCAGGTGGTCGAAATTTCCGGAGCCCTCCACTACGGCGTCTCTCATAATCATATGGTGGTTTTGGGACGTTAAATCCCACATATCAATCAATCAATCGAATCCCAATTGAAGCACACTCGCAAAATCCAAGTTATGCCAACCTTCAAGAACAAGGGAGCGCATTCGACTTCAACGGGGACGCAGCACAGCAATAATGTCGTAGTATTAGTTCAATAATGTTTAGCGCATATGTACAATTGGTCGAAAGTGGTCGTTGACCATACGAACGAGAATTTTGTCGTTCCAAAGAAAACGGTAACACCAAACCTCAAGAGAGCAGGCACTATGTGCTTGCGGAATTCATCGGCCTACAGTTTTATTACCATTTTACTTGCCCTACTTCTCAAAAAAAAAAATAAGAAAGAATCGGTTTGTACGTAAGACATTGATAAAATAAAAGTGAAGAAAATGAGGAAAATAGAATACCATATAGTTGTTACTTACTTAGTTG
This sequence comes from Rhipicephalus microplus, assembly GCF_013339725.1. Classification (NCBI taxonomy): domain Eukaryota; kingdom Metazoa; phylum Arthropoda; class Arachnida; order Ixodida; family Ixodidae; genus Rhipicephalus; species Rhipicephalus microplus. The sequence goes on along the minus strand of NC_051165.1, from coordinate 160,443,121 downwards.
ACGGAGAGAAATAAGGGAAGATGAGCTTTAGGAAAAGAGGAAATGATGTCATGGTATAAATGTTATTTTCCAGTAACAATCATGCGGATGCTGCCGAAATCATAATTACCAACTTACTGCATGCGGCACCGCGACAAAAGCCACCAAAAGTCCACAGGTCTTCAAAGTAATACAAAGGAAGACACGGTAATTATGCGCGCAGTACGTACTTCATGATGAGGCTATCTTACGTATCAAGGTAGTATTCATCGAGGCAAAATACTAGCAGATGTCGATTAATTATGAAGATAGGAGCGAAGCCAGCTATGCCAACTACTGTAGATATATATCTAAAAGTAATCATCTTTGGTGCAGGGTAGGTAACGCCCCGAAACGTATTCCGGTACGTTTTTGTTATGAGAGGTTCGCACAATGCGAAGATATGTTCTTTTATTGTTTTTAAGCTCAAATATTACTTTTTAAATCGAAATAAACACCTTTTAAACAGTACCAGCTTCCTTACATAAAAGAGATCTGATTTCAAACAGATGAATTCTGGAGCGGCAAGTTACGCGGGTGTGGCCGTGATGGACAATGCCACGCGGTCAAACAGATTCTATGACGTGAGAGCGCACTTCACCGACTTGTATGTTTGCGCAATTCTTCAAATAAAAAAAACGAGGTGAAAAGTGCAAGCGCAAAGCAAATACAGCAGCTATAATAAGTATGCAGCCTTCGAAAGTGTGTCTAGTGTAAACAGAGACGCCCCACACGGGGCCATTTATCATCGCTTCGGCTCGCCTCAGCGAATTCGAAGGCGAAAATATAGCAGACGACGCTGGCGTTGTTGCGCACGGAGCTTGGTTTGCAGAAGTCGCGAAACGGCTTCACCGCAAACAATAATGTTGTTTTGCACGCGTTCGCAGCGTCGCGAAAACGAAGAAAAGAATAACGGAAAAGGAAGGAATAGGATAAAAATTGAACTTGCATGCTGTCACTTCCGGAATCCTGGAAAAAGAACGAGGTTCGCGCTCTCCCACTTTGAAGTGATGTATGATCCGGGCGGCCGCAGATAGAATCCGACGTGCCCGCGCTGAACTCACGCTAGCACAACAGACGGCAGAACAGGAAGAGGCGCGAGATGTGTTACACCTTGCTACCGCTTCTGTAGCAAAAAAAAAAAAAGTGGTCTGCAGACGGAAAAACGTTCCATTCGTTTCAAAGTGGAAAGAAAATGCGCACTCTCGACGCAACGCGTCAGCTGAGGAGGAACGCAGAGACGAACGAGTAGCAAGACGATGCCTGATGGCGAATCATAACCCCGAAGAGCGCCGATTCCTAACCTTAATGCAAACAGGTTTCACACCTCAAGATGCAAGCGAAAATGGTGACGTCGTCGCAGCTGAGCATTATGCCATCAGAATTAATCCCGAAGTTCATGCAGAAATCATATTATCATCTCTATACCTTACCACCGTCATTCATCTCTCTTTCATTTCCCTGTCATCCCCTTCCCCAGTGTGGAGTAGCAGGCCAAAGCAAACTGTAGTTAACGCTGACCTCCCATCTGCCTTCCTGTCACTGAGTTCTCTCTCTCTTCTATTGTATATATAATGTGGGCATTCATTAAGCACATCTACTTTCTTCACACATGTTCATCATGATGAGTGGTCATCATCTTCATATGCTGAAGAAACTTGGCTTGCCTGGGTTCTGTGCCTCGGGTGTGGTCTCTTCATCGTGTCTTCTGGGCCTAATAAAGGTTGCCTTCACTGTTGCATCACAAGTGGTGGAGTGTGCTCGGCGATCTTCCGTTCTCTCCCAGCCCGCTCTACCTCCTGAAGCTCCGCTCAGGTCGTCGTCTGTGCCAGGTGTCCGGTAACATGCCTCAGGACGAGCGAACCGGCGCTCCTGCGTCTACCTTCACGGTCCCGGCTACTCTGGCCTATTTATCGTGGATTATCACCGCACACCAGCGTGATCCGCCTACGTTCGCCGGATTTCGAGGTAAAGATGTGGAGGATTGGTTGGACCAGTTCAATTGAGCGAGTTCCACTAACAACTGGGACGATCCTGGCAAGCTGCGCCGTGTTTATTTATATCTGACAGGCCTAGCGAAAACATGGTTTTTCAATCATGAAACGGACATCACGGACTGAACACATTTCAAGCAACAGTTTCGCCAAACCTTCGGCACCCCAGCGGTTCGTTAAGCCCTCGCGAAGAAGACACTGGACGCTCGCAAGCAACAATGCGGTGAGTCTTACACCTCGTACACAGAGGGTGTGCTTGCTCTCTGTCACCGTTTCAGCACGTCCATGTCCGAATCGGAGAGGGTTCACTATCTATTGAAAGGGATCGGCACGGTAGCGTTCAATGCCTTTGTCATACAAAACCCGACACAGTCGCTGACGTTGTTACCACGTGCCGACGCCTAGAGGAACTTGAGTACCAACGGTTACCGCCGGACAGCCCTGAAAACACCACCACAACTGATGCCTCTCAGTGACACCGAGTCCAACTCCCCCCTCTAACACTCTTCTGCGCGACGTTATCAAAGAGAAGTTGGCGTCCATGAACGGGCCAGCGTATGTAGACTCCACGGTACCTCGACTCTAGTCGACGTATGCACAAGGACTCGCTGGTTCACCACCCGTCGTACAACCGATGTCTGCACACTCGATGCCTGTTCCCCTGGCTTCGTTGACTCCGTGTGCGCCTAGCCAGCCCTTTCACCCACCATGGTGGCCACCTCGTCCAATCTGTTATTACTGCAGCTATCGGGGCCACATTGCACACTTATGTCGGAAGTGTCAGCAGGACGAGCGTCGTGGATTCGACCCCTACGGACGTGATGATGAGACAAGTGGTTCCGCTTTCCAACGTCGTCCTTATGATCCGCCGCTACGTCGCTCACTGTCGCCAACTGCGACAACTGAGCCAACGCCTCCTTACCGCTTTACTAGACGCCGCTCCCCGTCATCCCTCTGCCGCTCCACGTCTTCATTGCGACCTGTCTCGCAATTCGCCAACCAACGCCCGGAAAGCTAACCTCTGCAGCTTTTGGAGGAAAAGCTGCATCGAAAGAAAAGGCAGAAACTCCTCCAACGCGTCCATATAATTCGATATTTGTTTTAATAGAATGCTTGTCCGTGGACGCTTTAATAGGCACTGGTGTTTGTTTGTCTGTGATTGGCCGTTCCTTGTGCCCACGTCTGTGAAAAGTCACCACCCCTTATGGTGTACCTACACAGCTCGCTGCTCAAGGGGACGCCATTAGACCTGCCGCTATGTGCACCACTCGTGTTTTTATTGCTGGTCTTCTCCATTTTGTACAATTCGCCGTGCTGAGTTCGTGCGCCTACCAGCTTATATTAGGCTGGAATTTTCTCTCTACGGCAAACGCTTCCATCTGCTGTCGATAAAATGTTGTTCATATGATGGAAACTGGCTATGCCCTTTATGCGGATGACAAGCCCGCTCGCTTGCTTGCTGCGGAAGATACCGAGCTACCATCTGGCCATCAGCGAATAGTTATCATCGCTTCTAACGTGATCGAATCTGGTGACGTGTTTGTCCAACCACCTGCACGCTGTCTCGCAAGAGGTATAGCCCTTGCTTCAGGTCTGGTGCACTTCTACAATGGCTCCGGACTTCTCTATGCTACAAACAAGACGTCTGAGAAATTTCTCATTCCTAAAGGCACCACATTGGCTTGCGTTACGGAACCCCGGCCTGTCTCTGTTATCCCGCTTATGCCAGCGTGTTCTGACCTTCCTTCTGTTGGACGTTCATCATGCGTTTCTGTTCTTGCTGCGATTATTAGTTCAGAGCTGACCTCTTCACTGACAGATGAGTTGCTTGCCTTGCTACAAAAGCATAGGAGATTGTTTGATGTCCATTGCTCATCTCTGGGACAGACGTCCATTATGACACATCGTGTCCAGACCAATGGCACTTCCATCGTATGCCATCTATCATATCACGTCTCTTCATCCGAGCGTGAGGTCATTGAAGAAAATGTTGCCGATATGCTGCAACGGAACATCATACGTCCCTCCACGAGTCCTTGGTCATCCCCTGTTGTTTAGTAAGGAAAAAATGGCTCCGTGCGATTTTGCGCAGACTACAGGGCACTCAATAATACCCCGCAAGGATGTTTACCCCATTCGGTGCATAGACGATGCTTTAGATTCACTGCAGGGTGCTGAGTACTTCTCAAGCCTGGACCTGCGTTCGGTTTACTGGCAAATACTCATACACGAGGACGACAAAGAAAAGATAGCGTTTTCAACACCAGATCGGCTGTACAAATTCAACGTCATGTCATTCGACCGTTGCAATGCTCTAGCAACATTCGAGCGGATGATCGACAGAGTTTTACGAGGCTTGAAATGGAAGACTTTCTTGTGCTATTTAGACGATATTGCTATTTTCTCGTCGACCTTTCCTCAGCACTTGCAACGACTGGACGAAGTTCTCGCGTGCCTTGCAAACGCAGGTCTTCAGCTGAACACCAAGAAGTGCCGTTTTGCGAGCAAGACTAAGTGTTAAGTCACATCGTAAGCAAGGACGGTATTCGTCCTGATCCCGACAATATTTCCGCTGTCCAACACTTCCTGCTTCCTGAAAAAGCCAGAAATTTGCGCAGTTTCCTCGGCTTCCCTTCTTAATTTCGCCAATTCATTCAAGACTTCGCCTCAATAGCTTCGCCATTGCACAAGTTGCTGGGATCAGGCGTCGCCTTTGTGTAGTCTCCTGAATGTGAAGCAGCGTTTGCCCAAATGAAGTGTGAATTCACATCCGAACCAGTCCTCTGTCATTTCGACGAAACCGCGCCTACGCTCCTGTACATAGACGCTAGTGGTCAGGGCATTGGTGGCATTCTCCTACAGCGAGACAAATCTTCACGTGAGAAGGTCATCGCATACCGGAGCTGTGCACTGACCCCTGCCGAAAATAATTATACCATCACTGAACAGGAGTGCCTAGCGGTCGTATGGTCTATACAAAATTTCAACCTTATCTATACGGCCACCACTTTACTGTGGTTACGGATCATCACGCCTTGTGCTGGCTCTCGACACTCAAGAACTTATCCGGCCGCCTTGGTCACTGGATTCTTCGCTTACAAGAATATGACTTCACTGTTACATACAAGTCGAGAAACAAACATCAAGAAGCCGACGCACTTTCGCGTTGCCCGTTCTCTTCGAAGCCTCTTAACAAACCCATCACTGCCGCACTCGAGGAGCTTTCGGCCGTCTCTTCCCCACATAATTCAACCTTAGCTACTATGGACCCAACTTCTTCAAACTAGTGTGGTCTGTTGTTATCCAACCAACGTACTGACCCTTACTGTCGCCACATCATGGACCATCTTGATGGGTCTTGCCGCCCCCCCCACTAACGCCCGTCTTCGCCGACAGCTGACGCAATTCAAGCTCGAAAACCACGTACTGTACCGTCATATCTACCACCCTGATGGTCGACGCTGGGTGCACGTTCTACCTCCCTCTTTTCGGGCTCAAGTCCTTAAGACATATCACGACGAAATGTCTGCTGGACACATGGGCTTACTGAAAACGTATGAACGCATAATATGTCACTACTACTGGCGGAGCTTGTCCACCAGTGTCGCGAAGCACGTTACCTCGCGCACCATTTGTCAGCGTCGCAAGCTCCCTACATCAACTCGAAGCGGGCAATTACAACTGCTTTCGTTTCCCCTGAAACCACTTGATGTAGTTGGCGTTGACCTTTACGGTTCGCTTTCTATGACTGTCACGGTCAATCGATGGATAGTTACAGCTGTCGACCACATAACCCGCTACGCCAAAACAGCTCCCGTGCCTTCTGCATCCGCTTAGGAAGTGGCTGACTTAATCCTTAGAGCAGTAATCCTCCGTCACGAAGCTTATCATGTATACTGAGCAACCGTGGAAGAGTATTTCTTTTAGAACTCATCGAAGAAGTGTTCAATGCATCCGGCACTGCACACAAAACAAGCTCCAGCTACCATCTTAAGACGAATGGGCTGACCGAGCGCTTTCATCGCACACTGTCAGATATGATAGCCATGTATATCTAACCGGATTACAGACACTGGGACACCATTTTGCCATTTTGCCTATAATACCTCTGTAAAGCGCACCACCGGTTACTCACCGTTCTACCTCGTCCACGGTCACTTCCCCTCTTCTTTCCTCGATGTTTCGTTCTTCTCTGCGCCTGTTAAACCATGTTCGACCTCAAGTGAAGAATACGTGTCTCGTCTACTTCATTGCCACCAGCTGGCTCGCGTCAACACTGAAGCCAAGCAACAGGATCGCAAGCTTGAATATGACGACTCTCATCGTACCGTGTCCTTCAGCCCAGGCGACGAAGTCCTCCTTCTTACACACATTCGCGCTCCTGACCTGCGCGAGAAGTTTCAATTACGCTTCGTTGGCCCCTACACTGTCTTGTAGCGAACGTCTCCTGTCAATTATCGCGTGACACCCGTTCTTCTTCCAATGGACCACCGCTGCCAAGCAGCAGAAATAGTCCATGTATCCCGCATGAAGCCTTTCACACGGCGTTCCTCTTCGCTTTAAACTGCGGTCAGGATGACCACTTTCACGTGGAGGGGGGGTTGTGTTAGTGTGGGCATTCATTAAGCACATCTACCTTCTTCCCACATGTTCATCATCATGAGTGGTCGTCATCTTCATCTGCTATAGGAACTTGGCTTGCCTGGGTTCTGTGCCTCAGACGTGGTCGCTTCATCGTCTCTTCTGAGCCTAATAAAGGTTGCCTTCACCGTTACATCAATATATATATATATATATATATATATATATATATATATATATATATATATATATATATATATCCACGTTTCATGACGACCCCCAATGTGGCCACGCAGGTTTCTTGAAGACTTATTCTCGCATACGTCTCCGATATTACTGGCGTGGCATGTACCGTTTTATACGACAATACGTTCGGGCCTGCTCGACGTGCCAGAGACGAAGAACTCCCCCTTGTCACGCCAGCGGTACCTTGCTACCCTTACCATGCCCGTCCCGACCATTCGACCGCGTCGGCATTGATATCTACGGTCCCCTTCCCAACACCGCTGACGGTAACCGCTGGATCATAGTTGCCGTCGACCATCTCACGCAGTATGCCGAAACTTCATCCCTTCCCTCGTCTACAGCAAAGGACGTTGTGACTTTCGTTCTTCACAACATCGTATTACGGCATGGAGCACCTCGGGAGTTACTGAGTGATCGTGGTCGCCTATTCTTGTCAGACGTCATCACAGCATTGCTGCGTGAGTGCCACGTCGTTCACCGCACTACAAGCGCCTATCATCCCCAGACCAATGGAATGACAGAGCGCTTCAACCGCACCCTTGGTGACATGCTGTCTATGTATATCTCGTCAGACCACTCCAATTGGGACCGAGTGCTCCCGTTTATCACGTTCGCTTATAATACCGCCATTCAAAGCACTACTGGGTTCTCTCCTTTTTTCCTCCTTTACGGACGCGAACCTTCTTGCACTATGGACACCATCCTTTCGTACAAACCTGACTCCTCAGAGTCCACGACTTTGTCTCAAGCCGCTACATACGCTGAAGAATGCCGCCAACTAGCAAGATCATTCACAACTCAAGACCAAGGACGCCAAAAACACCACCATGACGCATCAAATAACACTACTTCCTACGATCCAGGTTCACTCGTCTGGCTGCATGTCCCTTCGGCTACACCTGGCCTTTCTACCAAGTTGGTCCCCAAGTATCACGGCCCATATCGTGTGCTACAAAAAACGTCACCGGTGAATTACCTCATCGAGCCACTGGAACCATCTTCTGACCAACGTCGTCGTGGCCAGGAAATTGTCCACGTCACGAGACTTAAGCCCTGCTACGACCCTCCCGTGTTTACTCGTCCATAGGTCGCCAGGATGGCTCCTTATTTCGCGGGGAGTAATTGTAATGAATTAATTAATCTGAATAACGGACGCTCTGCTGGCAATGAAGAAGACGACGATGATCGGTGGCTGCAGTAGTAGCTCGCGCACGCCGTTCGCCATTTTAGCCAGACCTGCCTGTTAAAGCTCATTTTGCCAAGCTGCGTCTGAACCTTTCTCGACGTACAACACCTCTATTTTAATATATATATATTATATATATATATTATATATATATATATATATATATATATATATATATATATATATATATTCTTTCCCCTATTTCACTGAACGAGGGTCTCGTACTGGCAGGCTTGGTGTGTTTAGGTTGTATAAGAGGGACAATTAATCAGCTGCCCGCTCATAATAAGTTCACGTGCTACGTGACGCCAAACATGCGCATAAGAGTGTTTTCACACTCGTTGTTTGGCTTATAGATGGCGCTGACTGTCGCTCCTACTTCTAAATTCACAGATAAACCCAAAAAAGTGGATGGAGCGAGGGCCGCTGTGATAGCTCAGTGGTTAGAGCATCGAACGCGTAATTCGAAGGTCGTAGGTTCGATTCCTGCTCACAGTTGGTAATTTTTTCATCCACTTTTCTTTCTTCTTATTTACATTCCATTGGTTCTAATAACTTCCCCTGTACATTCCTTGGCATTACTGTCTGTTATATCTCATTAATATTGTGTTAAAACACGGAAAAACGAGCCCTTAGGTATACACTTCTTTCCCATATATATATATATATATATATATATATATATATATATATATATATATATATATATGGTGGGGTGAAATTCAATGGATCTGGTGGGAAATGCGGTAGAAAAAGAGGTCGACAAACGTGCGAAAAAACACAAGTTTTACTAACGTTGTGTTTTTTCGCACGTTTGTCGACCTCTTCTTCTACCGTATATATATATATATATATATATATATATATATATATATATATATATATATATATATATATATATATATATCACGATGCAACTGAATTGTCAACAATGATACATATATTTATTTCCCAACAGTTTCAGGAGGGGTTCTCTTTTCATGAAGGGATGAGTTAAACTGACATCAACGTGCTAACTTTTTTACTGCCACGCCACTCTCACCTTAAAAGACGAGAAATAACGCAAACAGCGAAACCAGACTGTGAACAGCCAAAAGTCGTTGGAAGTCCGCATCTGGTTCTGATTCTGTGTTGGCCGGATCTCGATGTGTGTCGCGCCACCCGAAATTGTCGCCGCTGTAGGCGAAGGTTTTCTTTCCAACTACTTTGGTTTCGCCCTGCTCCGTTGAGTGGGCGCCTCGCTCCTTGCGAGAATTTTTGTGGGATAGAACCCGTATGTCATGTCAGTGTGGCAGCTTCTGCCACGTGACTAGTTGCATTGCCAGAGAAAGAAGGACGGAGAGGGTGGGGAGGGGAGTAAGGAAAAGGCGAGAAGTTTTATCACAGGAGAGCACGAGCTAGCCATCGTGCACAGCTAGCGTTAAAAGTCGAGAGGCCACGAGACACGAGAAAATGTGGCAGCTTGGGCTAGTTGGTATGACATGACGAGAGCTATAGCACGGGAACAGAACGATGACACAGAGACAATAAGGACACGAAGGACACGAGCGCTCGTGTCCTTCGTGTTCTTCTTGTCTCTGTGTCGTCGTTCTGTTCTCGCGCTATAACTATCGTCACACAAGAAAGAGCTGGACATTCCCGCTGCCTCCAAAGGCAACCTCGAATATAGATTTTCGGCCTGTCCAGTAATGCACTAACCTCCTGTACTCGCCAGTTCGGCGGTACACAGAAAGAAGTTGCTGGGAAAGTTTTGCCTGACCTTGTAGTGAGGAGAACCATGCTTTGCGAAGGTAAGGTGAGACGCAAATCAAAAGAACGGCTCGTTGTTGCAGCGCATCGACAATATTTTTATCTATTGGTTGCATGTCCTTGCAGTAATAGTGAAGTTTTGACATCTCCGTGCACTCTTCTCGTCCAACAATGTTAGAAACAGTGACAGGGACAATGAAGTTACGCATGTAGCACGTAGCACTGATGTGTTACGCGTGAGGACGCGCGGTATACATCACGTACACGTCCCCGCGCGCACTTGCGTGCCCTCGGAGAGTGGTGCTTGATGCCCTTCACACGTCAGGACCAAGTGACTGTCAAGGTCACTCCCTAACTATGCTTCTTTCTCCACGCACGCGTGAACTCCGCGCAAAAGTTTCGTTGTATCTTGCCGCGCATTTCCCGCCACCGAGAGACGCAGCACGGAGCGGGAATGTCATACGGCGAGCAACAGCTGTCAACCGAAGTGCCGGCGTTCTTGTCAGGAAAGTTTGTCGCCTTTCGTTCCCCCCATAAACGAGATTTCTTGCGCACGTGTGCAGCTATCAGTGTAATAGCGTCCTTCCAGGCGTTACTCTCACAGTTGGTGCGTAGCCGATTTCTCTTTGCGTATTACATTCTGCCGCATTGCTCTAGAGGTTTTTTTTTTTTCGCTTGTATCTCCACACCCCCCCCCCCAATAAAAAGAAACACGCAGTGCAAGCATACTAATCTAAGGAATCAGTGGCTATTCTCACTTGTAGAGTTGAAAGAGAAATAGTTTTTTTGGAAATCAATCGCGGGGACCGTTACTGTATTGCGGGTAAAGCTGGGTGAAAGATCTGAAGACGAAGCCGAAGATATTCAGGCAGCCATGGGAAAGGGTTGATTTTATTGATTGTTTGATATATGGGGTTTAACGTTCCAAAACCACCATACGATTATGAGAGATGCCGTAATAGAGGGCTCCGGAAATTTCGACCACCTGGGGTTCTTTAACGTGCACCCAAATCTGAGCACACGGGCCTACAACATTTCCGCCTCTATCGGAAATGCAGCCGCCGCAGCCGCGATTCGAACCCGCCACCTGCGGGTCAGCAGCCGAGTGCCTTAGCCACTAGACCACCGCGGCGGGGCGCCATGGGAAAGGGTACGTACTCATCCAGATCTTCGTGTACTTGACACGCGATATTTAGGATTAGAAAGAAAGAAAGAAAGAAAGAAAGAAAGAAAGAAAGAAAGAAGGAAAGAAAGAAAGAAAGAAACAAACAAACAAACAAACAAACAAACAAACAAACAAAGAAAGAAAGAAAGAAAGAAAGAAAGAAAGAAAGAAAGAAAGAAAGAAAGAAAGAAAGAAAGAAAGAAAGAAAGAAAGAAAGAAAGAAAGAAAGAAAGAAAGAAAGAAAGAAAGACCCAGCACTTGATAAAAACCAGTGCGTAACGCTTGATGCTATTTCTACAGGGCTCACGAAGTGAAAGTATAAAAATAAATAAAGGCGCTATAGCATAAAAGAAAGTTGCTGAAAGGGCGCAAAATATTTAGTAAACTTGAGAGAAAAATCGTTTTATCGTCGACGCTATATTTCTCTTACTTACACTAACGAATAGCAGCCTTCCAGCCAACTCTCATAATGTTATTTCTTCAATTAACAAAGAGGGCTTCACGTAACGCTCAAAGTACAGTAAAGTCATGCGGGCTAATTCCTTCTTTTTTCTATGACCACAGATTTAACGCCGATTTCGCCGAGAACTACGGTGCACTCTCAGAGGGATTATAGCTTACAGGAAGGCCCCACTCCGTAATCGCATGACTGCCCTCGCTCTGTGCGGGATGAAGAGGATCGTCTTGTCCGCACAGTGCTACTAAGCTGAGGATTACGGCACCCGAGACGCCTAGCAGCTGCGACCCACATCACGTACGGATATTTCAGTGAATACGAGCGTGATGCGAATGCTTTGTTTTTATTCGGGAATATTCTTCGTAGATGAATAGAGCAGAATGTAGTTTTTTCTTCCAGTCACCTCACGCGGAAGAAACAGCTTCATTGGAACAACTTAGCTTGCTTTAATGAAGTATGGATCATTCGCATGCTAAAATATTTTCCTGCTTAAATAGCATACCTCTTAGTGACAGGACAGGAAGCGCCCGCCCTGTTCTCTCATTGTTGTGTATGTGGGTTTTTGGGGCTCGAAACTCCCGTCTACTATGAACCATCTCTCCCGATTTCAAGTTTTGTTAAAGTATCTGAGTTTCTGTTTAACGTAAAGATTTCCGGACGCTGCCACTTTTCTACACGATTGCGCCGATGTAAGGCAGTTGTCACACCTCACTCACACATACGCTAGCTCACTCACTCGCTCATAAACACACACATCTGCTCGCTCACTCACTCACTCACTCACTCACTCACTCACTCACTCACTCACTCACTCACTCACTCACTCTGGTCAATTTGCAGAATACATTTTTTTTTCTCTCCTGCTGCAGTGTATGAGCAGTTCGCTACGCGGCTGCCTCTTTTCATTGCATTCTCATTCTCACAAGTGCAATATTTTGTAAACCTATTGAAAACCTACAAGAAGGTCGAAACTATAATTGGTGTTAATGCACTTATTTGTGTATCCACAGTTGGCGGCACGTTGCATGTTGTTTTGGTCCATTGCATCACAACACTGAATCAATATGCATTTCGGCAAAGCCGAAACCTTCGAGGCCTCTGTAATGCTCGATGCCTGGTGCACGTTATATTACAGAAAAATCCAAAATGACCGCAATTATATGGAGTCCTCCAGAAGTATATATATATATATATATATATATATATATATATATATATATATATATATATATATATATATATATATATATATATATATATATATATATATATATATATATATAGAGAGAGAGAGAGAGAGAGAGAGAGAGGTTTATAAAAAATGTCTCATCAGAATTCATAATTGTCATCCGAAACATAGAAGCTTTTCGGTATTTAAAACTTTCTCCCCTTTTCGCTCCCGAAGTACGCTCATTTCCCGCTTCGAGCCAACGGCATCGATTCCGATAGCGGCATATCTGCGAAACGAGCTCGTTGACGCTATAGCGTTAACATGAGAGCCTGTGCATGATGATGAGTGGTGCGAAGCGTCCATCAGTCCATGCGTGCGTCCGTCTGTGCGATCGTCAGTGCGTCCATCCGTCTTTCCGTGCGTCCGTCCATGTGTCCCTCCGTCGGTCTGTGTGTCCATTCGTGCGTTCGTCCGTGTATCTGTCAGTCTGTCCGTCCGCGCGTCTGTCCATCCATCCGTCCATCTATCTAGTTAAAACCATAGGTAACGCCATCTCGCGTCTTTTCAGCATATATTCATCATATTGTCGCGGGTTATAAATTACAGGGGTTTATTTAAAAACACGGACAGTGGAACTCATAGAGACGCTATCAGAGAAGGCCGCTAAGATTTTCGTCTTCTTCACTCGCCTGCGCTGCGCCTCTCGAGCAAATCCGCGTGCTTCGTTGTCGTCACTATCTCGCCGCTAAATGCAGCTATGCACGTGGCATTACCCTCCCGCCAGAGTGAGCGTCGTCCCGATGCTCAACAGGTAGAGAAGCGGCCAGCGGGTGTTTACATCACTGAGAGTGGTAAAGTTTCATGCGGGCCACGAGTACTGTCTCAGGCAGATGCTGGCGACGTTTCGAACAGGAGGAGGCGTCGGGCACGACTTCGTACGTCACGTCGCTAAGACGGCGCAAAACCTTGTAGGGTCTGAAGTATCGGCGTAGGAGTTTCTCTGAGAGGCCTCGTCGTCGTACAAGAAACCAAACCCAGACTATCTTCTGGTTGATAAATGACGAATCGATGGCGAAGGTTGTACCGTTAGGCGTCAAGTTGCTGCTGGTTCATTATTCTGACGCGGGCAAGCTGCCTCGCTTCGTCGGCGCGCTCAGTGATGTCTGCGGCGTCTGTCTCTGAATCATTGCAATCGTAAGGCAGCATGGCGTCAAGCATTGTAGTAACTTCTCTGCCTTGAATTAGTCTGAACGGCGTCATTTTTGTTGTTTCCTGGCGCGCCGTAATATACGCGAATGTGATGTACGGCAATATTCGGTTTAATTTTTGTGTTCCACGTCGACGTACATGCAAAGCATGTCAGCGATTGTCTTGTTAAGTCGTTCTGTAAGCCCATTCGTTTGTGGGTGGTAAGCTGTCGTCTTCCTATGCGCTGTGCCACTGAGCGTAAGCACAGTGCATAGGAAGGCGACACTGGTGGAAGAGCTGGGTACTACCCTTCACGATCGGCACGCCTGTGAGAAGCCATGAGTCCAGCCCTACGAGACAGCCACGCGTGGAGACGCCTGTGCACCGCTCAAGCCGTCACCTTCAAGGTCTTGAACCAGAAGTCAGCCTTTTAGAGGGAGCAACACTTCCGACAGCCATCCCTACTCAAGAAATGGCATTTTCAAAGAGTCCTGCACAGGTGACGGTCCAGAATATGCGCATTCCTGAACCATTCATGGCCGACCGAACAAAGATGCGCAAGACTGGCTTGAGCAGTTTGAACGTGTAGCTAAATCGAACTACTGGAGTCTCGATGGAAAGCTCTTCCACGTATACTTCGCCCTTCAAGACGGCGCGAAGACGTGATTTATAAACTGGGAGGCAACATTGACGACATGGTAGGAGTTTTGTTGTCGGTTTCTTGACACCTTCGGTAACGCGGACCGACGCGAAAACGCACAACGCCTTCTTGAAGGACGCACCCAACAGCTGCATGAAAGCGTCGCCATGTTTGCTGAGGATATGGTGCGTCTGTGCCACCACGCGTATCCCAACATGCCCGAGGCTCAAAAGCTAAGCCATCTCATGAGGGGCGTCAAAGAGCAGCTATTCGTTGGTATTGTGCGCAATCCGCCAACAACAGTGGACGAGTTCACCAGGGAGGCCACCGCAGTAGAGCGTGCGCTCCAGCAACGGTACCGACAGTCTGATCACCCGGCGCAGCTGCAGGCACCGCCGCACTTACCGCAAACGACGAGTTTTCTGTACGCCACCTGATAAGACAAATCGTGCGTGAGTAGATCGCGAAGGAGAACGCAAAGTACACATTGCAGTCACAGGCGCCCCCGCAACAGGAGTCTACGGTAGCCTCGGTCGCTGTAGTCGTTCGCCATGAACTTCGACAAGCGTTTGCCTCTCCTCAGCAATATTCCGCTCCACCCACCATCCAAACTCGTGTACCTACGCAGACGCTGTACGTCGTCCATTGGCTCCAGAAGTATCCTACCAGCCGAACGGATACAGCTATGCACGCGGCAATATGTTCATATAGAAGTACCAGCATCCAGCGGACATTCCAAGGACTAAACGAGAGGTGGCACAGCCAGACTAGAGAAGCCGCACGCGTGCACTTTCTTACGTCCTGCACTGCGTGTCTAATTCCCACCTTTTACCACCGCTATCGTTCATGGCACTGCGGCCCAACTCTCGCTACACCTTGCTAAAACCAAGAAGGTTACGCCCAGCGAGTTTAACGTGGCAACCCTTTTTGGTCAGATAGTGCTCAAAGTGTGTCCTTCTGATACTGTTCTGTTCTGTTCTGTTTTAGCTGTTTTGCTGTGGAGAGGTTGAGGTGCCTATTGCCTCGGCTACTCCATATAACAAAGTTCTGCAGCGAAAAATAAAATAATAATACAAAACGGTACCCAAAAATTAACAATACGGAAAAGAAAAAAACATAATAGCACACTGAAACCAGTTCAAATATCATACCAATACACAGTTTTCTTCGCGCAGTTCACACAGTCATCAACTATTTACACGCACACCTTACTATTCTAATGTCAGTGTATACATGACCACATTCTATATATACCCATCTCTGGCTGTCTGTCATAGGTGCTTGTCCAGTCCGGTCTCAACTAAAAAGTCTGTCAGGAAGATTATTGCCTTTTTTTGGAGATGCATCTCAGGCCATGGTCCAAGTAGTTTCTTTATTGATACTAGTTTTTTAGTAAGCATCAAGTTCAAGGCAAATTTTATTGGAGATTAAGTCACCGATACTCGTCTCTGTAGGTTATTGCAACAGAAGCAACTCTCTTTTTATTTATGATTAACCTGCCCGGGTTTCCTCCTCAACTCAAAAGGGTGCGCGCGTGCCGCTCCTCTAGTCCATCCGTGGTAGTGGCTACCTACTACTACTACTACTACTACTACTACTACTACTACTACTACTACATACATACATTGCGAACGCACGCCGCACTCAAAGAGCTTCACCCCTTCCCCCCCCCCCCCCCCCCCTCGAAAAAAAAAGCCTCGCGTCGCAACATTGAACAGCATCCTAGAAAGCACACTGGACATGATATTGAAAAACAAGACTGGCATTAGGATCAAGACAGACTAGGTGCTTCGGCCGCCCAACGATTGCGTACAGATGAAGAACTTGGGTAAACTAGGGAGGTGGTAGCACTCGTGTTATTCTTGTCTCTTTGTCATCGTTCTGTTTTCGCGCCATAACTATCGTCATGTTATACCAACTAGCCCATACTGCCACACTTCTGAGGTGGGCGAGTTCGAACTGACGCATTCTTAAAAACGCTTCAGCGTGATCGAGACGGATAAGAATAAAGAGGACGCAAACAGTGCTTGTTTGCAAATTAGTTCTGCGTAAACCCGCAAAGTGGCGGAAGAGTTGAGAGAGGAAAAGAAGACAACCACCAATTTGTACCACGAAGCCACAAGGAAATCTGTACGGATTTCTCAGAAAGAAAAGCCTCTTAGTTGCCGAAACATTCGTTCGGATTTTTTGCAACTAAGAGGCTTTTCTTTCTGAGAAATCCGCGCAGATTTCCTTGTGGCTTCGTGCTACAAACTGGTAGTTGTCTTCTTTCCTTTTCTCAAACATAACTTGTTTGTGTCCTCTTCATTGGTCTCAGTCTTGTTCGTGCTGAGAAGTTCCCAAGATCTTGAGGCGTTAGTTACAACGCTAACGCATTTCTTCAATTATAAACCAACCCTACATAAGACCCCCGCATCTCCACATACAAACCGCTGAAATATACAAAATTGAAGAAAAAAATGTTCGTATTGCCATGAACACGTCATTTTTTAAAGCTATCGCAAGCAGTGTGGCTAAGCCGACCTGGGTACCTATATTCGCGTCGAAAATACAATAACTTCAATAAAAATCGCATCTCAAACAGCTCGACAATTACCCATATTTTTACTTTTTTTTCGGCACTATCTGGTTTCTAATGTGCACTGACCTTGCACAGTACGCCTGTGTTTTTCGCATTTGACTTTCGCCGAAGTGTGACCACCAAGACCGGAATCGAAGCTACCACCGTCATCAGCCGTGCAGGGCCACCATTTTACCACCAGGACGGACAGTGACGTCTATGGTACGAATCAACATCACAAGATATCAATGCCATGCGTCCATTAAAAGAACGCATTACTGTTCTTAACAAGACAGAAAGAATGTTTCTCAATGACAACCAAGTGGGAAGGAATAGTAGTAATCAAGTGCTGCATACAACTCCTTCGTTTATAGTTATTTTTTTTTGTTTGATAGGTTGCTTGATCCCCGCAACTGCGCACACTTAACGACAAGATCGAGAAGGCTAAAACTGCCCCAAATACACGAAATGGAAAATCGACAGCTACATAGCACTACGGGTGGCGCACGGAATGTCCGGGTCAACTTAGAACCTCATCACTACGGGTCATGATGACGTTGAGGCTCTGTATATTTACGTCCGAGACGTAGTAAAAGCACGGCACCCATGCGGAAGTAAAGCTCAAACGTGTGCCACGGTTTCGGCTCGCCCTAGCTCACAGTCCCTCGATAAAACGGAATCTAATGTGATGAGCACACCACTGGCGCCTCCAGTCGTAAATGCTATAAACTACGTTGAAAAATAGCTGAACCACCACCATGTTCCTCCATATTACAGTACATACTGAGCTCCACTAAATACGTGCAGTAGCGTTGAAGCTACATTGGATGTTATCAGATTATATAAAGGGATTACAATGTGTTTTCGCGCATGCTCAGTACTCGCGGATTCAAATGCAAAAACGACGATTGCTTTTGCATAAAGACTAGTAAAGCATCACTGTTTGAGATAACCGTCTCGTGTCATGGCGTATCTGGTTTTTGAAGAGAATTTTGACTGTGGAAACAAAACAATTATGATCGTTTATCTTTACTGTTAGCGCAATAGCCTTTGCACGGCAAGATTCGCAGCGACATTAACGTTGTTATCTTAAGCAACGGCGCACATACCAGCGGTTACACCAGGAACGACGGGAGATTTCTCTTCGCAGCTCCCGACCGGAGTTAGACCTCCGGGCAGTGAGCGGAGCCAGAAGGATCGCCGAAGTACGAAAGCATCCGGCTCCCAACAGCGGCCCGAGGGCCTGTCTTCATCCTGCAGTAGGACTTGGTTCTAGGATAGCTGGTGCTGGATCGAATCCATAATGTTGTGTCCATCTTGTCATTTGCTGCACTACATTAAGAAATGAATCCGTCCTCATCCTGCGTCCACTCCCCCCACCCCTCAAATCGAATCAATAAAGTTTTTACCTACCTACCCATACCGGATGTTTCGACATTGCGTTTTCACCCGCGAGTACTACACATTCTTTATTGTCTAGAGGCTTTGGGACGCGCGCCTGCCGAGTTAAAGACAATAAATAAAAACCGAACTGGTGAGACACGTTGTAGAGTGTGTAAACGCACAAGCCACCGAGCTTCACCACACGCAGAGAACAAAGCTGTCTACAACGATAAACCATCGATGCATTTCTTCCTGTGCCTCCTAAAAGTTAAATTACAAAATATACATAAAGTTTTCTGGAGTGAACTGAAGGTTTCAAGAACGCTAATGTTTATTCAGTATCATCCTATAAACTTCGTGCAAAAGTTTTTTTTTTATTTTCATGCCCTTTACAGAAAAAAAAAATTCTGAAGAACTGTTTCGAGAATTCGATTCCCTGTAAAAGTTATGCCAGTTTTCATATATAAAGTTTGCTCAAGTAGTACTGGAGGTAAAATTGGCTAAGCAAATGCTAGCTTCCTAATTTAATAGCAAATTTGGAGCCAATCACATGACATTACACATAAGGTTCACGTGATGGCTAATCGACTACAAGTCAGTTCTACTACATTTTAAGATCTTTGTTGCGGAATGTTCGTCAATAGTAACCGTCTAATAAATGCCGGACATAATGCGAAGAGTGCGTGCCATTACCGACTATCGCACGTGCGTATTAGGATACGAGAAGCTGTGGCCTGATATCATGTGGATAATCATTCTGTTTTTTTTAGCTGAGAAAAGCTGTACCATGCGTACAATCAGTAAGCTATATAGGTCTTGTCTCTTCAATAAAGAACCCCAGGTGGTCGAAACTTCCAGAACCCTCCACTAAAGCGTCTCTCACAATCATACGGTGATTTTGGGACGTTAAACTGTACATATCAGTGAATATCATCAATGGACTTCCAGTTGCGAGTGTTCACCTGCGTCGTCGTTCTGCTCTCTACTCTGTGCGGCGCCCCACTTTTTGCACTGAAAATAAATCGTCACCAACCAGCCAAAATGGCTGTTTCGCTACGAGATTTTAAACATTTAAAATTCACTACGGCTGCTAGCTCTGTCCACTCAAAAATAAAATGACATACTCAGCTACCTCGTAGGTAAGCCAGTATACATAAAGGATTCAAATTTTTCTAGAATCTACTTCAACACAACTTGACAAATCGCTCGCGGTGAGAGCACAAATGGCGCAGATTACAGCTTGCGCAAAATGTTTCTCGCCCAGACTGTTCGGCATGAATGAGCCAAGCTCTTAGAATGCATTTTGTGGGTCTCGCGGCGCCTAGCGTTTCTAAGCGACCTTTTTTCTTCTCCGTTATATTCTACTTCAGGCTTCATTCCAGCTTGAGCAACTTGTACGGATGGCGCCGCAGTGCACATTTTCCTTGGGCCCTTTTGCGAATGGCGGGTAATCAAGTCTAGCTTAAACGCTGTACGCCAACACGTGTGCGCTAAAACGCAGTGAGCTCACTGGAGACGGGGCTAAAGCAAAGAGAAAATAGAAGAAAAAAGTAAAAGAAGAAAGAGGTCACTGCCATCGTCGCGTCGCCAGAATGGTCGGCTCGTCGAGCACGTCGTATTCTCTTCGAGGGAGCGCTGGTCTCCATCGCAGCTTATATATACTCCTGTTGCACTGTAGAAAAAGCATATATATAAATAAATAGGAAAGCAAAGAACTAAACAAAAAAGACAGTAATGCCAGCATAGCCGACCGCCAAGCTGTCGACACGGCAACGTGCTGCACGTGTGAACGACTTAGCTCCGCAGAGACGTGAGACGAAAGAAGGCGGGTAGAAGGAGCTTTCTAGTACCAATGACCGTGCATTATTAACGGGCTCTCCATGTCGCAACGTTCAGCTGACTCTGTATATAGAGCACAGTATGCGTGGGCTTACACGCAGAGTTCAGCGATCTCAACTGTCGCCAGCACGTACTAGTACTCGCCTACGAACCCGCACATTGCGGGAGCCTTTGACAGTGTCCGTGACTATCGCGAAGTGATTGCGTCTAATAAATTCGAATAAGAACATGTTTAGAAGAATTTGGATATGGCGACCCGGAACTCGAGAAATACGCATGGCAACGGGTGTCATATTTGTTGTGGTGACACATCATTACGCGGTGAATTGCGCAGTAGTTTTGTCTGTAGTACGAGCGATTCGTGGACACGATTCAGCAAGTTGGAGCTGACTGACTTATTCTGAGAGCTACACGTTCTCGTACTGTTGAAAGTTGGGAGAGTTGGTTACAGTTCATAATTGCCAGAGAAGACAAACGCGCGAGGGGGAGAGAAAAAGTTAGGTGAGCCGGTGAGATGAAGAAGTTCGAAGGTATAACGTGGCGACAGAAAGCACGAGACAGGGCATATTGGCGGATCATGGGAAAAGCGTTTGCCCTGCAGTGGGCATAGTTAGGCTTGCGATTATGATAATGATTACTTGTGAAGCAGGCCACGGAGACGAGGCACAAAAGGAACGAAGCACAAGAGGAAGCAGCAGTCTCATTTTCGTTCCTTTTTTTTCTCTTGTCTCCGTGCGCTGCTTCACAAGTAAATATAAACATCCTCGAGTGGTCACTTAGGCGATAATGCCTGCCAGAGACGTGACATTAAACAGATGGAGGGTAGCGATTTAATCTTTCACCCCTTGAGATTTTCCAGCGTGCCACCTCAATATAAACTGGTACACAGAGATAATACAAGTTCATATATTTGCGCTCTATCTCCTATACTACTTTTTCTTCACTTCTTTTTCATTCCTCAATTCTTCTCTCGTCATTATACAGACTAGTAAACTAGGCGAAGCCTGGACAACCACTCATGCCTCCCTTTGACTGAGCTCTCTCTCTCTCTCTCTCTCTCTCTCTCACTTTCTTATTCTTGTATGGGTTGTCTGTATGTATTATCAGACAAAACACATTGAACGCATTACAACGTAAGACTGTCTACTGACAGTCTGCATTGGTTGCGTCTGCCTCTATCTTATGTCGCGTGATTTCGCTGGCCTTCCTTCAAATAACATGAACCAACTGGCCCAAATATCGATTCTTCAGTCTGCAGGCTTTAAACAAACTATTTCTTTACATCACATTGCGGCAGCAGAAAAGCCGCCTGAAATCACGTCTACGCAGATCACGCTATCGTGCACAAGCCGGAATACCATGTTTGAGTTAAACGTCACCTCTGAGAGCTCGGCATATTCTGCAATGCGCAATCACGAGCCTAATTGCTCGCCATCCTCGCTGCAGCAACATCCGTCGCACAAACTTGATATCTAGTTGTAGTTCTGATGACGAAGCAGTGCGGGAACTAATCAAGGCTTACCTTATCAGCGATGTGCTGTGTACGAGATGAGACAACTCGAATTGCTTTAGGTAAACATATTCTTTGTACCTTGCTAACCAACGGCCTTGAGCATTTACGATTCCGCACGCATTCAATCATAACACTGTTACCAGACCCCTGACCATTTCTAGGATTAGGATAAGGATGTTGTAGGTAGCCGTCGTATCTATCCTTGCATAAATTGCAGGCAGTTTTCCCGCCCATGAGCATTTCTATAGCCTTGAACATTGTGAGGTAATAGCCCTGCACTGTTACACGTGATCAAGTTTTATTAAACCTGTAGCATAACAACGCACGTTAATGTACACAAACTGTACTGCATATGTTGTGGCCAAAAATGACTGGGTTATACTTAACCCATCTGGCACTACAACGTGGCAGGCGGTCCCGATGACCCGACCATAGCATATTTACTGATGTGGTTGACCAGCCTGGTGTGGCCGGAAAGTCTTTGGCCTCCATGTCAAATACAGTGTACAAGAAGAGAAGAGTGTTCGGTAACAGCTATGAAAAGTGAAGCCCAAACAATGTCAAGCGGCTGGGGGCAGTGCGATCGGTGGTCTGCAGTATGTGTCGTCATTTTTAGGAGCTGCGTGTGGTTCCACGAAAGTAGTGCAGCGGGAAAGTCGCCGCTTCCCAATCGAAAGATTTAAGTTTAAAACGAGGCTGTAGATTTTATTAATTAATTTTTAGCATACCTTATAGCTATGTTTTTCCTTAAAACTACCTTAAGTTGATGCGTATTGCTAAAATAAGTAATTCGAAATGTGAAGTATCATAGAAGAAATTTCACAGTGAGCGTTATTATTTATAGCGTCGTCACACGGCGTTCAACAAAAACGTAAACTATGACCTCCGAGATTTCTCGTGTTCGCAAAAATTTCGGCCCCATACATTACGTAGTGTTGAATGTGACGCGGTGGCCCTCTAGGTAATTACGCTCACTGTCAGTCAAATTTCTTCGATAATACTTCACATTTCAAGTTACTCTTTGTACGGATACGCATCAATCGAAGTTACTTTTAAGAAACAAAGAAAAACAATAGAGCTATTAGAATTTTCACTAAAAAGTAAACACTGAGCACCTACAGCTGCGATTCGCAGCCGGACCTTTGAATTGGAAAGCGGCCATTCTAACTCTGCACTTTTTCGTGGAGCCGCGCGTGAAGGACGACACGTTTCATACTACCGATCACAGCGCCCAAACTGGCTTGACTCTGTTTCCACTTCCCTTTCTGTACATTGGTGCTGCGGCCGTTTTTGAGCACTCCCTTGTTTTCGTACACTTTATAGTGTGCATGTTTAAGGCCTGAACCAACTTGCAATTTACTCATACCGTTCTCATGACGTCACAAACGTAGCTTCCCACCGTGATTACAGAAACACGGCAACATCGTCGACATCAGCGTACACCACCTCTACGGTTGTTTTATCTATTTGTTTGATGTTTTCAATAAACCAGAGGAAAAGATAGCGGCACGTCAGGCATGCGACAATTATTGGTCAATGCTTACCTGTGGTATCGAAAAAAATATGAAACAGTTAAGCTTCACACTAGGGGTGTCAAACGTGAAGAAATTGCAGAGCAGAGCGGTCATCTTTGTTTCTCTATATTTTTCTCATTATTCCTGCTCTCTTACTTTATTCATCTATCTATTTCATCGTACTTATCGCTCTTTGCATCATTCCTTCCATTCCTTCGCGTTGTTTATCTCCCTCTCACTCAAAAAAAAAAGAGAGGATGATGACCTTAACTTTAGGTCTGGCGGTCCCATGCCGCCAATTTCCCACCGGGTGGGTGCCTTCCCAAGCGACTACAACTTCGTTCTGCCGAGCATCAGGCCGGAAGCACGCTTGTACCTATTTAGCCAGTCAGTACCTATTTAGCCTGGCAGCAGCAATTCTCTGCCTCAACTCTGCGGATGCTCGACTATTACACCACGGCTGTGTTGGGTCAAGGTACGTCCAGGTGCCTTCGCAGACCCTTATGGGGCTACCTCTCGAGATGAGTACCCAGAAACAACCGAGAGCCTGGTCGGTGTACTGCTCTACCCATTGAAAAAAACCGGTGGGTTCTCGGTCAGCACTGGGAGTCGAACCCGCCGCCTCCCGCATTGGAATCGGATGCTCTAACCATGTAGCCACTGCTGTGGTGGTTACACGCTTCCTCTTTCTTTCTATTTCGCTTTGTCATTTTGTATTCTCTTTCTTTATTTTGCCGTTTTTTCCCCCAGTCTTATTATTTCTATGTTAAGCCTTGCTCTCTGTTCCCCTTTCTCTTCTCATTTTCTTTTCTCCCTTTCTTGGCATGCACTACAATGCGAAGCTATGCTATGCAAGGCTATGTTATTTGTGACGACGTCATAACAGCATCATTATATGATGTTGTAATGACGTAGTCCCAAATCGACAAAACTTGTTATGTCATTATGACGTAACTTGGAGTTCCCGTAGGCTGGCGGGGCAGGAACAATACATCGAACGGAAACTAAAAGAAGATGGCTCTCGCTTTGAAGTCGTGTTACACTACTGCTCACGTTCCACCTAAAGTGTTTTCTACATTCAGAAAACAAGACATTTTTGTCTAATATGGAGCAAAAGTAGCGCAAGAAAACAAGAGGACAAGAAAGTGAACACCACAAGCGCTTACTCACAAATGAAAGCTTTGTTGCTTTGACAGAAAACAGCGCCAGTGCGATGCGCAATTGTTTGCGGAGATCTTGTTTAAACGCCACGGTCACACCCACTCAAGAACTTGCTGAGGCATCCCAAAATAACACCAGGGCATCTGTGTGCATCAGCACTCTTTTTTCGGCCTTATCAAAAAAGGAAGTAATGCTACACAAGTAAAGGGGGTAGTGTGTTGTTGGGGAGGCTGCTGGTGGTATGTTCTTGTTTTGGTTTTTGTCTTTTGCCTCGCCAACGATGTGAGCGCGCGAGTTTCAGTCGAGCGTCATGTTTTGCTTATGTACATTTTCTGTTTAACCAATAAATCTTTCAGCTATGAGTAAGCACTTGTGGTGTCCGCCTTCTTGTCCTCGTCTTTTTTTTTTTGCGCTACCTTTACGTCATAAGGGATCAGTACCAACTCGCTGGCCTCTCCGTTTTATTTCGAGTTCTCGTACGGGGTCCTCCATAAACCCAGCCTTTAAGCGGGGATTAAGAGTGTAGCTAAGTGCATAAGGAACTCTGTTAGTATTTCTTTTCGTTTGTAAGCCTAACGACAAACTGGCGCAGGCACACCTGCTTATAGACGCGCTACGTGACGTGAAGAACGAATCTTCAAGACGAATAGGGCAAGCAGATTTCGCGAGTGTTAGCAAAAAAGAGTGAAATAATACTTTAAAAACGTAAACGAGAAACTGATGATGATAAGCACCAGGTCACCTCTTTCCTCGAAGCACTACTCTCATTTTATTCTTCATTCTTCTTTCCATCTTTATTCCCCCTCTTCCCTTTGCCCTACAGACGCCGAGACGTGCTCCCATTTATATAGGGTAGCATATACTGCTTATTTTCTTTTCCTCAACCTCTACGCCTCCTCCTCCTCAAACAAAGTACAAAAGCTTCTTCCCGGGCAAAGCTGGTAAATCAAGCAAAACAATATTAAAAATGTTGGTGTTTGACGTCCCAAAACTACCATGTAATTATGAGAGACGCCGTAGTGGAGGGCTCCGAAAACTTCGACCACCATAGGTTATTTAACAGGCACTTAAATCTAAATAGGCGGGCTTCAAGCATTTTACATCTCCATCGAGAACCAGCAAAGCAATACCATTCCAAATTACTAAACAGGATACGATGTCACTGTGCTGGATAAGCGCGATTACCTCGAGCAGAGCACGCGAGTTCAAGCCACTGTTCTCAAAAGCAGACGCACTGTTTTACAACGAAGGCTTTTTCGGCGAAAACTTGGCGGTGCGCTAACACGAATCTTCGTGTATTGAAAAGACAGGCATAAAATATGCACGACATTTGCGCACGCGTTGTTGTCGCTCTATACTTTCATCGGCGTCTGACCCCAGTTGAAGTGCGACAGTAAACGACCACGTGGAACGTTAAGGCGCAATGGTAGGTGGCCGACCTTTTGATTAAAACAAAGCACTCACGCAAGAGTTCACGCTACCATTATTAGAGAGTTTTAGTACTGCGTACGCTGCGTACGTGGTGGCGTTGCGTACGTAAGGACGCCACGTTCTGCGTAGTGCGCATGCGCAGACTGCAACGCGCACGTATCGCGTTACGTACGCAGCCGCTACGTACGCACGCATGAGATGCGTGCGTGCGTACGTATGAGGTGATCGCGCCGCTCTAGAACAAATTCGCGACAGCGCGAGACTTCGTTTTGCAAAATGGCGGCATCGAAGGCAAGAACCGACCGGCTCTGTGGCTTGAAATATGGCCATAATCTGGCTATAACACTTGGATTGGCTCACATTGGCTGTCAACAACACGTGCTTCTATTTTGATCTACCAGATGGCGCAACACGCTTCACGGTCGTTACGTACGCGGGTACTACGGCGTACTAAAAGCCGATTGGTGGCAAACGACGCCACGTAACGCAAGGCGCTTGCGTGATGCGTACGTAGCACCATTCCGCAGTACTAAAACTCTCTATTGATACAGTGTGGAGAGTACTTTGACCCTACTACATTTTCTTGCTTTTATCGATGTTGGATCAAAAACTGAACTCCGGAGCTGTACGCAATAACAACGTTTAATTGTGAGTCAGGCGTGGGGACCAAAATTAATCATGCTCACGTGAGATTCTTGAAGCTGCATCAATATCAAAGTGCACAAGTGTTTCTGCTATTCGACCCCATTGAAATACGGCCGCTTTGTGTGGAAGTTAAATACACGTCCTCAAATTTTTCATCTATGACGGCCGGTGTGCATTCGTAATAGAATAAAAACGTTCAGGTTAGTCTCCAACTTCGCTTAGCAGTTACTCTTTTGCACAGCGAGACTCTTTAAGCGAGAGCCGTTTCAGTGTGTGCGGCCTGTCGTAAAACTTTCACATAAATTGAAAAAATGCCCCCGCTCCCCACTGGTTTAATAGAAAAGAAATAGTAATCAATTAGCCCAAAGAAAAGAAACGCGTATTTGAGACAGAAATCGGGCAATCCGTGCTCCTTCAGTAGCAACCACGGCACGACCAAGGGGATACTTCGTGCTTACGAAGAAGAGTCTCTCCTTCGCAAAGCGAAGCTCGCTGCTAAGCGGGAGATGCAGCGACATCGTCAGGCCGATCCCGCATACGCAGCCAGAATACAGTGTACTAGTAGCTATACAGAGCTGACGAGAACAAGACGCGGCTACGACGTGAGGACTTCGAATACGCCAGCGCGCGTTTCTGTCTCTGGAGTTAAGACATCCGTGTCGTGTCAGCGACTGCGCATGGTTTACCTCGATTCTTACTGCACTTAGAATCAACGTTGAAACAACCCAGCATCACCTAGCAAAAGTCTACCAACGACCTAGCAGCAAGCTAAAAAAAACGTGTATCAACCATAGCTAAGGCCTAAAACAACCTACAGATGCAACCATATTAAGCCTTCAGAGTCATCCAAATTTGCTGGTTCGGAACCTTGCTCGACTTAGTTAGTGCAAGCATTGGTATTTATTTACTTGTTTATTTACTTATTTATTTATTTATCGATTATTAGTCCTAATCAATCTTGCTAGAAGTTGATTTCACGCGCAATAAAAAACACGGCATGGTCTTGGAAAATAGGCAAGCAAAATAACTTTTTAGGCTTCCTATACGTCGTAAATATACGCATAATATTTTTTTACATAAACGAAAACTGCTTCAAGCGAAAAAGTGCGCAACCTAATACACGACAGAAAAAAAGGTAATTGTTTGATGGCGTAAAGCTGCCAATGACCTGGCGGTGCAATGGTTTTCTGTACCACACGTTCCGCATAACACAGTCACTCCGTTCGTTCCGCAACATTGTGAGTCAAATGTCCAATGACGAATCGGCACACGCCTCAGTGTCATTCGTTTCGGCATGATGGAGAAGGACATGTCAGAATCAAGACTGCCAGAAGACCGGAAGGCATGGATACCTTCAATCTTGTAGAGTCTCGTTCTCCCGTTGTGGTGAATACTTTAACATTCAATTTACGAACAAAACAAAAGTCGCAAGCACACCAACGTTTTTCTTGCTTCTTTTGACCGTTGCTCTCCTCTTCCCCGACGGCTGTCTACACTTGCGCATTCGTCTACCACTCACGCTGCTTTAGGGGCATGTTCTAAGCGGTCAATGATGCATCGGCCAGCATGCCCGCTTGTATTAAAGATACGTTCTACCAACTCAAACGACGCTAGGGAGGGTGGAATCGGGACGGGGCTCTTTAAAGTAACTAAAGTTTTCGTTCCACTCTTTCTTGCCCCTTGAAGTTGCCACGAAAGGATGCCAAAAGCGTCTTGGAGACTATCAAATCGCTGAAGATTGTAGTCTTCCTAGATGGTCATTTTTTTTTTTGGTTTTATGAATCCCTGGGACAACGCTCTGTACTACTCACGTGCCATTTTGTCTTTCTCGAGAAGCGACGATGCCAAGAAAAAGAAGCTTAGAAGCTTAAAATATTTTTTTCATCACCACAATTTATGCTATGACTTGCTCATTAAGCGGAGGTTTCTCGAGACAAATCGAGGCACTGTGCTGTCGATAATCGGGGAACTTGCAGCAGAGAGTATCCAGTACTCCAGGCGTACCCAATACTGAGGGCTTCGTTTGCACGCGCTTTTAAGTCAACGGCATGCCTCGTCTGAGGCCTTAAGATGTTTCAAGTCTGTTGGACATCCTTGATAAGAATTGCCGCTATCACACCTATGAAATCAGCAACATTGTTGATTTGCGGTCAGTTCGAACACTGTGCCATAATAAATACCTTCTCGTTGCATACTGAATATCCTGCTTCTCTTTGTCCTTAGCATCAACGTTGAAAAGGAATATCCAATGCTGAAAGTGTTCAGTTGGAAGAAACTTGCTTTCATCAGTGACAGCAAGCTTGTAAACTATGATTGCACCAGCTACAAGTTTTAGGGCTGTAATGCCCAGAAAAGTATCTGCCTTTTAGAAAACTAAATTACCTCCGCATGTTCTGTTCTTCTCGTGTTCGGATACGATTTCATCAATTTGGGAGTATAGAATATAATACAGAACTAAACTACGAGTTTCGTAAAACTGGGACTTCTAAAAAAAACAAACTCTGATAAACGACGAATTTCAACCAGAGAAATACACTCCGAAAACACGCCCGAAATTTGGGCTATGCGATTCAACTTCGAAAACATGGCGCACTGGTCCTCTTTGTCGAAGATGCAACTAGGGTAAACCGTTCAGTTTAATATTAAAGTTCAACGTCCTGCGATTGATTCTTCGATCGGTTGAGTAATTAATTGAGTGATTCATTGATTGAATAAAACAACTTCACTGAATTCCTGTGGGACACACCATAGTCCGCAGCTGGCAAATTCCGCGTCGGGCCGCCAGACCAAGCCTGTCGCAGCTTCGCTGCATGTCTTTTTTTGTCCTCGTGTGCTTCACAACGCTGAGCAGAGCACGATTGCAGTGCATCTCATTTTAAACTTAAATTCACTTTAGAGGGCGCCTCTCCATACTTCGCCTTATCCTTTTATATATTTTTGTCTGGTAAAGACAAATTTGATCTCGTTATGACTGGTTATAATGCAGGTAGCTCTCTTGACTTCCTTCTTGCGCACAGTATTCCTAGTCGTTTACGAAAGCTGTGTAGTTAAGCGTAGTATTAAGGAAATCCAGACTGAAAGGTATTTTCCCTTCCGTATCTTGAACCAGGCGAAGACTAACCCCAGAAATACTGACAGCTTTCTTCCTGTACCATCGTTGGTAATCTTGCGCTGCAACTTCAAAAAAAAAGCTATAGTTAAACGTAAAAGGAAAAGAGAAAGAAGCGTTTATTAAATACCAAGTGGAGTGCTCATTGCAGCCCTATATACTTTTAGGCGCACCCTGAAGTTCAGCGAAAAGGAAAGGAAAACAGCCGGGACCATTTTCTTGTTGCCGCCTCGGAGTGAGGCCGTCGGTTTCACATTCCCTCATAACGGTCGATCTCGCTCACTACGACATCCGCCTGCTCCATGCGAGGATATGTTTACTGCGAGCACAAATTATCCTCACCGTTCGGGGTATTATTTCGCTCTGCCAGCCAGTCAAATCGAAACAAAGCTAAAAAAGAGACGGACGCAAACGGCTGCGCCTTCATAGCGCCAAGGAAGAAACGAAACAAAGGACAGAAGGAAAGGACGTTCAGAGATCGTAAAAGATAACCACGGCGGCTGCAAAGCGTCTGCGAAATGGTCTTTATCGTAATATAGAGAAGAAGAAAGCAGGAAAGATGCCACGATCAGAGGGCCGGGGAAATGTCAACACGGCACCACTCGTAGTTTGCGACCTCCTCGTGCGGCAGTAACGCGGCGAAGTTCCTTCTACTTTCTTTTTCTGGTGGCCGTAGTCATTCTTTGGTTTCATCGCGTAAACAAAACGAGCCGTCTCCCTTGATGGCTCGACAATCTTCAACGACTGGAGAGCATGCACGACAGAAAGCGAGCGACGTCATCGTGCAGAAAAAGAGAAAGATGGAGAGAACGAGAAGAAGCGTTGGGACAGAGTTTCAACGAAGCTTCCGTGACAGTACAAAACCAAATGTTCATCTTGATGTAAAAGAGTATTTGAGTATGGTAAGCATGAAATTACAACACGTGCGGTTCCCGAAATCGCACCTATGAAAATGGAGAGGAAAACTGGCTCAATTCGCTTTCGAGAAATTTAGGGCGATCCTAGGGTATACAAGATGCCAGTGAGGGTGGCGATTTGGGCTTGTGGGTATGGTAGCATGATAATATGTGGTAGCGCAGACAAAGTACATGGACAAGAAAAGCCCCATTCAAGACAACGCAGCGGTGTTGTCTTGAATGTGTCTTCTCTTGTTCATGTTCTTTGTCAGCCCTACCGTATATTATCATATATAGGACGCGTTTTCAGTCCTTCGAAAACTGTCCTGAACACGTTTGCAGAAGAAGAACGTAACTTTATTGCATAAATGGCTTCGTTGCTTCCAAAACGGGGCAAGGCCATGTGGTCAGACTTCTACATCAAGGCACTGCTGGCTCTCGCCGTTCTTCCGGTCCTCCGAAACAACCTGATCTGGTCCCCTGGGGCAGAGCCGGACAGCAATGCCTCCTACGTGAACCTCGCGTCACCAAACGCGAAAATCGACTGGCGTCCGCATCGGCGCGTTCACACAAGTGACAAAAAAATCATCCCGTGATGGCGTCCCCATATGAAGTCATGATGATGATGCCGCATTGATGTAACGCGAAACGATGACGCTTTCACGCGGCACCGTTGCTTGTTCAAATGTGGGCTGATCACGGAGTCAATACACAACAGTGTGAGGGGCCTCCGATTCTAGAGGCATGTCGGAGGATGGGCGGGGCGAGGTCAGAACGTCCAGCGAGAAGGAAAAGAAGATGGCCTTCGCCTTTCAGTTGTTTTAGGACCGCGTCTGAACCGTTCGTTCTGTCGGCAGCGAACGCAAGCGGTTAGGCGGTTCTCGGTGCTGGTTGAGTGGCTAAGTACCGGATAGTTTTTATCTTTTGCCTGGTATTTGGTAGGGGCCGCTAGGGGGCCACGGTGTGCGGACGCGCGTCGCATCGGCTCCGCAGATTTTCTATGGTTTTCGGCGATTTCTTTCCAGCCATTCAGTTCAGAGTATTCCCAAGTGACTGCGAAAGTCCTGTGGTCTCTCCCGATACCATTTGTGCAGGTGAGCCCGTGTTTCGGTCACTTTTCGAAGATTGCCCGTACCGCCACGCTGGCACGACAGTCAAGCCAGTAGACAAGGCACGGTAGGCCTGACAAGTCGTCGGAGCAAGCGGGTGCCCCATCCGCTGCACCGGCGCCCGAAATGGAATTCGTGCAAGTCGAAGGGGAGGAGATATCGCCTACGGAGTTCGGAAAAGAGCAGGGATGGTGCGAGATCAAACTAAACACCAAGAAGGCGGGTGGAGACGCCGACCCGGCGAAGAACCAGCAAGCAACGCAAGCGTCTACCGAGAAGGTGGCGTTTATACAGAAAGCGACGCAGTACGTGCGGAAGATAACCATGACGAGCCGAATGCCCAACCTGCCAACGGATGACTACAAGATCATCATGCGACCCCGGGATGGCTTCAACGTATCCCACTACCAGAAGGACCGCGTCCACTGCTGCATACGCAACGCTGCAGGGGTGGGGCGCGAGGTAGCCGAGGAGGACAGCGTCTGTCTCAATGAGCGACAAAACGTTATTGGGATAAGCACGCCGTCAGAAGATCGCGCTAGACGATATGGAGGCATTTGCAAGCTGCGAATTGGTGACCATGAGTTCGAAGCGAGTGCCTACAGAGCGGCTCCGGAGAACACGTCCAAAGGCCTCATCAGAGGCATATCGCTATACGAAAAGCCGGCGGACGTCGTGAGAAGTCTGGTTAACCACCGCAACCCGAACGTCCTGCATGCCAAGTGCATGGGAAACACGACCAACGTGATAATCCTTTTCGACGGCTACTACGTGCCTCGTTACGTGAACTACGGCGGGATGGTGATAAGGTGCTCTCTTTACAAGAAACATATCGATATGTGCTACGAGTGTGGTCGTCTGGGACACAGGGCCGACGTGTGCGCCAACCCGAACGACAAGAAGCGCCGTGGGTGCGGATGCGGTAACCCGCCCGACGATCATCGGTGCGAGCCAGTGTGCCAACTGTGCGGAAAGGGTCACCTCACCAGAGACCGCAAGTGCAAAGCTAAGTACAAGACACCCTACCTAGTCAAGCGCCGACAGAGGGAACGCAGAATGCGCGAGGAGGCTGAGGCCGCCTACAGCAGTAGCAGCACCGTCAACGACGGGGAGGAGGGCTGCGGACGACGCCACGCACCGAGATGACGTCGCGGCAACAGTCGATCGGCCTCGAGGGAGACCCGCGCGCGGAGCCGCACTCGCTCCCGTACTCGTTCTCGAGCCCGCTCTCGCAGCGTTTCCCGACCCCGTTCAGCGAAGCCTCGCAGCACGTCGACGGCCCGAGCCAACCACACAGCTGCAGCCAAAGGCGGAGGAGAGGTTGACCCCCATAAATTGAGGTGGGTGGACGTCGCCTTCGGACGCGCGCTCAGCGCACCGCTAACGCGAACCGAGACTGCCATTGATAGAAACCCAGATGTAGACAGACGCGGCAGCTCTGCTTACAAACGCAACAGCGACCCAGAAAGTCTAGTTCAGTAACGATTGGATCAATTCGAATCAATAATCCAAGAACTAAAGCAGGAAAATGCAAGGTTAAGAAACGAAATTGCCACGTTGAAGGGGGAGGCCCCGACAGTTCCCTTTCCTCCTCCTCCTCCAATTAAACCCGTCGCAGACGACGCGGCTGCTAGTATATTCGAGAGAGTGGAGGAAGTCGTGGAGGCTCAAGACGCGCACCCCGCACCCACCAAACGTAAGGCACTTAACCCGGAACAATTCGACGTCAAATCGCAGAAACGCGAGGAGAAACTCCGCGAACGAGTCGATAGACTCGACGACAAGGTAGACGCGATGATGACCCAACACGCACAGCAAACTGCGCAACTTAACAACGCGATCGCTCAGCAAACCGCACAAATCAAACAGTTGAGCATTGCAATATCTCAGCTCACAAAAATGGTCGCGACGCTGCAAACGCGCATAGACAATATCGAAATGCGACTTCCGGGCGCAGTGGGTCGCCCAGTACGAACGACTGGGTAACCGTACTTTAGGCCGTTACCCGACGAAGAAGCGCAGGATCAGCCGGACGGCAAACCATAACACGTACAGTCACCATGGCTCGACACGAAACCACACAAACACAACGCCCACAACAGCATAACACACGGAACACGTTCCCTATCTGGCAGTGGAACTGCAGGGGGTACAGGAGGAAACGGGCGCTTCTCCAACAATTCTTACGTAGCCGGCAACGACCGGACGTAATACTATTGCAGGAAACCAATGACCCGGTCAAGCTGGTGGGGTAGAAATCTATAGACGAAGCTGTGACCGCGGGAGCCCCACCGGCCGCTGCAACGCTGGTGCGACGCAACCTCACCGTGGCGCAACGCGAACTTGTGAACGTTAGCATACCGCATGTATTCATAGAGGTCATCCCGACGAAAGGGCGCGGCCCCGGCCTGTTTGTGCTGAACGTGTATAGCAGACCCAAAGCCAGACACCGCTTTAGCACGTTACTGCGAGAGGCGCGCGAGGCAGCTGCCGACGGGCCCTTGCTCATCGCGGGCGACTTCAACGCGCCCCACGCGGCGTGGGGGTACGGCTACGAAACGCCAAAACGTAAGCGCCTTTGGGACGATGCGCAGAATGAGGGCCTCGAGCTCATCACAGACTCTTCCGCGCCTACGCGCAGGGGCAACAGCGTATGTGCAGACACCTCACCCGACCTCACATTTACCAAGAACGTTGCTAGCGCGCAATGGCACAATACACAGGAGGACCTGGGTAGCGATCACTCAGTGCTCGAGATCCAGGTCGACGCTGAACCTCACCACCGGGTTCATCGGGAAGGCACCAAAGGCAAGAACCACCGGCTGGTGGATTGGGACGCGTTTCGCAAAGTCCGGAAAGAGCAGAATCGTGGCAGTGCGGCTTTTGAGGATATAGATAGCTGGACTGCGACGTTCAAGGGGGATTTAGAAACGGCGACGCGGGAGGTTCCGCCAGAAGCACAGCTCGAAGTGGTAGACAGCAAACTCCTACACATGTGGGAATCCAAGCGCAGCCTGCTAGACAGGTGGAAGCGTCAACGCCACAATCGAACGCTGCGCAGACGCATAGCACGGCTAAGCAGGGACATGGAAGAGCACGCGTTACAGGTATGCAAAACGCAATGGGAAGAGATCTGCAATGGGATGGAGAACCAGCTGGGACGGTCCAAGACGTGGCATCTCCTCCGGCACCTCTTGGATCCAGAGGAGACGAAAACATCGCACTCACATAAGCTTAACAAGTTGCTGCACGACTACAAAAGCACCCACGCGGACTTTCTAGATGACGTGCGAAGCCGTTACTTTCAGTAACGTAGCCCCCTCGCGCACTCGGCATACGCCTGGGAGGGTGAGGGTAACGCGGAGCTAGACGAGGACTTCAGCGTTGCAGAGGTGAGGGCTGTGCTGCACAGGCTCAACACAAAGTCGGCGCCAGGCCCGGACGGGATAACCAACAAAGCGCTACGTAACTTGGATGCTGAGTCGATAGAACAACTGACGGCTTACATGAACGAGTGCTGGAATGCGGGCGCTATACCGAACTAGTGGAAAACGGCGCGCATAATTATGATCCCCAAACCGGGCAAACGAGTACAGATTGACAACCTTCGACCGATATCCCTGACGTCTTGCGTTGGTAAGGTCATGGAACATATGGTTCTCGCTCGCCTTACCAACTACCTCGAGGACCGAAACATGCTCCCACACACGATGCTGGGGTTCCGTCGTAACCTTTCCACGCAGGACGTTATGCTTCAACTCAAGCACGACATCGTAGGCAATCCCACACGATCCACCAAAGTGATACTCGGGCTCGACCTCAAAAAGGCGTTCGACAACGTTAGCCATGCTGCGATACTTGAAAGTATACGAGCGTTGGGACTGGGCAAGAGAACGTACCACTACGTACGGGATTTTCTTACGGGCCGCCGGGCCCGATTAGCGATCGGCGGACTAGAATCGCAGGACATATACATGGGTTGTACGGGCACGCCGCAGGGCTCCGTAATCTCGCCCATGCTCTTTAACCTCGTGCTTGTCGGATTACCATGAAAACTCGCTGAGATAGAAGGCCTCCACCATAGCTTGTACGCCGATGATATCACCTACTGGGTTGCCGAGGGAAATGACGGCCACGTAGAGCAAACGCTGCAGGAAGCCGTCGACGTGGTGCAGGACTACCTTCGCGACACTGGCCTCGAATGTTCCGCCGCTAAATCGGAGCTCCTGCTCTATAGACCATCGCGCAGGGGCCGTAAATCCAAGAGCGCCGATTCCGCATTCGTGTGCGCATATAGATAAATTAATTTACGCACATCAGACGGCGCTGTCATTCCACAAGTTAACACCATTAGGGTACTGGGCTTGCGCCTGTCCGCCAACGGCCACAACGGCGAAACCGTTCGCAGACTAGAGGGCGCGGTCAATGAAACAATCCGGTTGCTGAAACGAATAACAAATCGGCATAGCGGAATGAAGGAAAGCAATACCATTCGCCTGGTACATGCTTTCGCTATGAACCATATAACATACGTCGCCTCCTACCTCAAGTGGCAGGCGACTGAACGCACCAAACTAGATTGTCTCATCCGCAAGGCGTACAAACGCGCAATCGGATTACCGGCCAATACCAGCACGGAAAAATTTCTCGAGCTGGGGTTGCACAATACTCTAGATGAGATAATCGAAGCACACAACATCGCCCAGTACGAACGTCTGGCGAAGACCAGAACTGGTCGACACATCCTCGAGACACTGGGTATCAACTACCATACGCAGCGCGGCGAAAAAGTCGGGATACCCAGACGTATTCGCGAGCGCATCGTCGTTCTGCCGTTGCCTAAGAACATGCACCCGACACATCACATCGGTCGGCGCAACAGGCACGCCCAAGACCTTGAAAAGAAATTCGGCAATAGCAAAGACACAGTTTACGTGGACGCAGCCCGTTACGACTGCCACCGCGGCTTCGCGGTTGCGATCACGGATCATGTAGGAACTTGCGTCACGAGTGCGACAATAGGCACGGAAGAGACGGAGGCGGCCGAAGAAGCTGCCATAGCCCTCGCGATAGCCACCACGGACGCCGAGGTGATAATAGGCGACTCGCAGGCGGCGATACGCAACTACGCCAGCGGCCGGATCTCCCGCGAAGCGGCCCGCATTCTCCAAATTCACGAACGCAACATCTGCCGCAAAAACGACAGTTTCCTCGTATGGACCCCCGCCCACACGGACCCTCCGCTTGCGGGCAACGCGACTGCCCACGCCGCGGCTCGAGGACTTACACGCCGAGCAGCGACGCCTGCCGACAGTCCCGATGTCTCGCACACTTCGACAGCGATGCGGGAATGGACGTGGGGGGATCGCATAACCACTTTCAGAGACATCACGCAAAGATGCAAATATCCACCACCCCACGCCATACTAAACAAGAAACGGCAGGTTGCCTGGAGACAACTACAGACACACACGTACCCGAATCCGGTGATCCTTCGCCTCTGCTACCCAGGCATTTATACGTCCGACGCGTGTAAGGCATGCGGAGCCAGAGCGACGCTGCAGCACATGCTGTGGAAGTGTACCGGTAACGCGCAGCTGTCCCCTACGAACCCGGTAGACATGGCAGTCTTGAACCGCGAGGCGCGATGGGAGGCGGCTCTGCTCAGCCACGACCTTGCCGATCAACTGTGGGCATCCTGGGCTTGCCGGGCGGCATCCGGCAAGCCCAGGATGCCGCCCGGGTCCAAGGACTCGAGGCCGTCACCTAGGCCGGGGTGCTTGTAGCCCCACCCCGCTCAATGACGCCGGACATGTTCAATAAAGTTTTTACTCACTCACTCACTGGTATTTGGTGTGTTTTTCATTATTTCATGCAGGATAATTTTTGTTTTCTTGATCTAGTCTTAAGGCTGTACTGATGTCGAGGAATTCTCCAGGTCAGGAGCGTTCCCTGTGGATGGCCTCGCTACACAATGATGACTTACCTCTTGATTTGTTTCTCCGCAGTGGCGTGAGCAAAAT
This sequence comes from Rhipicephalus microplus, assembly GCF_013339725.1. NCBI lineage: Eukaryota > Metazoa > Arthropoda > Arachnida > Ixodida > Ixodidae > Rhipicephalus > Rhipicephalus microplus. Next base: position 160,405,543 of record NC_051165.1, on the reverse strand, counting down.
TCCCGTCGCTCTGGTACCTTTGGGAGGAAATTTCATCAAGTAGAATAACCCTAAGGTGACACCAGGAACATCTCCATGCCGTGACCCCAAACTACCAGAGCATAACCGACGTGCGGCAGTTTGGTCGCGGTGGCATTGTATGTGGGACACCAGATAAACATTGTGTAAAGAATCTTAAGTGTTCTTCTTTTGCTTCGATCCCGGTAAGTGCGTATATACCACTAGATTTCGCATGCACTAAAGGCATTGTGCGCGGGGTTTACGCACAACTAAGCCCTGCGGAGACGCTCAAGAAGCTGTCGGTGGCAGGTGTGGTTGCAGTTTACCGGTGCAATAGACTCGTTGACAACAAATGACATCACACAGAGTCAGTGACTGAGACTTTTGCAGGTACGTCGTGTCCTTCAGAAATTAAAGCATGGCCATTAGTATTTCGAGTATATCAGTTAGCGTCCCTCCCATTGCAATGCCAGAACTGCTGGAGGTTTGGACATAGCCCTCGTGGATGCAAATCAAAGGGCCGATGTCGTAGATGTGGTGAACGCCACTCAGATCAAGATTGCAAGGCCCAAGATGACTTGTGTTGCTTGTGCGGTGGACATCATCCAGCTGATTTCGCAGAGTGCCCAATGCGCCATGAAGAAGTACAAATACTAGAAATCCTGGACAAAAGGAGATGCTCTAGAAAGGAAGCCATTGCAGCTGTTAAGGAGAGAGCCCATGGCTATGCTGGCCTTACAGCACGTCATTCATGTCAGGATACTAATATCGCGCAGGCCGTTGAGGTTGCGGTAGGAAGAGCTATGGCTACAGTTATGGACCAATTGGTAGCTAGCATCTCCGAATGCATAGCCCAAGTTTTCAGTAGTCAAAATACTAAACTGTTACTTCCAACTGCTTTCGGTAATCCTGAGCCCAATAAAATACGGACTACCAGTGATGCTACTGCAGTATGTAATGATGAGCTGAATAACGTGGATTATATCTAGGGCTCCTCAGAGTGCATAACAAACGTTGAACAAGATCAAGTGTTAGACCTAAGTGTGTCTACTGATGTCGAGCTTGATGCTCGGGCACAGGAACGCAGCCGGTCCCCATTGCACCATGACGTTTCCAGTTCCGTTCTGTCAAATCACAAAAAGACTCTGTCTAGTAAAATACTTAGAGAAATTATTTTGGAGAAAGCTATCTCCGCAACAATTCTTACACCATAATAGCGTCCCTGAGAGTTCTGCAGTGGAATTGTCGTTCTCTATTTGCTGCTCTTATTGATTTACGTTTCCAGTGTGATAAACTAAACCCCCAATTAATCTTACTTCAAGAGTCTTGGATTGCTCCTGATACTAATATTCATTTTAAAAATTACCGTTTGTTCAGACTAGACCGCCCTACGAGAGGTGGTGGAATAGTGACAATGATTTCGAACAAACTTTGCCACAAAGCCAAACTGGTGTTAAAGTTCCTCTCTCCGGCATACGAAATATTAGTTGTAGGCTTAACTCTCCAGAGCGGGCAGGTTTTGCCAGTAGTAAACGCTTACTTTCCTTCAGGCGTACATGACACTCGGTCATTAGATACCTTAATAACCACGTGTGGAGGAAATGTTTTACTAGCAGGTGATTTCAACTCCCACCTTGTCACATGGGGAGTAAAGACTGATACGTGTGGCAGCCGGTTGTGGCATTGGGCCCAAGATAATCATTTTTCATGTCAGAATTGGGGAAGCCGAACATACGTATGCAGTCATACTTTTTCAGCGCTAGATTTAACTTTTACAAGCTCCAACCTCAATGTTTCATCTTGGTCAGTCGTTGATTGCGCAACAAACAGCGGCCACTTACCGATTACTTTCGAAATAAAAAATCAGTTAGCCTCGTCAATCTCTATTACTCGTACGCATATTAACTACTCAAAATTTGAGGATTCCTTCCTTTCTTCACCGTCTTCGTTGTCAGATACTAGCTCGATGCCAAAAGCTCGGAGCTTATATTCTTTATTAAAGAATTCTCGTGAGGAATCTGAATTCGTGGTGTCGTCAGCGAATCATAATTCGAATTCTCCTTGGTGGATTGACGATTGCTGGAGGGACTATAGACGCAGAAAGGCAGCATGGAAAAAGCTTTTGTACAATTGGTGCCCTCAAAATTGGAAAGACTACCAGTTCGTTGCAGGTGTTTTTAAACGTACAGTTGCCAAGTCAAAAGAAGATTATTAGAGGCGGAAATTCGATTATCTTTCTAAATACAAGAATAAAAAAGCGTTATTTAGATTCCTACGTAAAAAGAAAATGATTCCGCAATTAATAAATGCAGACTCTATTATTTTGTCGGCTGAAGAAACAAAAGCTTCATTAGCAGTGATTGGTAAGGGATTAGAGCAACGTTTTTCCAGCCAACTATCACCACCTCCTTCACCGGCGCTAAGGGACGAGGACTTCACAGACGTTTCCAGGCATGAATTGTCGCAAGTGTTAGCTAACTTGCCATCAGCGGCTCCGGGCCCTGACGGTGTTACCTCGTTCATGTTGAAAATGATGCATAAAGAGTGCCAAGAATACCTATTGGATATAATCAACTATTCTTTAAGTACGGCATGGCCCTCATTTGAGTGGTAAATAGCAAAGGTAATACCAATACTGAAAGCTCCGGGTAAAGGATACGTTTTGGATAACATTAGGCCCATTGCGTTAACCTCAAACTTTGTAAAGGAAATTGAGAGAATCCTGAACGTTCGAATAGCAAATTTCATCAATGAGAGAAAAATTCTGAATCCATCCCAAATCGGCTTCAGATCCGGATGCTCCATATGGCAGGCCCATATAGACCTTGAAAGTCGCATAAGATTAGCTAAGCGAGAAGGAAAATATGCTGCGTTCGTCACTCTCGATATAGCAAAAGCGTACGACAGCGTTGAGCATATAGTGTTAATCAACCAGCTGCACAACCTTAACTTCCCAAACTATATACAGTGATGAATAGCAGAAGTTTTGCGCAATAGAACGTTTTATTGTTACAAAAACGGCATCTCGTCTTCTAAATATGTGCAAACAAGAGGTGTCCCGCAAGGGGCCGTCCTTTCCCTGGTGTTGTTCAATATCTTGATGAGCTCTGTACCTCGGCACCAGGACGTCCACACTTATGTATATGCGGACGACATCGCATTCTTTTCAGCAGCAGTGGACGTTCATAGTCTATTTAAAATATTACAGACATACCTATCGACCATAGAAATGTGGCTTGATAGCTTACATCTGTATTTAAATGTCAAGAAATGTTCTGTTTTAACATTTCCACTCAAAGAACCTTTTTACATTTCGCTCTCCTATCACCTGGATCCTATGCCTCATGCATAGTGGATGAGAAATATCTGGGGGTGACCTATGACCAATCAATGTCTTGGAAGACACACATTGAAAACATTGCAGCAAAGGGAGGTCGTGCGATGGGAATATTAAGCAAAATTAGTCGCTTAGGTATGCTGAGAAATGCTCTTATCTCAGTTTATTGTATGTATATTCGCCTGGTGCTTGAGTTTGGGTGTGTGTTTTACGTGGGGGCACTGTTGCGACGCGCATCGATGTCGCTCCCGCCGCCCGATCCCACAGCTGCCAACCACTGTTGCGAAGCGCACCTCCGACGACGTTACGAAGGGCGCCTCGAATCTCACCGCTGCAACCACTGTTTCGAAAGACGGCGACGCCAACACGGTCCCGAAGGCGCCACTGCTTCGAACTCCACTGTGAAGGTCACCAGCCGTTTGGTAGCGTAGGTTTCTCAGCTCGCGACTGCTTCTGCGCAGAGCTGATAGACGAGCGGACGAGACGACGGTGAGTTAAACAAGGTTTATGCACAGCATATATACAGAGGCGTTACGAATTCGGCACTGGGGCCGACAGAGACTCGAAGCGCCGAGCTCTCTTCTCTAACACATAGGTCTGCTCTCAAATGGGGTCTCCTCGCGAGGCGCCACAGGGCTTCTTTTATAAGCACCGGGTCCAACCCGAATGTCCAACCAGAAGCGCCGCTGGTCGTGAGGTCGGACTCCTCCAATGGGGTCGCCGCAGGGCCGCGTCATTCTTTCTCATCGAATCTGGAGAGGCTGCGCTGAAGGTGGCTGCACCCAAGGACGAGTGACGTCGCTAGGCATTGCGTCAGCCGCCAGACAGAAAGACGCCGGTTGTTTACTCGACGGGCTCGCTTGCTGAGGTGAGTCACTGCACGTGCACGCCAGAAAGGCGCCGTCGCCTGTTGACGCCGTTGAGTTGTTCGCGTCAGGCTGGCTTGCGGGCTGGCCTTGACAAAGATTGCCTTTTTCAGAGGCATGGACGTTCGGTGTGGACTCGCAGGCATAACAGCACCCCCGCCGCCAGACAATGCGCCGAAAAGACGAGCTGCTTCTACGTGGCTCGGATGTCAGGCGCGCTCGTTCGCCAGGTCCCTCCAGGTTCGCCTCCAGGGCCATGGGGAGAATGCAGCTTCAGACTCCGTTCCGGGAACACATCCCGTTCTTGAGGACGGATCCCAGCTCCACTGGCTTGTCACCACAACTTGCCGACCAGCTTCGCTCGTCTCTGACGATCCTTGGTTTCAGCACTTGTTGATGGTTCTGCAACTTGTCAAGAACGGTTCGACAACAGACAACACACGACACAAGCAAGTGCCCTCGGTGACCCGACAGAACACCAGACAAAGTATAGTACAACATATACCTAGCTACGTGTCTATCGGAATTTCATTCCCTCTACATCAAGAGGCACATGTGGGACCCAAGACTCTTAAAATGAGAACTCAATTTTTGTTTTCCCACGTACAAAAACGTAACAAATTAGAATACAACATAAAGTTGGCTCCTTGAGCTCACTCTGGATGAGAGCGCTCAGCCCAGGTCGTGATGAGGTCAAAATTTTGCCCCGAATCACCCGCGAGAAACCGAAAGGTGGAGAAAGTACTAACTAAATGCACGGCTCATTGCGTCTGCATTAGCGTTTAGCTTTCCCTTTTTTTGGCGAACGTCAAAGTTGTGCCGTTGGAGCATCATGCTCCATCTCAGTAACCGGCCACTTTTAGGCGACGATACCTATGTGGTACCAACAGCTGCTCATACTTGCAAAGTTGCACGGGGGAACAACAATACGGTTTGCTAGGGATTGGCTCCTCACAAGTTAGCTCTATATCGTGTTCGATCACCGTCGTGTCTCCAGGACGGTCCGAAAACACGTATCCAAACTCTGAAACAATCCTTTTCAGGTCCTCCTCCTGGACTTCACTTAACCTAGGCTCTAGGTTCAACTGCTCCAAGAAAACCTCCGATTCCCTTTCGATTACGTCACTAGAACTCAAAATTTCTGCTCCCTCTTCCTCTGAAGCATTCAACAGCAGATTTACGACCGCTTGACGTTCAACGTATGGGTTCATCAAGTTGTAAATTTTGTTCAGCCGCCTTCCTAATTTCACCTCATAATTCGCATCATAAAGCTTCGATATTACATTGGCGGGCCCTTCCCAATGAACCTCAAGCTTGTTCCTTTTGGACGGCTGCAGCAGCATTACCTGATTATCAACTTCAAAAGCGCGCTTTTTCACCGATTTGTCGTTGTACTCCTTCGACAACACTTGTGCAGCTTTCATGTGGCTTTCCACTAGCGCTTCAATCGAGAGGTCCTCACGCTGCTTTCAAAGGAGCGTCTCTGGATCAACCCTCGACAGCTTACTGCTACTTTCCGCTACAGGCGAGAGCGTAGCGCCCCTCTCGCTCTGATTCAAAGGCGTCATGTCGTCTCCCCTTGCTACGGAAACCGCGCCGGTCACTTCGGCGACGTGCCGCTCGCGTGACTGCTCACATGACTCACGCGGAAAATTTCCTCTCTGAGGTTCCGTCGACTCGCCGCCAAGGTTACTTGAAAGTTCACCGCATTGAACAAGATCAAGCTCCTGCAAAAGCTTCCGCGCTTGCGATCGCGTGAGGGGCATGGACGCTAAGTTAGGGAAGAACGATTTACCCTGCTCTTTGAGAAGCTGCTCTGAGTTGTTGGAGAAAAGATAAGGAAAACGATCGGGAAGCGCGGCAGACACAGCCGCTTCGGTGCGAAGCTTACCGAACGGGCCTTCAATGACAACCGTGGCGATCGGTAAGCAAGCACTCTGCTCCTCGGCGACTTGCCTGATTCACGCGCATTCTCCTGTAAAGTCCTCCGGAAACACCAATGAAGGATGGACAACGTCCATGGTTGCCGCTGAGTCTCTAAGTGCTCGGCACGTTTTTCCATTCAAACTAATTTCTTGGATATACGGCTCTAACAACCGCATGTTCTTTTCCGATTCTCGGATTGTTGCAAAAGCAAACTTTTGCTTACAGTTTATCGCGATGTGCCCTTCCTTTTTGCAGTTGTAGCAGATTAGCGGCTTCCGTGATTCAAACGCCCGTGTGGTATCAGTGCGTTGTTTAGGAACCTCACTCGATTTCTCCGCTTCCGTTTGCCCTTCCCCTACAGTGTCCTTCTTGAAATTACGGTAGGGAGCGGGTGTTTCCGTTGATCAGGTTTCTTTGAAAAGCCCTCTTTTCTTTCATCCTTTTCCACGCGCTTTGCCCTGCTATGCAACTTTCGGCGAGTATATTACTCCTCAGCTAAATCTGCTGCTTTGTTTAGCTGTACTTCCTCAAGTTTGTCCTGCAGCCAAAGTTTGACATCCTCCTCAATGCAGCGGTAGAATTGCTCCAATGCAACGCATTTCACCACTTTATCGCGGTCGTCATAAACACCTTCGCCCTTGAGCCGTTTAAATAAATCGGCTTTAAGACAAAACGCGAAGTCAACGTGTGACTCATTCTCCTTTTTAGAATACCGGAACCTTTGCCTGAAAGCCTCGGGTGACAACTTATAACGTCTCAAGAGCACTTCCTTAACCTCGTCATAGCTCTCAAACGCTTCCCTCGACAAGCAAGTTATCGCGTCGGACACTTCGCCGGGAAGAAGAGCTAACAGGTTCTGCGCCCAAAGAGACCGCTCCAAAGCGTTTCGCTCACAGACGTGTTCAAACTTGACGAGATACTTCGCCATGTCCTCGCCTACTACGAACGGTGGCAGTTGGTCCCGAATTCTAAAACCGCTGACATGAATCGTCGAAGAAGCTACGCTAGGCGCCTGCGAACACTGTAGGATTGCCAATTCTATTCGTTTCAACTCGAGGCGCTCCTGTCTCTCGGCCTCCTCGCGCTCGCGACGTTCTCGCCTTTCAGCTTCTTCACGAGCTTCAAGCTTTTCAGCTTCTTCACGTTCGCCAGCTTCTCGCCTTTCAGCCTCCTCACGGCGTGCTTTAATATCCACCCAGGCCTCATCGACTTCCTCAGCTGACAATCCCTCATCCTTCATGATTTCAAGGATCGCTTGCTTTCGTTTCGCACGGCCCAAAGTAATGCTGAGTTCCTCACAAATTTCGATGAGTTCCTTCACTTTAAGGTTGTCCATCGTTCACACTAGCCTCTTGCTGTTTACCCCAATTAACAATTTACTTGCCGTACCCACTATAAGTCAACTACCAAGACGCGCAAGCATTTTTCACACTCCCGTGTTTACCCCCTCCGCAATAACTTTGGTTTTAAAACACTTCGACTTTGCTTGAAACGATCAAAGCTCACTTCAATGCTTCACACAGCCCTTCTCTAAACTACTACAACCTGAGGTAGAGTAGTCTGGTGAACTGAGGGGAAAACATCAGGCACTCACCGCATCGATGTCGCTGACGCCGGCCGATCCCGCCGCTGCCAACCACTGTATCGACGCGCATCAATGTCGCTCCCGCCGGCCGATCCCACAGCTGCCAATTACTGTTGCGAAGCGCACCTTCGACGACGTTACGAAGGGCGCCTCGAATCTCACCGCTGCAACCACTGTTTCGAAAGACGGCGACGCCAACACGGTCCCGAAGGCGCCACTGCTTCGAACTCCACCGTGAAGGTCACCAGCCGTTTGGTAGCGTAGGTTTCTCAGCTCGCGACTGCTTCTGCGCAGAGCTGATAGACGAGCGGACGAGACGACGGTGAGATAAACAAGGTTTATGTACAGCATATATACGGAGGCGTTACGAATTCGGCACTGGGGCCGACAGAGACTCGAAGAGCCGAGCTCTCCTCTCTAACACATAGGTCTGCTCTCAAATGGGGTCTCCTCGCGACGCGCCGCAGGGCTTCTTTTATAAGCACCGGGTCCAACCCAAATGTCCAACCAGAAGCGCCGCTGGTCGTGAGGTCGGACTCCTCCAATGGGGTCGCCACTGGGCCACGTCATTCTTTCTCATCGAATCTGGAGAGGCTGCGCTGCAGGTGGCTGCACCCAAGGACGAGTGACGTCGCCGCGCATTGCATCAGCCGCCAGACAGGAAGACGCCGGTTGTTTACTCGAGGGGCTCGCTTGCTGAGGTGACTCACTGCACGTGCACGCCAGAAAGGCGCCGTCGCCTGTTGACGCCGTTGAGTTGTTCGCTTCAGGCTGGCTTGCGGGCTGGCCTTGACACAGATTGCCTTTTTCAGAGGCTCGGACGTTCGCTGTCGACTCGCAGGCATAACAGCACCTGCCTACAAGATACATCCTCTGGTAGTCATAGAGAGACAAGCCTCCAGACTATGCTTAGGTCTCCCCAAGTTTGTTTGAATCAAGATCTTGTATCTTGAAGCTAGGCTTTCCTTACTTGCGACCCGTTTTTAATTGTTAGCTACACAGGCTTTTCTTAGGCTCTATGAATCGCCGGTAAGGCGCTTAGAAATAGTTTTTATTGACCGTCCTGACTTGTTTTTTGGACAATACTGGCCGAGATCTCGTATACTCCAAATTCTGGTTATACAGTGCTTTCTAGATTATTTAGATGTTCAAATTGACGCTGCTCTTTTAATCAGTACCATTAACAATGCTATAAATTACAGTTTGATGATATATTTCGGAAAATTCAGAATTGATGCCTCTCAGTTTTTTAGAAGCTATATTAAGAGATTACCTGGAACATACGCAAATACAAGCAGTCATAGCAACTGATGCGTCACAAAGGGAAGAAAAATGTGGAATTGGTATTTTTTTGCTCCTACCCTAGACTGGTCCTTTTCGCTTCGCCTTCCCGATTTCGTGCCTATATTTGAAGCAGAATTTTTCGCGATAATTCTAGCTCTCCGTAAAATAACTGCTTCAGTAAGAACCGCAATAATTTTAACAGATTCACTATCAGTATGTGCCTCCTTTACTGCAGATGAGAACTCGCATGCTCAGAATGCTTTCAAAGCATTAGTTCTTTCGCATCTCAATCTGATCAAACTGGTCTAGGTTCCTGGACTTAAGGACATTTATATAAATGAAATCGCAGATGCGTTGGCCAAGTCATCTTTAAATGGGCCTGTTATTGATGTATTAGCGGCATCGAAATTCTTGATAGGCGCCAGATTAAGAAGGAAACTACTCTTAGAGGAATTTTCAACGCCTTCACTAACAGCCACACTAGAATTCAAGCACTTGTTATACCATTGGAATAGTAAAATATGTCAAACGCGAGGAACGGAAGTCGCAATCACTAGACTGCGCTGCCGAATTCCACAGCTGAATTTATATTTACACAGAGCTGGTCTGGCAGCCTCCCCTCATTGTCCTGTTTGTGGAGTAAATGAGTCAACTCAACATTATCTCATTTATTGTGATAGATTCTCTGCCTTACGTAAAAACAATTTAGGTGCCGTTTGCCACCTTCTCGGAATAGATTTAAATGCTGAATATGTGCTCTCTTTCGGGGCTTTGTGTCTAGGCCACAGTGAAGGGAAGATGGTTGACGCATTGCAGGAATTCATCAAAAGTTCAAAGAGGTTTGTTTAAGTGTTGAAATCATTGTCCAGTAGATTTTGAAATTTCCAAATTCATATTATTAAATCAAATACGACGCTTTATTGCATTACACTACAGACTATTTACAATTCAATCATCAAATTCGTCTTGTTGTATCTTTCTTTTATTTCTCGTAAATGGATTAATTTTAATCTGTTATTAATGAGGAAATTTATAAAAACTATCCGGTTCTTGGCCAATCCCCCAGCGTGGGTATGCGCCACATCGTCAAGGATTTGTCCTGTCTTGCCTTGTTTTAGGTGAGTCCAGAAGAGAGCTTGAGCGCGTGCTTTAGGGGCGAGGAAGCTTAAGATATAGGCTTGTCTGTTGGTATTGGAGTGTATATACTACGGCGATTAACACAGTAGCGGATACGGCATTGTTCACCGTATCTGCTACATGACGATGAAGGACGCGCACCTTCCAGAGTTCACATTCTCTTTATGCCATCGCGGTACAGCACATTCGAGGTTCCCACTATACGTCATGACGATGACAATAACGCTAATGACGACGAAGATAACGATGGTGATGTTCATAGACAACGATTGGCTTGCGCAGTAGATGACATCTCGATATGCTCTACGATTCATTGTCTTTGCCAACGTCCTGCTAAGTACACTGCCACAAAGCAGTAATAATGAATGTAGAACAAAATTCAACTCAACACAACATACCATTTATGACCAATAAAAATTACATATGAATATATCGCTTTGTCACTCATTTACATGCGTGAGTGATCAATGTCACGGGTGATTTACTGTAACACCGAACGATCCCACTGCTTCGGTCACTGATCAACATCCACTTCGTGGATATGCCGTGACTGGTTTCTCTCTCTCTCTCACACTCTCTCTCTCTCTCTTATAGCTCACTGGACGCTTTACCGAACCCAATTCATTATGACCATGGCAATTAGACGCTGGCTCGTCGTCCTCACCGACAGACTACAACTCTGAAGAAAGTGAACAGCTCATTGAAACGTGGGAAGCCAAACTCGTCTCCGTGCAGCTGGAATGCGTAGCGAGGGCCACAGGGTTCCCGGGATGAAGAAACCTCTTGGCCAAGGTAAAATACGCCCCCCGCCCTCTTGGTATACCGTTTTAAGATAGATCTTTGTTCCTCCTCTTCTGTGTGAGCCGTGTATTCCCATGAGATGTGGTAGAGTGTCCGCGTGCTCCTACACCACAGGCATGTGTCTTTGCATGCTGTAGTTTATTACTCATTTATTTTATGGGTGCGTGTACATGAGTCGATTTAGTGACTTGCGTCGCCGAGTGAACGGCTGAGTAATTGTGCTGTGGTGGGTACAGTCTTCTCAATTCCTTCAGGTACTGCAGGATAGTTATATAAATGGGACCGATTGATGTCGGCTCCGCTGTTATTTGAAACATTTTGCGATTGCTCAAGCACCGTACGGTTGAAACAGCGTTAATTGTTACGATAACAGTGGCATTGGAATCGTACATCAACACGTACCTTAAGTGAAGAATGAAGTAGTTTAAACTGACGCCCTGTCCTGGCGAGTAAGAATGACGCTGTCTTTGACACCTCCTGCGGCTCATATACTTTACCACAACATCTGCTCGTTTTCTGTCTAGGACTACCTCGATGCGCTTCTACTTATGCCACAATCATGCTTGCCAAAGACCATCCGGTCAGGGACATATAGAGTTGTGGATTGCCTCAGAGCACACATTCGACATGCTAGCCTGTGTCCCCGACCACCACTTGGCCCTTCTACCCTCCGAAAGACCACGTGCTACGTTTTCAGACGTCATAGCCTATCACCTAAATGGCATTCCATCAGGATATACGCCAGCTACGAGAATTGCGTATCCTTTGTGATGCCTCGACCAGCCACAACTACGTCTAAAAATTCCTGGTATCAAAAAGAAAAGCAATCACTCCACAGTAGCATTGAAGCAAGCAATACTGCTATTATTATATGAGTTGTACTTGGACCGAACGGAGATATACACTGATGGGTCCGTCTCATCCAGCAGCTCATCAGGTGCTGCTGTAATTTTGGCTGCAGCAATGACAATTAAAATTATGTTGTCGCATGTGGCTACATCTACGGCATCAGAGCTCGCTGCTATAAGGGCTGCTTTACAATATCTCGTTCAAGAGTGTCCAGGAAAATGGGTCTTATTCTGTGATTCGAAGGCAGCATTTCAGAGTTCACAGTTTGCCATGCGTAGGAGGAATCATGAGCAATTTGTACATGAAATAAGACATTCTCATCATGAAGCTCTAGCACGAGGGCATGGTATTATATATCAATGGCTGCCTGGACATATCGGTATTACCGGAAATCAATTACCGATGATGCAGCCCGCTCAGCATATGAAGAAACCCGTGTGGTCTCGATTCCTCTATTAAGGACTGATGCAGCAAGACAACTTTACTTGCTGGCTCGAGATCTTACACGCACGTTCTGGTCGTCTACCAGCTTCCAAAGGTGTCACTTATGTGAACTGGATCCTTCCCTCAAGATACAGCTACAATCACAACTTTCCCGCTCCGATGCGACACTGTTATGCCGCCTTTGGCTGGGTGTTGCATTCACGAAGGCGTACTCGTTTCGCATTAGTATGGCAGACACCTCTACATGCGACTCCTGTGGAGCTGAAGAGACCATTGACACGTCCTTGTGCAGCTGCGCTTGCTACGACATGCAGCTGATGCCAGCTCCAGGATGGTTTTGAATCAACTTGACCCTAGACCATTCTGTGTGCAGAAAATTCTAGGGACCTTGGGCATCTGCCTCAGTTGCACAGAAAGCGACTAAAGCACTGCTACTTTACCTAAAGTCAACAAACCTGAGCGACCACCTGTAGACTGTGTGTGCTCCTCGAGCGTGCTCGTGCTTGCGTGTACCTTCTCATCTCTGCAACCTCTTTTCTCCCCTTTATCTTTTCCCCAGTGCAGGGTAGCAACCAGGATGTACGTCTGGTTAACCTCCCTGCCTTTCCTTGCATCTTTATCTCTCTCTTGCTCTCTCTCTCTCTGCTCTTTTTCGAGCACATCCCCTTATCGGCAGAAAAGACACTTATCCTTTAATGTCTTCCGAAATCTGTTATGAAAATTCTCCTGCCTTTCCTGTGAAGTAACTCTGTATTTTCTAGTGTTCTATAAGCTTTCTGTCAACATGAAATTGTATGCCATGTGCGATTTCTGCGATAAAAACATTGACAAACTCCTTAGGTAATTTCTAGAGAGACAATAAGGCGAAATCTTTTCACATGAAGATGATGATCATTGACTTCCTGATGGCGCCCACCCACTGAACTTTCTCTCTTCTTACCTCCATGAACCCCTTCCTTAAATCTCTTTGTTTTTACAGCAAATCTGCATATGGCCAGGCCAAAACAAAATTTGTGCTTATATGCTTAAAGAATCACGAGAATGGGTTGCAAAAGTTGGTCAAGCACCACTGCTCACCACTGCTCCGGGCCCTGACGTATGTTCCACAAAAGTTTCACCAATCCCAACTACTCACTCTTGGTTTACCACTGAAAATTAACACTGGCCTATGCGGACGTCAAAGATCAATTGACATTTCCCGATAGCCATGTCAAATAATTCCAGACAAATCAGGTGAAATTTCGGGATTTAGTAGTGATCACAACCACACTATGAACTGCGAACAGCGCAATACTCAACACGGGGACACAAGAGAAGACACGGACAAGCGCTGTCCGTGTCTCCTCTTGTGTGCCCGTGTTGAATATCGCGCTGTTTGTACTTCATGATGTTAAAACAACTAACCGAAAGCTTCACTTTATCAAGACCACACGCTTCAGCTCCGTCGATAGCCATCGCCACGAAATGCTTCGGTGGTAATTTTCTTCTTTTTCAATAATGTTGTGTGTTGCTTTCAGTCGATTGTATTGATGTGGCGGACGACTCTGCCGAAGAGCCATCTACCGTCCAGCCTGGTTAGCTCATTTAGCTTAGTCAATGTAAGAGCCACCTATTCGAGTTAAATGAATGACAGCGCCTCCCATTGATGAAAGACATCTTTACCATTCTTTCCAACTAGAGCATGTCTGGTGCTCAGCAGTGAAACTTCTCAGAACTCTAAGGCGAGTTTACTAGAACAGTCCCAGCTGCGTATCTCGTATTACGAATAGTGCGACAAAAAATGTCACTTGCCGAAAATATCAATATCGGTACTCGCAATCAATATACTTCGATCTCACGTTCCAACGCTCATTGATTTTGCCTGCGCATTCCTTTCACGTGCGCGTGTGCAAACCGTATTACCCCAGTTCCAGATGCTGCCGCTGAAACCGTTCGAAGTGTTGTCCCCACTGCGCAAATCACTGGCAATCTCCACGTGCCCCAGTTCTTCCAAGCATCGTCTTACCACGACGGCATAACGTCTCTCGTTTCAGAGGAATGGTCCGCAGAGAAGCGCCCTGGGCGACGGCATCCACCCGACAATATCGGCACCGAGTCCTATGTCTCTGCTTCTTCATCTGCTGGTGTAAGATATCCCCGGTTAGGCTGGATCTTGTTCTTTTGTTCAGGCGGCCCGCTCTCTCCCTTTGGCATTCCTTTCCTCAGCTGTTCTCAAGGCGTAGTTAGAGGCGTGTCGCGGTACTCTGCCTCTCGTTGCGCGCGTTTCCAGATCGATTCGGCGATGCTTTCTTTGCTTCGTGCCAAGTTTCGAGCTAAACTTGTGCTGCCTCCAATAGTCACAGGGTGGCACGTTTTGTACTCCGCATAACATGCGGTCAGACCGTCTGCAACTGCGTACAGTACTCACGGATTGAAATTGGGCACTCTGAGCTCGTGGCCGCAGGTCAAGGTTAGGTTAGGTTAGGTTAGGTTAGGTTAGGTTACATGTGCCATCGCTCGTGGGTGCTCGCAGAACTAAGGTGCTGCATTGTGGTCTAGAGCTAAAGGGAGAGCATCTACGCAGCAGGATCACTCTTTGCGGTCACTAAAGAGTCGGCATTTAGCTCACAGACTACACACCGCCAGCGTGGCGCTGCGAGATCCGCGCGCCTTCACTTGCCGCCCGAAAAGGCCTGGTGGTGTGCGCCATTTATTTGGTGCTGTGCCCCATTTATTCGTACTGCGCCCATCGATGATGCGGCACGGATGCTGCGCAAGTAAGAAACGGGATTCAACTAGGAGATTGCGACTGCACGAAAGCATATGAAGCATAAAGCATAAACAGCTGCACGAAAGCATATGAACTTTGTCGTGCTCATTGTCACAGCGAAGAAGAAAAACAGCAGTTCCTTACCTGTTTCCCTGCAGGATTAAAACAATGTCTTATTTTGTTGTAGCACCTTGAGCAGCCAATACTGCGGCTATTCTGCGTGGCAAAATTTCGTAGAGCTATCGGCTACGGAAGGACGAACCAACTTCTGCCATTTTATTTAACAATAGGCCACAGTTTAATCAATGTTCACTAATACAGGGTACTATTTTTTTATTGCACGAAGGCAGGCTTGCGACTCACTTTATTTTATGTCGTGACAGAAACTACGAAGTAAACTTTTTGTTTTTATGCAGATGTGTGTTGTGTTTACGAATTCACGCGACGTACAATCTCGTAGCTGACTCCTGCGTCCTACTTGCACAGAATGCGTATACTGAATCACCTACGGGCGTAGAGCGAGAGGGTCGTCTGCTGGCACCGCAATATAAGTGGTGCGCCGCGGTGATCTAGTTCGGTCGACATGCGAACGTGTGCAAGCCTTGCAGAGCCACGCCGAAAGTGTGCACGTGATGAACTACAGGCCAACTCTTTGGCAACCGGTAGGAATAATCCTACTTCGTAGGCGTTCTCCTCCTCATTATATACCACTATGCAACACATTGGTTCAACGCGCACCCACGACCAGCGGTATACGTGTTTCGGCGGCCATGCTCTCCGAGTGTCCTGTTTCAATCCATGAGTACTGTACGTTGCGTATGTGCCATTTTGGTTTTCTACCCTACGTTGTAGACCGACTCGTCAGAAGCGACAGAGCCGGGAGAGTAACACAGCGTGTGTGGGCATTTCACGTACGCGAGATTGGCAGCGTGTCCAGGGGCCGCCACTGAGGTATATCGTTCACGGCAACACCAACAGAAACCGGGCGGCCACTCGGCCAATGGCAGTAGTCGCACGAACATCCTGCCCATCACGACAGCATCTGAGTCTGTACTCGCCAAAATACCTTAACATACATACTGTCATAAGAGAATGCTTCAGTGAAATACGATGCGCGACATAGTATAACAAAGGCCGGCTAACCGATGGAAAAACCGAGTTTCGAAAGATGACTTTTGTGAACTCGGGCCCTGCATATCGTCCTTATAATGAAGTTTACATATTTAAATACTAGTGGACTCCATACGTCGTATTGAAGCGAAGAGTGGCATTAACGTCATCTAGTGTAACTGAGGCAAGATGGCGAGCTGGAAGAGTTTATGTTCATGTTCGAAAATTTGGTTATATTAAGCGCCCAGAAAAACTTCAAGTGGACAGGACTACATTTACACTTTTTCTGATCAATAAAACTTCGGTTATGAGCGTAATCACTGTCCTGGCCACTTCCTTTTCCCGTTTTTAGGTGAGCTTGAACCGAATTTTTAAACATGAGTGTCACTGAACACTGCTGGGCGCAAACAGCTCGCCGATTTGCTCGCGCCTCAGTAGCCGACACCAATTCAAGCTTCAACGTTGGTGAGCGCTTTTATTCTAACAGAAAAGCGGGCGAATATGTCAGTATCGCCCCTTAGGGCATGGGTCACGCCGATACAAAAGCTGTTCACACGTCAAACGCAGGCAGACATTGAGGCCGCACTCGGTATTGCACGTGCACACACACGCTCGACACGCGGGACAACGATATGAACGGTTTGTCAATGGTTTCGCCGAACAGACAATCACTTTTGGGTGGGGGAGGGGGGGGGGGTAAAACATAAAAAGTTGAAGCCCTCAGGTCATTTCAGGTTCCTTTTCTTTGCTCGGGGTGAAAGAATGTATGCGCTTCAAACACGTTGCTTCATGCACTAAGGTTTTCTATTGCAACGTTAGACCAAGGCGCGCCTTTGTTCGGCGTGTTGAGGTTTCAAAAATAGCCTCAAGGGATGGAGTTCCTCGAACGTTTCAATGTCTCGTGCAGTTGCGTCTGTCTATGTCTTTTTTTTTCTTCTGAAAGAGAGATATAGACCTCAGCACTGCTATATTCAGTTTTTCTTCATAGTAACAGAGAATTTTCTACCATACCGTTATTAGACTTTTTTTATGATTCGCAAGCACGCTTCTCAGCGCTGCATGTTTGCCCTAGTAATGGCGGCACCAGTCGGGCTTCAAGTGGAGACGCAATCCTAGTTTAATGTGCTGCGGCTTGTCTACTGTGCAAGTTCATATCAATAGAACCAACTCTACATTTTCCACCTCATATGGTAAGTAAACCGCGCTTTAACAGGC
This sequence comes from Rhipicephalus microplus, assembly GCF_013339725.1. Lineage (NCBI taxonomy): Eukaryota > Metazoa > Arthropoda > Arachnida > Ixodida > Ixodidae > Rhipicephalus > Rhipicephalus microplus. Next base: position 160,388,240 of record NC_051165.1, on the reverse strand, counting down.
TGTTTGCAGTAAGTCACTAGCCGCCATCGGTTGTTCATACTGCATAGCAGGGAAGCTAGCCTAACAATATTGAAAAAAGGTCTATAGCGTACGCATATTAGGTTCTATCAACGAAGTAACGTACACATTGAACAAATCGTATCACAATGTAATCTTTCGTGTTACTTACCCGGTAGTTATTTTTCTTAACCTCGACAGCAGCACATCGAATTTTCTTCAAGTTGAAATTACCTCCTTTTAAGGCTGTAGCGTTAAACAGTCCTTGTTGCAGAAATTCCGCTGTCACTTTCGGCGTCGGTCGAGTGCGCTATGACCGAAAAATCGGCCTAATACATGAGCAATTTTACGATGTGTGTAAATAGTGACAAAAATCATGGATTCGAGCACGAATCGAATCCAAGTCTTTTTCGTGGCAATCTGGTGTTTCACCAAACAGCCACGGCAGTGCTTGGAAGTATTTTGAAAATAAAACATCCTGTAATGGCATCACGTATTGCGAAGAGCAGCGCTTACACGAGTGGTATTGTCTGGACTCGGCGTACAAGCGAACGAGGGGCCACACCATGTTAAGTGTGCTACCAGTGGTGGCTCACTCACTACAGGCACGGCAGCTCGCCAGCAGCAGCAACAGCATCAGAAAAGTGTGCAGCTGCGTTGGTGCACGTTATCAATACTTTGCGTACGCATGGTGAGTACATCGCTAATTTACAACAAAACAAAAAAAAAGCATTTGTTAGTGCTAAGTTCCCTGTAAAGCGTAGTTTTCCTCTAGTACATCAATGTTGTGGCAAAAGCAACTTTCACCCACCCGTAGCGGATGTTGCAGTGGCTGCAATATCTGTTCATAGCGATGAGTTTGCTTTCCACACGTGTTTTTTCACCAAGCCCAAGGAATTAGCTGACGACCTCTTTAAATAAAGAAAATAGCATTTCTTTTCAGAAATTCTGCAGTTTGTTAATCACCAGTCTTTGAGTAAGTGTTGCAGAATCCTCGCTCTCTTCGATACACTGAAGCTAAATCTCAAAAAATTAGAAAGAAAGGCCAACCGAAAAAAAAAAACGTCTGTATTCTGTTTCCTCACACAGCGAATACTTTTGGTTGTTACTTGTTTGCACGTATTCATTGCTCACAGTGAAATACTACTGATTGTCTCCCGTGGTTGTTTCTGATTTTCCAGAATCAAGTCAAGGAGTGCGGTGCCTTACCGGGAATAACGCAAACACACCGAGAGCGAACTCGCCGACGCTCGCAAGGTGTACCATCCGCCACAGCTGGAGAATTTCTTCAGTGCTCCTTTGTTATCCTCTCATGCACTGCAACACTATTTTTTTTTTCAATTTCTCGCAGCTGCATTACTGGTCCGAACAGTGCTTCATTCCCTTAATTACAACTATAAAGCGGGACGCATAGGACGTACCATTGAAAACAACTTCGCAACAAATACGTCAACTTCTTTTTCCACGCATGCACGTGCCTCAATTTTAGCTGCAATTGACAACACTTCACAAGTAATGCAAAAGTACGCTGTACCGTAATATTCATTCTCCGGTTACGAATATACTTAAGTTCATTGTAGCGAGTCATGTTGCCTACCTGGATATTTAAGCCAAGAAAAAAATGACCTAGCACAGTGGGAATTCATTGACACGGTTACTTTAGTGAAGGCACAGCTCCGAAGTTCTGATTACCTGTAACGTTACAGGAACGGCGACAACGAGACTTGAAATCGATGTGACTACGTTTGTGGGCCCGGCGAGTGCTTTCCTAAAAGTTGACGATTTTCTGAAAGCATCGCGCGTGACACTTCACACCAGCACTAATGAGTTGCCTAACCGTTTCCGATAAGTTGCCGAAGTTTCGGGCCATTCGCATCTGAAGTTGCCAAGAGGGGTGCGGCGGCTTGCTCATTAAAAGTTTGTGGACAGGAGGATTGCTTTTGGCGAGGTTTTCGAGGCCAGCTGCAACCAACGTCGCTCAAACGAGACATGGCACCTGGAAACATTAGTCAGCGCAGACTCTGCGCTACTTCTACAGCCGGGAACCTTCGTTCTGGTTATACGTAAGAAACTTGTGATTTCATATACATTAGAAGTATTCCAAAGTAGCTCGTTGAGATAAACGCACCGCCAAGTGAACAAAAAGAGCAGCGTCAACTTACAATGTGACCAGTGACATGTTTGCGCTGTTTAGGTTAGCACACGACTAATTTTGGTTCCTCTGTGCAATGTCCTTCTTTTCCCTTGAATGAGAATGACGGGAAGATGGAGGCGGGCGGCTGAGGCGAACGATGAGAAAATAAATAATTCGTGTTTAAGCTGTCAGCAGTCTGCATAAACATGAAATACTTTAACACTAGAGTTTAGAAAAACGAGACTGAACTTTTTTATCTTATCTTCTAAAATATTTTTTGGAGCCTCCTCTCGTTCACACCCCAAATAAAAATTGTTTGGCCTTCTAAGAAACTGCTATTTTTTAACGGTTTTTTGTCACAGAACGAGCGCTCAAAAAGGGCGCGCCGCCAAATTCTCGCGACAAAACGCCGGAGTGACGCCGCGAGGTCAACGAAAAAAAAAGAAGACAAACATCTAAAGGCTCTCCGGGAGCACGACTCTCTCCCTCGGAAGCGTGGGTTTGCCGACGAACCTCCTCTCATCGGCGCCTGAGCAAGCACTGGAACTTTCTAGAGGGAAAGGGGCGTGGTGATGCCGGGTTGAGTCATCCATCGCGGACGGCCCTCGTATCGTCTCGCGCTTTCCCCCAGCCTTCGCTGCGCATCGCGCCGACGGAATGATGAGAACTTTCTGGAATCTCGCGCGGAAGGTATTTAATCGAGCAGCAGAGATGGGAGATCAGGAGAAGACAGAAGTTAGCGCCAGAGCGCGTAGGGATTCCGCCGTGTAGTCGGCGAAGGTTTTGTCCGTAGGGACAAAGCAGGAGAAGAAGAGGATTTCCACCTGAGGGGTGAAAGCTCGAGCTACAGGCAGGAGCGTGTGTCTACCGCTATCGAGCGAAGACGCGTGGCAACAGCTGCGTGTGTGAAGCCAACGTGTTTCCGGCGAAGAAGTTTGAAGCTTGGAGAGTGGCCTATTGAAGACGTGAGGTTTCCTGGAAGAGAAACTTCGGCGAGGTTTCCTGGAAGAGAAACTTCGGGGGCAGCGGAACGACAACAACGCTGAACTTTGAGTGAGTGATTCTCGGAAGAGTATCATCCAGACTTTTGTTCCAAGAACTTTGGACTGAATAGGTTTTCTATCTCGTTAGTCTTTAAGTGTCTTGGTTGTTCAATGCATGCGACTGCATTGTAGTGCATATTGTTGTCTGTGTCCGTTGTTTCGAGTGTGGCTGATTGTACTGTGTAGTACGTTGTTTGGTGGGTGACATATTGTGTTGAACTATTGTGGAGTGTGCATACTTGTGTATTGTTTTTGATCTGCCATTATTGAGAATATAATTCTCTTTTGTTCATCAACTCTCGACTCTGACTTGTTCTTTGGGCTACAGCCGGCGTCCGCTGGCGCGCCAAAAAGGACGACTTCTGAATTGTCCACGCTTTCGTGCTGCGGTTTGGGGGGCCAATACTTCGGCCCTTGGAATTAGCCCGGCGATCGCCTCCCTAATTAACGGGACCTGTGTGACATTTTTAGATGTTGATTAGTAATGCTTACCCCCACCTCTTTTCCAACCAGTTTTTATTAGCTTGTTTTCGAAAGTAAACACCATCAAATTCTTTCAGAAATGAATTATATGAGTGAATCACTCACGTCTTGAAATCGAACAAACTGACTCTAGCCTTACAATAAAAATGTTATCATAGTGACTATTGCTAAGACGACATCACCCATCTTTCGGATACCTTGTCAAAAGTTATAAATATCAGGTTATTTTTACTCCTAAAAAAACTTCCCCGTGTGGCGAGACCTTTTTACTAAGGGTTCAGGTCATGCCGCATTAACTGTTCTTAGGCATTCGATGTATCGCAGCCTCATAAAAAATACCTACTGCTGGATTTGTACATGCAACCTATATTTTAAGTGCAATTTACGCAGCTGCTAAGTTCTTTAAGGACTAGTAAGTTGTCGTTTTGTAAAGCAACTAGGAGCTGATAAGTGCATTCAGTCGCAACGTGGGGAGTAAACCCGATCGATATTCCTACTAAAGTTTTCATGATTTATTCAATGTGGCATTCTAGCGGGACGTCTCGAATTTATTGATTATTCCAGCATTATTTTTCACTACACGTAGGCCTGAAAAAGCTTCAGGTAGCAACGCTTCCGATTTCCGAGGTAATTGATGCAGAAAAAAGTGAGGACCGAAAAGAAAGAAAACCTCACGACAGCTGAAAAAGTTTTGGGCTGAAAAAGATGAAAAAGACAGCTGAAAAAGTTTTGAATTAGTCTGCTTATGAACCCGATACGTCTTCACTGTCTGCATGAAATAGAAATTAATTATCACTTGTAGGTTCACATGAACGTGCACTTGTAGGTTGAAACATTGGGTTCATAAGCAGACTGATTTTCTTTTATGCATTTCGCATAGATAATGATCAATATGTTTTATTTCAGATCACCTGAGTAGGCTCACATCTGCTGCAATTAGCGGGTATCAAATGAAACTACAACATAAGAAAAAAAAATTCAGCTTTGAGACGCTAAGATGCTCAAGGGCATACAGGTAACGCTCCGTCGTTACTCGAAAAGGAGAAAAAAGCAAATATATATTATCAAGGACGTACCGTATACATGCACTTACAAACTTGAACAAAAGATAGGCGACAATGCCTGCCAATTCTTGAGCAGTAACGAGCACAATGTTTCAACCTACTCACGGAAGGATATCCTTTCAAGAATGACAAAGAAACGGCATTTAGAAATGTGCTTGGTTAAACTGACAAGCAGTAGTGTGCAATGGCGGATCGAGTGAGATGATGATAAAGAGCTGGTGACGTTTTGGAGGGGTCATCAACTGCTTCTGATGTCGCAGTCAGGCAGAATGAACACAGGGTTTGTAGCCACGCTAGCTTACTAATGTGCGATTAGGATTGGGTAAACTGAGCTCACAAAATATCAATGGACCATTTCATTGGCTCCATCACAAGCTCCTATCACAGCTTCAGCTGCTCAGAGGAGGAGGAGGCCTGGGAAGTCGGCACACCGGCACAAATGCCGATTTATTAGACGCGAAGTGTCTTACGGTCGAGCTCAATCCGGTGTGTGGCGTGACCGCGCTTACAGCAGCATGCTGCCCTTTTCCCTCAACGCCTATGCTCCCTCCTCCCCGCCTTGCAACGCTGACGCAGGCAGCGTTGCGAGGCGAGGGAGAGGGGTAGCGTAGGAGATGTGGAACAATCAATATTAGAGTTTCTAAAGTTAGCTTTACTAAAGTCTTGCAACTATCTCAGCTGCATAGACGATATACCTATAACACCAAGTTCACTTACGCAGCATTCATCTACAGATATTCACTTCCTCGACACGGCATTATCCTGTGAAAATTGAAAACAGAATATGATGCGCTACAGAAAACTGACCGATATTGAACAGTACTAACCTAACCAAACGTAACCTAATCTTACCACTTGTCATCATCCGTGACATCGCAAAAAAATATCTGTCGGACAGGCAAGGCTTATAAAAAAATTCAGTCGCATGCTGTGACGATGACATGTCTACGTGTCCAAACTTTGGTTCCCACAAGATTTCATATCGACAATTCCTCATCGCCTCAAGGCTATATTTTTCTTCTTTTAAACGTCTCTTATACGGATGACAGGTGTCACCGTCGCGGTTTAAGCACTCACAATCGCCTGTCGCTCTCCAATACCTCGCAAAAACGTATACGTGCCGTTGCTATCTTCAGTGCCATCTACTTTCGCCGGGATTCCTTTGCGACAATCTGAATAAATTCTGAAGACACCAAACGCAAAATAAACAGGGATACGCTTCTGAATTCCCTGCGGGCTGGTGCCAAGTGCTGAAACAGATTTGTCCGCGCCTTTTCTAGGTATGTTCATTGGTGCAGCATCTCACACCCGTGCTGTTGATTTGGGTTGATGGTACAGACTTCTCTGGCTGCCACGGTAGAGTAAATAAATTTGTGCCTAGTAGTGGGAAATATTTCGTGCCCGATGCGTATGCAGAAAGTCGAAAAGTCTCTTCTGTATGTCGTCAGTACACGAGCACAAGAATGCAAACAAGCTGATGCAGTAGGCGTTTGGAAGCCATGAAGCTACCCAAACAGGTAAAAAAAAAGAGCTCAGTAATAACACGTGCCAGCGACTTCACCGGATCGGTTGACACATGGGGCCTGTCGCTAAGTGCATAAGATTAACGTCCATGCACTGCTGCGTATGTGGAGTCAACGTTTCTGGAAAAGAGCACTTGAGCGACCCTGTCCGTCGTATGTTGTCATCATATGCTGCCGTATCTTGGTGCAATTCGGGCAAAACCACGCATAAAAATAGAAAAAAAACGACGCAAGCGAGTGGTAGAAAAAAAAAGAAATATGAAGAGCAAGAGATAAATGAATGAACAGGGAATAAATAAGACAAAAAGCACGCAAGAAGAGAAGTAGAAAGAGGAGGAAAGAACAAACGAAGAAGGCTGGCCAACTCTGCGGTTCCTTCAGACTTCGAACCCCTAGTTGCGATGCCGCCTCAACTTTTTTCCCTCGGACTTTTGCTCGGCAAGTCTGTGACATATTGGGCAAAACATGGTAGGTATATGCAATGAAAATCTCATGTTAAGCTGCCGGGCTGACAGCTGTTGATGGCTTCGCTTCCGGATTCTTACATTACCTCGTTAAAAGGCGAATTCTCATGCGCTGTAGACGAAATAGAGCAAACTTACTGAAATGAGGCAGCTAAATTCGCTTTATAAACGCGAATTCGTTCATAGCGATTGCAAAACGCACGTCAAATTATGTATTGAAAGAGTCACTTCGCATGTGTGGTCGGGTAACGTTTTCATCGTCGGTGACAAGCCAGCAATGATGAGTAAAGTGTGCTGCTATCTATTTGTGTCATGCGCTTCCAGGTAGATAGATAAGTGGTGTTTAACGTCCCGAAGCCACCATATGATTATGAGAGATGCCGTAGTGGAGGGCTCCGGAAATTTTGACCACCTGAGGTTCTTTAACGTGCACCCAAATCTGAGCACACGGGCCTACAACATTTACGCCTCCATCGGAAATGCAGCCACCGCAGCCGGGATTTGAACCCACGATCTGCGGGTCAGCAGCCGAGTACCTTAGCCACTAGACCACCACGGCGGGGGCATGCGCTTCCAAGTATATCTGCAGTTTGCTATGCCGTAATGGTAAGGATAAACCAATGAAAAAAATTCAACTCTTATCCACACGTGCAGGGCATCATCCTCCCTGGTCATCATTCTATAAAGTTGACGTTTGTGACTGCGCCGCGTTTGACGTGCACCGAAGCGGCAGTACATCGGACTGTTTCGCAATGCGTTCTTTCGTTTCGTTGTTTTCGCAGCGTGAAGCAGCAACGCGGCGGGATCATGAAAAGTAAGGCTCATGCGGCCTTATGGGAGTGGCCTGTACTTATTTTCAGGCTGTCACCGACTATAGATCCGTTGACATGGAAGCGTCTAGCAGCCTTTGTTCCCTATCAGAGAACATGAACAGTTTGCCAGCTACTACACAGCGTTTACAATTTACAAGGACTTATATATACAAATAAATAGGAAACAGAAAATTGAGTGACACAACACGACATCGATTTACACGATTCCCTATGTGCTTCTCAACGACAAGAATTTCATGTCCAGGCACAGGCAGGTTACCACAATTATTGTGTCATTTAGCGTACTGTCAAATCAGACCATCAAAAATAGATTGAAATACTTGATCTATTTTACGACATTATAGAAGTCAATTCGTCTAACGTGCGTGAACACTCACAGTAGCACAGGCGTTTCGAATGCATCTGTCTGCGCTTTGTGAAAACCCCCCCCTACGCCACAACACTAGAAAAATAATTTATAAGAACGACGATGAAAATAATCTGGTGAAGGTATAGGACAAGTGACAAAATCATCCAACCTTCACGTGCCCCGACAGCAACAGTATTGCCAGCGGCTAGTGTTGGGTCACGTCACCGCCACAAGAACAAGCTGAACGACCTGCAACAGTTCATTGAGTAGGCAGCCTTGACAATATGCGCAATTCGAGCAATATGGGGAGCTTCAAAAGGTAACACAAGGCAAAACTGTCAGGGCTCCTACAACTAAAAAGAGAAGTAAAGGCACTGCAGAAAAGTAACAAGGCCACTGTTATCACAAAATCGTGGCCCAACGTTTGTGAACCCCCGAGAAGTGGTCATTATCCACAGCGGAGACAAGCTGCAGGTTCAAACGGGAGCTCAACTGCATAAACTCAGCACGAGGTGGTTTCCGTCAATGGCCAACAGCGCCTAATTTTCACCTCCCATGTTCTAATAACGTCCGATTTACAACATGCAGTGGAGACAGAACACGATAATTAACTGGACATTGTCTGTACCCATGCCCCAGTAGAAAGAATGAAACTGTCCAGCTGTGGTACGTGAGTCAAGAGAAGACCAGCCAGAGCCGGAGCACAGGGCTCAGGGCATGGCTAGGTTTCATTTTCTGAACCTGGATCATGACCCACCTCGGGCGAGGAGCATCCTCATCTTTCTCTAATTAGGTCCATGATACTTGGATAGAAAGATAACCTCCACACGGCACGATCATTCTTCCCCAACTCCAACGTTATTACCGGCGTTCCTAGAACAGCCAATCTTTGTTCAGTGCCTCAGAAGCGGTGCCATTACGACCGAACGCCCGGCCCACGTACGCTTGAGTTAAGCCCGATGTTTGTTGTACACGATTTTCTTAAGCCGCTTGTCTGAAACCAGCTGTGTTTGCTGGCCCAGGGGATCATTGCTTAGGTTATTCCACGTATAGGTGTATGCTTTGGCCACTGCTTCTACCCGCCTAGTAGCTAAAGCAAAAAGAGACATGTCTCTTCGACGTCATTACGCTGTGGCGATGGAGCGCTCTTGTTGCCTATGTTGGCCGGCATGATCCCAGCGGCTAATCTTCCAGAAGGGCACGCGATCCGCTAGAAACTCTCCTCAAACTTTCCTATGACAGGGAGCTACATTTCGTGAGAACACACCTGTGTAGGCATACATAGTTCATTTATTACCACGTAACACAGTGCGAGACGCGGGATTAGCTGTGCTCTTTGCCCCGAAAAATTCGCGACTAAACTCAGTTGCCACCTGTGGTTTTGCACGTTTCTGGTAGCAACAGATTCACTGCTGCGCAGTGAACGCATGGAAATCGCATACTGCCCTCTCACTCGCACTCTGTACGTCATGCTGAAAACTTCACGTTTGTTATTGTTTAGAATGCAAACTCCTGTCACTCTGCGATCGCTCTAGGTTACTGAAATTGATTTTTCTTTGGTTTCGTTTCTATGTACGTCAGCTTGCTTGGAGCAACTTGAAAAGTGACCACAGACACAACAGGAGCGGGTTATGAGAGTCTACTGGACCGTTATCATCAGTACCCAATAAGTGTACTGTGTGCAGTGCAGTACCTGTCGCTAATCTGTAGTCAGACAACAGCTAGAAAATCAAAATAAATGTGCGCTTGTTTCAGCTGTACCCTTACGCGCACAAATTCGTTCGCTTCTGCGCCAGAACTCTTGAACGCACCTTTCCGCCAGGAAGTCTGCAATCTTTATTTTGCACTAACCAGCTGTTTGAGTGCGTTGGCATTGATTCATGTGGGCCACTTACTCTTTATGTTGACTCGTGCCGTTATCAGATAGGAAGGAGACGCGGCGTCGGGGCGCTTTATCCCAGAATATCACATAACTCATCTACCCATCATCATCCGTACGTCTGTCCCGGCACTTTCCCACACACTTTACATCGTTTGTTCGCTAAAAACAGCCACAAGCAGTTGCCGCAGCAAAAACGAAGTAATTTGAGGTGTCATGCAAGCCGTTAACGAGGCAGCAGTGCTTACTCAAAGTTACGTCCTAGCTTTAGCTAGCAAAAATTTTTGTACATTCACCACTTCTCTCTTATTGCGCTCGTTAGCGCTTCAAGCAAATTGCGAACGGCACTGACAACGATACTGAGCATAGCTGCACTTTTCACAAAATCTCACTCATGCAGTGAACTCTAATACATGTACCAGCTCCACGAAAACCTAACAACACGAGCGCCGACTCAATTTCTTGAGCCAAGGAAGAATTTTCTCGGAAACGTGCCGCGAAGCATTCCTGACAGTTTATTTTCGTGTCAAGCAATCCACGAGAACAATACGCGAAAATGAAGAGCGCAAAAAAGATCTTTGTTTCGAACTAAACAATGACAGAAACGTCAGGTTAAGGCTTCAATGACAAATGCAATACGCACTTAACATAGTATTCATGGCGTTCATACCTACCAGCAGCCAAGCTGAGAGGCAGCCGAAACAAGCGGAGACCAGGACGCACGCCAGGCACGTTACCGCACATCTTTTATGGCATATCCCTGCTGCCGCCCGTACTTCTTCATTGCCACAAATGCTCATGAACACGGAGCGTGACAACGTTGCCGTCGCGTTGACGCCATGTGCACTTCGCTCGCGTCCGATTAATGCCCGATCCCAGCACGACGTTATCACACCATACAATCGCAGACGATAAATACGGATTACGGATTGAGGCCACTTTCACATATGCGAAAACACGTAGACGTATAATGTACTAGAAAAGGTACTGCATACTAAAAAACAAGTACGCGTGTTTCCTTGAAGCAGTAAGTAATGTGTTGTCATCATACGGCTGGGCTGAAGCTGCGTAGTTGAGCTGCTTTTTGGCCCGAGTGGCCACTCTTGTCATTTTCATGTTACTCTATGGCGCTGCCATCTATAGTGAAGGCGCTCGCGGCCAATCGTACGCTGACAGAGAAGGATAGCGAGGAAACAGGGAAGCTGCAGGCTGAAAACTTTCACGGAGAGGGCCAACACACCTGTCTGCCCTTTGTTGATTGATTGATTGATTTGTGGGGTTTAACGTCCCAAAACCACCATATGATTATGAGAGACGCAGTAGTGAAGGGCTCCGGAAATTTTGACCACCTGGGGTTCTTTAACGTGCACCCAAATCTGAGTACACGGGCCTACAACATTTCCGCCTCCATCGGAAATGCAGCCGCCACAGCCGGGATTTGATCCCGCGACCTGCGGGTCAGCAGCCGAGTACCTTAACCACTAGACCACCGTGGCGGGGCTGTCTGCACTTTGTGAATACGAGCATGAAAAAATGAGATACGAGCATGTGGAAAAAAATCACAGCATATCCACGGAGTAAATAATGACGACTGGGGCGAAGCATCCGTCCGTCCCTCCATCTAGTGAACACTTCAAGTACTGCCATCTCGCATCTTTTCATCATATATTCATCATATACAAGTACCGCCATCCAGCGGACATTGTAAGGACTAAACAAGAAGTGGTTACTACTACAAACACGGGACGTACGATCCACGACGCAAGGACCTTCACCCCTAAAAAATTGGCAACACTTGCACTGGCTTGAAACAGCGAAGCTAGACGATTGTGAAGTCTAAGCTGGCACCTTCTAGGCTATTGCTGGGCTTAAGCTATAGGTGACGCTAGGTTGGCCCTCACCCCAAAGTGGTTCGAGTTAAACCACATGAACTCAGACACGACAAGAATGTCCAAACTCCAGAAACAAACTGATGCTGAAACTGAGAGCGTTGAGCGTTCGAGCTTCTCATAAAACTGCGCCACATCGTCGTTCGCGTAGGGCTTCTATTGGTATGAGGTCTTCTAGCGGCCGGCCCTGCCTTTCACGTTACCTAATGTTCTCTCGTGGCAGATACCACTGAAGCGCTCTGTGTGTATGTATAGAGCGAGTGTGTGTGTGTTCAAGCGAGGGTGAAACGTGCAGACACGATATTCGACAATGGGTTAATTACGACAGTTCATCACAACTTTTCTAAATTACTGGTTACGTCCGTTGGAAAATCTCAGTCGGTGTTTCTGCCACCCATCTACTGCCTTTATTAATTTTTAGTAGATCAAGGGTGAGTAATACGATTTGCGCAGTTTCTGTGGCACACCCTTTTTCATTATTATGATTATGATAGTGTTTCTTTGTTTGCTGTTTTTTCTTTACTCTCGTGTTGACTCTTATTGCGTAGGTGTGCGTATGGAAAAACCATTAGGAATTCGGTCCAGTTATTTTAGCTCAGGGATTCCGGCAGATTTGCCATGAAGCTTAACAAGGACTCGTATATATCATTTCTCGAGTTATGTCATTTTTATCACACACACACAGCCGCACGGCGTTAGAGAACGAGCATGAATGGAACACAGGACTCTCGTGCAAGCGCGATACCATCCCACAGCTACCTTCAACACTTCGCTGTCCGCATCGCCATGTGCCGCACACAACAGCGGGCAATAATACATACATACGGCTCGAACGCTGGCGCTTGCGCATTTGTTCGCACCCCAAAGAACGGGCGTCGCAACTGCGAATAGTTTTCCGCGCCCTCGTCAACGCGTACACTAACGTGGCTGTTGATAAGACACCGCAAGCTTCCGTTCTTACACAGCTGAGCACTGCGAACGGCATTGAATGTGCACGCTCGTCCTGCGTGAAAATGCATATAGTGCAAGAAACCCTTGTTGTTATGCGTACACTGTGTGTGTTCAAAAAAGGAACAATTCACGTTCTGTAGTCTGAATAAAAATCCGTGTTACCCCATTTTTAACGGAACCCAGACTCTTCGCACTTCAGTGACTTAGAATACGAATTGTGAGAGTTTTAGCTTAGTTAGATTGTTTGATTTATTCGAGGTAACGTTGTTAGAATGTTGCCTCGGGCGTCAAGCCTGAACACTTAATAAATGCCTGACCCTGTCATGGCACCCCGGCAGCGAAAAAAAAAGAAACACACCAGTAAGCACCATAAGCAGAGAACACAATCGAATGTATTCTGCACGGGTTCGACGATGACACAACATTGAGAGTAGAGTGCACAAAAAAAAAAATAAACAGAGCCCTCATTAGAGTGGTGGCGATACCAGAAATGTGTGCTTGGAAATAAAATAACTCAGAAATTCATGAATACAAAATAAAGAGAGTGATTGTTAGTTGCAGTTCTGAACGCTACATTTTTGCATACGCTAAAACAGATGTTCGCAACAGATTCCAAAGTCCACAGACTGTTTCACTGCTTACACGAGAACTAATTCGCAAATGTCTAAGACGTGCGTCGTCAGCGCGCACTTCTGTGCGCGTGTATGTGTGCGTGTATGCGCGCATGTGGGTGGCGTGCTCGAAAGCGTAGGACTATGTCATATGCCTTTTGCATTACTAAGTCATGTTCCCCTGATATACTCGCTATGTTCTATTCACTCTCATATTCACTTTGAGAGTACTTTGCCAGCGAACAGGCTGCTGACCCGCAGGTCGCGGCATCAAATCCCGTCTGCGGCGGCTGCATTTTAGATGGAGGCGAAAGTGTTGTAGGACCGTGTGCTCAGATTTGGAGGCATGTTAAAGAACCCCAGGTGGTCGAAATTTCCGGCGCCTCCTACTACGGCGTCTCACATACTGATATGGCGGTTGTGGGACATAATCAATTTGGCACATAATCAATTTGCCAGCGAATAGAATAGTAAAAGTTTCAACAAACGCAGGGTGATAACAAACCTGTCTCTACACTGCCGCAGTTACATCCCACACCATCATATGATTATGAAGTCTGGTTTTGCGTGAAAAGTTTTGGCACGACACCAGGAACGTACTACACGCGAGATTGTAGAAACGTGTTTTATTTTCAAAGCCAGAGACAACTACAATTGCCACACCCTCTGTGGTATTAGTAGAGATAGAGTTTCTTAATGCGCACACGTAGGCCTTCCGTGCTGGTTCATCTTGCACGCGTGGTTTTATCGTGTTTTATTTTGATTTTTTAATAAACTTTCAGATGCTAGTGCGGCGCCTGTGTCGTTACCTATTTCCTGCGTCTATGCTTTTCGAGCGGTTTATTTCATAACAAAATCAACATATTTCAGAAACTTAACGCAGGTGACAAATGCTATAGGGTTTACAAATATAATAATTCGCGAGGGTATTACATCTCAAACCAAACATACGATTATGAAGCACGCCGTCATGGAGGGCTCCGTAAATTTCGACCACGTGCGGTTCTTTACCGTGCTCTTGAATCTAAGCACTCTGACCTTTTGCAATTAGCCTTCATGAAAAGCTATACGGTTTATAGCAACAACTGTACGAGAACAACTATAGAAACCTCGACCTCGCATTTAGAAGTGCTAAATTAGAGTCGACGATCCTTCGCGGCGGATCTTTTTGCCGCGGAAGACAGAATGTGAGCTGTGGGAGAACGGGCTCACTGGCAACGGTACTAATCAGCACGGCACGTGGAGAAAGACGAATCTTGTTTACGGCGAATAGCCCAATCGATGCAGCTGACGCTGATTAAGTCTCGTCCTAACCCGCCCGCCCTTATATCCCAGTAGCGGGACGACACGTACACGCTATTGCCATCCCTTCATCATGATGCTGCCCGCTATGTCTATGTCTGGTTCATTTTCGTAAAACCAGACAGAGAAAACAGCACCAGAACAAGTGTTGAAGCTTGGGCGCGAGTTAGTCCGTCGTATTTAAACTGTTGTAGCCCATCACGTCCCAATAGACCAACACAAAAGGCCAGAGCACTATGTCGCTATGTCCTGTGTGAGCCCGCTTGATCATCTTTCTGGTGGAATGCGCTATGAGAGTTCAGGCACCAGAACAATTGACCCAGCCTACCTTAAAGATATCCCGCGATTGGCAAACGTTGGCATGGCACTTGGCGCGTCCCTTATACAGCAACTGGTTATCCTACTGTATTCTACAAGTTAACGTGGTAAGGCTAATGGAAGCGTATATTTTTTAGAAACTCGGTTTTTGTATTTGTTTTAATAGCGAGGGAAAACAGTTATGTTGACTTAAGTGTTTACAGCCCAGAAATAAAATGGTGTTTTTTTAATACTTTTGCTAAGAAAGAAAGAAGGAAAAAAAGAAAGAAGGAAAGAAAGAAATAAAGAAAGAAGGAAAGAGAGAAAGAAAGAAAGAAAGAAAGAAAGAAAGAAAGAAACAAAGAAAGAAAGAAACAAACAAAGAAAGAAAGAAAGAAAGAAAGAAAGAAAGAAAGAAAGAAAGAAAGAAAGAAGAAAGAAAGAAAGAAAGAAAGAAAGAAAGAAAGAAAGAAAGAAAGAACTGATGTGCGACTATATCTCAAGGTGTACTCGTACATAAATGTTCACATCTGAAAGAGGAGATGATTCCGGTAAAGTCAATGAACTGATAGTGCTGTCGCAAGGGCAGTTTTCAGCTGTCTTTTTAACTTGAACTGATACACTGTAGCCGCACAGCTAGGTAGTTAGCGACATCATTACAAAGGATACTTTTCGCATTGATACTATCAATGCGATAATGAGATATCAATGCGATAACTAACAAAAAGCACCTGTGCGTCTTTTGTGCTGCGAACGACGTCGCAAAAATGTGAACTGAAACTAGCTGGAAAAAAAAGAGGATGATAAAGAGAAGTGAGAGACAGAGCTTGTGAACGCAGCTATCGAAAAAGTGGCATGGCTCACCAAGAAAAAGAGCCTTGCTTAGCGAAGCCTTGTGAAGAGACTTAACCGTCTTTTAACACATGTAAAAAATATCCCTCAAAGGGGAAGCACCGGGCGAAATTTGGGTGTTGAGAAGGTTAATGTGAAACACGTCGACAAGACAGATAACATGTGCAACTACCAAACACCTTAACGCGGGATCGATAACAAACAAAAGCATAGTCAGGTTCAAATTCTTTACAGAAGAAAAAGTGTACCCTATGGAAGCTGCTTATCTTTTGAAGGTTTTTCGCGAATTCATGAAAAAAAAATAATTCATTGGGGAAGCTTTTTTACTGAGCTTCGAGAAAAGCGAACTAACGTATAAAGAACTGCCCGCGAGGAGAATACAAAATCGTGTAAAAAGAATAAAACGCAATTGACTGACTTGGATTTATTTTTTATCTGTATAGCCGATACTGCCCTTCCGTCGCTTTTAATAATGGTGCCTTTGAACCTACTGCCAGTGTAATCTATTAAAAACAGGCTATATTGAATTTTTTTCCTCCAATATCGGTAACTGCATGTAAGGTGAGCTCCCACCATAAAAGCAAGAATAAAAAAAACTCATTACTAAGAAAACGAGAAATCTCAGGGACCGCTTCCAAAACGCGTGTGAAATAAGCAAGGCGGAACAGCACGAACACTTATTTGCAAGTAGAAAAAATATTAAAAGTAATAAGCAATAAACATTAAGTTACTTCGATCACATCGAGAGGAAAACCTTTATTGAAATACAAACGGCGGCAAAGAATTTTTCGCATCAATTATTTACGCCGTAGTACGCGCGCATAACATATATAGCTCTGTTGAAGTTTTGCATCGTATGTTTTCACTACCATCTAAATGAATCTGCGCAATGCAACAAGGACTGCCGAAAGTAAAAATGCACGAATTTTCCAGACACTGGAAATGCTTTATTGTGGTACTTGGTATAGATAAAATTATTATAAAAAAGTTGCTAGGCCTGCGCAAAACACGCAGCACAGTCAAATCGAAAGCTGTAAAAGAATATCCCCACAGCCCGCTGTAGAATGTGCTTGGGGCAACTAATATAAGTACACACGTACATTTACAAGTTTTTAACTGCGCCATAAACCACCGTAACTTTCAGAAAATAGCGAGGTACTCCGAATACCAGTGTTCCTTATTACGCACTTAAGCCAGGTACCTGCTACACCTTTGCGTTAGGAATTTTGCACAGTTCGTGCTGTGGCTGATTGAAGTGTGTAATTATGACAGACTCCTTTACAATGGGTAGGAAGCGCCAAACGACCCACTCGCTGCTCAATTCGTATTGTGTGACATTTGAGCGCTATCTTACTCATGTACGATGGTATATTGGCTATATATTCAAACACGGTTTGTTGCCCAGCATGACACCTGCACAGCGCACTTTAGCGAAAGAGTGAAGAACAAGCGAGGCTCTTCGCATACTACACGGCCACACAGGGTTCTCGGGTTCTTATCCTATCTATTTCTTGATTTAGCGTATAGCGTTAGCGTATAGCGCTATAGTTGACTTTGACCCCACCGGTGTTGGCGGTGAATATAACTGCACCGCCCAAATCGGCTCTTGTTGCGAACACAATACAGCTCTCAGTGAACATAATTAGGACCTCAACCACCATTACTGCCACCAGATTCATGGACGAGAGCCCGGAGTGGCTACTCGCCAATGACCAGGTAGGCGGTGGGTGGGAGCAAACAGTAACAGCCTCCACCGGCGGCGGATAACTACTCCACAGCCACTACCATTGCGATCTGATAATACCTCTCATTGAAAAAACGAAATAGGCCCCTCAACACTAGTTCGAAGCATTGCTTACTGCTTGCGTGATTACCTAATCTGTAAATAATTATACAAGGCTAGAAAATGTCAAAGTTAATTGCTTCTCTTCGTGTATCAAGGGAATATAATCCCCACAGAAGGCAGAGGAGGAAATAAAGGTGAGATTATGCAATAAAAGCACGTCTTCAAGCAATATAATTAAAGAATAAAACAATATATGCCAAAAATACAAAGAGAAATTAAGAAGTTACATCGGGAGTGCATGTCACTACGCAGATTGGGTTGGTTTGACTCTGTTCTCGATAAATGATTCGGGAATATTTGGCTGTGGTGTGTACATTTTGGCTCTGGCAGTCAGTTTCACGAGCAACTTTTTTTTTCTTAATTTTCAAGTCACCATGCTCTAATCGCACTTCGGATCGCGCCATGCGGTTTTTAAGTGAGCCCATTACCAGTATTGGGTATTTAATCACAATGAAAGTGCGCTACACCGTATATAATGACCATTTGGTGCCTCCAGTAGGAATTCTGGAGGAATTCAAGCGACCTTCATGCAAATAGACGCTCTTGGTGCAGTGAGTCTAACTACAACGTCACATTTGAGAGATCACCACCCGGCCATACGCTCCGAGTGCAGAGCTAAACAGTGCGAGTACGAATACATTTCAGCAAAATTATCATTGAAGTCGTTATGCAGAGGGAACCAGGAATTTTTTTTTAATTCTCTGCAAAGATACTGGCACAAGCACTTTCTGTATATTTATTAAAACAGTCTGTTACACGCGTAACCACTTTCTCTCGCACACCGCACCCGAGTGTCTGCGAACTTTCCAGATTATTTTAGAATATTCCAATAAGACTGTACGCCACACACTAGTGATAGAGTTTATTGAGGAACTAACCCGGCCGTTAACGATACTGCTGGGTTAATCGACGTAGCGCGTTTTGAATCATAGGACAAGGGAAGGGACAGAAGGCAGCGCTTGCTTCCAACAAAATTTTATTTCGAGGAACGTACATATATAAGCTCACGAAATTCGAAAACAACAGACAAACAGATGAAAAACCCTCTATTGCCAAGCGCTAAAAACTTATTTCAAAAACGACAATTCTTTCCACAAAGACCGAGAGAAGGAGTGCTGACGCAGTTCAGCCCTAATCTACTGATCCTTTCTGCTTCAATAATCTCCCTTGTCACTTTATTTCTGTTTTTTCCTATTCTCTAGTCGATACTGCTGGGATCTTCGGTGCCTTAGGTATATGTGATGTGTGGTGCGCGTTCAAAGTGCGCGCCTTCGAAAAGTGCGCGAAATTAAAGGATGACCGAGTGCACGTGCTGGGTCGCCTGAACAACGACGACGCCGAGGACCGGTACACGTGAGAGCGTGGAGCGCAAGCATCCAAGACCATAAAGAAAACAAGGGCCAATGGCTGATCACCACGGAGTTTTGAAAGGCCAATGAGAACGAGACAAGTGGGCCAGAGCTGAAGCAGGAGCCTGAGCAGACCAGAGCAGAGGGGAATTCGAGGCAGGCAGTGCAAGCGGAAGGTCGTCGCCGGACCGGGCGCTGAAGATGGGCCGTTGGGTTCCGGACCCGAGCCTACAGGACTTCAACCGGCCGGGGCCTCCTGCCGTCGTGTTCCCGCTCGAGAGGACCGTGGCCATCCGGTCCTGAACTCCTACCCAGGGCCTGCGGACTTTGGTTCCAACGGGCGAGCAACAGCCGTCGGGCTACGGGCCCGAGCTGTGCGCCCAGCTGCTTGGCCAGGTTGACCCTGGTTCTCTGACGCGTCACCACCAGCCTGCGTTCTCTCGTCACAGACGGGTCCACGCTCCTAAAGCCAGAGCCACCACGTTCCGGCCTGGTTTCTCGACGTGTCGTCAGCAGCCAGCGTTCCTTCATCCCCGTCCTGCCCGCGTCCTGAGGCCGGAATCACCGCGTTCCGGTTTGCTCATCGTCGGCGGAATTCAGCGTGTGGGTGAGACCGAACAGATATCTTGCGCTACTCCCATCACTCAGCCCCTTTCGAACGTTAGCTTTAGTTACTGACTTTGAACGTTCTTGTTGGATGTTTACAGATGTGTTTCGTCATGTCCAGTCAACTGTTTATTAAGTGTTTTGTTTTGTGAGGAATCTTCGTCTTTTTTTCTTTTCAATTAAACTTTTTGTGTGTGTCTTGGAAACCGAACGGTTTTGTCCTTATTAACAAAACTCTCTGAGGCTCAGCCCGGGAGAAAAACAAATCAGCAACAAGAACCTCGCATCACAAATTGGCGTCCGCAGCGACAGGACAAAGTCGTTTGTTTTTCATGTAGATTTTTCGACGCGATGAAAGCCATGAAAAGCACTTCGGAATTATTAGATCTGGCGGAGAGTATAAGTCTCAAGGGAGCGGAGTTCAAGGAGTGGTACGACAAGCAAATGGCGCAAGCGCAAGAGGAACGGGCTGCGATATGTGACGCTAAAAAGCAGCAGATTGCATTGCAAACACACGCTAAGAGAGAGGAGTTCGAGCGAGAAACACGGGCTAGGAGAGAGAAGCTCGAGCGAGAGACACGCGCTAAGAAGGAGCAGCTTGAGCTAGAAATGCGTGAAAAGAAAAGGCTGCTCGAGATAGAGATGCGCGAAAAGAAGAGACTGTTGGAACTAGAATATGAGGATTTGCAGCAGTGGCTTGAGAGGGAAAACGCTGAATATACGTGGTCTGAGAGCCAGAGTAGTCAACCAGTGGATGAGGTGTGCTCTGAAAGCAGTTACATCGGGAGCGATTTGAATTTACGTGAGACTGACCCTGTACCTCGTCATGACCTTTCGCTAGAGAAAGAAACTCTGAAAGAGTATGACAGGGAGGTAAACAGTCAAAAGACTAGGAGACTCGATAAGCTTATTGAAGCGCAGGAATGCTTCGTGAGCATGGAACAAGAACGTTCCATTCAGAATAAAGGGTATTTTGAAACCTGTGAGAGGTCAAGCGCACTTTATTCAGAGGTAGGATTGCCTCTGAATAGCTCCGCTGAAGGAGCAATAAAAGGTCTCCTAGGTAATGCCGGCGAATGCCATAATGAAAGCTCTGATGTAGCAGCTACCTATTGTTTTGGGCCACTGGAGATAGCAACAGACGCTACGGACATGGTTTTTCACCATGATTATAACTTGCCCATACAGAGAGATGGCTTGTGTTCTCGGGAAATTGTAGATGATGCTTTTAGAAGAATATTGGAGCAAAATGCAAAAGCACTTGTTGAAGAACAGAGAGTAGAGTTGCAATGTAGGTCAGCTATATGTGACAATGAGGGTAATCACGATGACCCAGGCAGAAGGGTTGAAAGTATTGATGAACAAGCAATACAGAAAGCTGAAGTGATGGAAAGTGAACCAGAAGGCAGTAATGGTCCAGCAGGTCATTGTACGAGGAAGGACGCCGACTGGTGCTCTGTGGCATCTTCGGTTGAAGAGGTCGCTTCTGTTAAGATGTCTGAACGATTAGCAGCTTGCGAGCTCAAGCAAGGCGTTCCTGGGAAGGATGAAGTGATTCAGGCGTGGTTGTACTGGTGCGCCTGGAGGCAAGGCCTCCGACTGGCATACAGACATTCCAGCGTGTATGCTTGTGATTTAGAGGTTGGGCGTCTGGTGATACACAGCTTTAGGTTCAGACGGGCATACGTTCGACAATTATTCCACCGGCGTCGAATTCCTCACTTTTGTCAATTGGTTAGAGCCATTAAACGTCTTGTTTGGGACGCTATAACGTAATCGTCAAGTTCGATATTCTGGTGGTTTCTTTTGGATCTTGCT
This sequence comes from Rhipicephalus microplus, assembly GCF_013339725.1. Lineage (NCBI taxonomy): Eukaryota > Metazoa > Arthropoda > Arachnida > Ixodida > Ixodidae > Rhipicephalus > Rhipicephalus microplus. The sequence continues at coordinate 160,366,950 of NC_051165.1, read as the reverse complement.
TGCGGACCATGGAAGGGTGTTGCTTGTAAATATTTGAAGAAGTTACATGCAATGTAACATTAACATGATGTATAGTTTTTGAGATGATAGGGTATATATGATAAAAAAAAAAAGGGGTGGTGTACTACTAATTTGGGGATTTTCACAATCCGCTAGATGTGTCCATACTTTTTCTCACTTCTTGCGTATTTTGAGGTTAGTGAATGTGGACATTTGGACGATGTAGCGAACTGTAGCCCGGTGATGTGTTGAACTGCGTGGTGCAAATATGTAGTTTAATTGTGACGTAGTGCAGAACGCGCACTCATCGGCAGTTTTTTTTTCTAAAAAAAAAAAAAACTTGAATGAAAGGGGGGCGTATGTGATGTGTGGTGCGCGTTCAAAGTGCGCGCCTTCGAAAAGTGCGCGAAATTAAAGGATGACCGAGTGCACGTGCTGGGTCGCCTGAACAACGACGACGCCGAGGACCGGTACACGTGAGAGCGTGGAGCGCAAGCATCCAAGACCATAAAGAAAACAAGGGCCAATGGCTGATCACCACGGAGTTTTGAAAGGCCAATGAGAACGAGACAAGTGGGCCAGAGCTGAAGCAGGAGCCTGAGCAGACCAGAGCAGAGGGGAATTCGAGGCAGGCAGTGCAAGCGGAAGGTCGTCGCCGGACCGGGCGCTGAAGATGGGCCGTTGGGTTCCGGACCCGAGCCTACAGGACTTCAACCGGCCGGGGCCTCCTGCCGTCGTGTTCCCGCTCGAGAGGACCGTGGCCATCCGGTCCTGAACTCCTACCCAGGGCCTGCGGACTTTGGTTCCAACGGGCGAGCAACAGCCGTCGGGCTACGGGCCCGAGCTGTGCGCCCAGCTGCTTGGCCAGGTTGACCCTGGTTCTCTGACGCGTCACCACCAGCCTGCGTTCTCTCGTCACAGACGGGTCCACGCTCCTAAAGCCAGAGCCACCACGTTCCGGCCTGGTTTCTCGACGTGTCGTCAGCAGCCAGCGTTCCTTCATCCCCGTCCTGCCCGCGTCCTGAGGCCGGAATCACCGCGTTCCGGTTTGCTCATCGTCGGCGGAATTCAGCGTGTGGGTGAGACCGAACAGATATCTTGCGCTACTCCCATCACTCAGCCCCTTTCGAACGTTAGCTTTAGTTACTGACTTTGAACGTTCTTGTTGGATGTTTACAGATGTGTTTCGTCATGTCCAGTCAACTGTTTATTAAGTGTTTTGTTTTGTGAGGAATCTTCGTCTTTTTTTCTTTTCAATTAAACTTTTTGTGTGTGTCTTGGAAACCGAACGGTTTTGTCCTTATTAACAAAACTCTCTGAGGCTCAGCCCGGGAGAAAAACAAATCAGCAACAAGAACCTCGCATCACAGTATAAAAGGCCGAAGTGTTCTACTGCTGATGAGATTACTGGCGAACGATGACAGTACCTGCCGCTATCAACGTACAGCGCGTGTGCTAGTATTCTAACTTAATTGCTTGAGCACAAGTTATTTTCTCCTGAAACCACCGGACCCCGCCTTCAACAAAAAGTCACAACCACGCATCTTCCGGGGGGGGGGAGGAGTGGGGGGGGGGTGGTGTTGTGTACACCGCTTGACGGGGGCGTCCGAAAGATGAACTAGAAGCATTTCAACAAGGTGTCACGTGATGGTGCGTTTTGAACAAAACGCACGGCCACATGTTCAGGATGAAACGCTTTATTTGGAGCCATAAAAATGAGAAGTGCTAACATAACACAGAGAACAATAAAAAAGCAATATTAACGGTGCGTGTTTATAGGGTGTAATATAATATAAAAATGTGTAGTTATTCTCTCAATCGAAAGTTACGTAATAGATAACGCTTCACGCAGCCACAGCGAGTGATTCTCGCATTTCGTACTCTTTGTGCACTGCCGAAACGCGTATTCTTTACATCATCCTCGAGAACAGGACAAGTTCACGTCACAGTCAACAAAGAGCGAAGGTCACGTCTTGTCACGCAAAACGGTCACGCAACAGGCGAAAGTTCGCAAGACAATCAAACGTAAAGATAGTGACTTAACTAAAAGCAAGTCCACTTGTTTCGCAATTCCATTCGACGAGTTTTGTAGATCCTTATAATCTCGTCGGGTGCACTCAAGGGCCAAGCATACTGCATCCGAAGTCACGTACGGTGTTCAAATGCAGGAACTAATAACGTTGCTCACCAATAAAGTTGCTCACCAATAAAGAAGCGTGCTCCAGCCCTATTTTACCGCAGGAGCGTAGATCACGAAAAACAGGGCACTCGGTGTCCCTCCCACCGTCCGAATGCTGTGACCAGGCTGTCATCTAACGTTATTGTACGTACCAAATGACAGTCCATCCATCTTTCCGTCTCACAATCATCCTTCTCCTTCGAAGACCTACACAACACTGTCACTGCACGCACACGTGGCGTCACGGGCAGTCGGGTATCGACCGCGATTTCAACTTCTCCAGCGACATGCCGGAAGTGTACTGGTAGATCAAGTCGATCCTGTTCCTGCCTTTGACCACGTTGTTATCGGTGGTGTCGCATACGTCTGCCCAGTCTTCGCACTCAATGTCAAACAGAGCCAAGCTGATATCCAAAAACTCATACCGGTACTTCACTTCGCAAATCTGTAAATTTCACAAGCAACTATAAGTACAAAACTTAAATAGAAAAGTGCCATTTTTTTAATTTTTTTCAACGAATGCTATGAGCTCATCATGACCTCGCCTTGATGCTGCGGGTCTGGCCGCTAAAGATAATAGTTTTAGTACTGCGTAATGATGCTACGTACGCATCACGCAAGCGCCTTGCGTTACGTGGCGTCGTTTGCCACGAATAGGCTTTTATTACGCCGTAGTACCCACATACGTAACGAACGTGAGGCGTGTTGCGCCATCTCGTAGATCCACGTAAAAGTACGAGTTCTTGAGGGTCAATCTGAGCCAATCCAACAGAGTGCTAGCCGGATTATGGTCCGACAAGTGATGACTGCGCTCGGTTGCCGCAAGCGGCGCTGCGAGTCGAGTGGGTGCCCGATTGGGCGAAGAAGCTTTCTCGTCCATTTGCTGCCGGAGCCTCGCTACGAGTAAGATAAGTGTTTGACAGCTGTTATCTGTCGTATTGTGCAGTTAGATTTTGCCAGATGTGAGCAGGCTACGGCGCACATGCTCCCAATGCAGATGCTCCCGAGATCTTCAGTACCATGGGACAACAGCGCCGCCGCTACTGTCACCAGCCGGAGAATCAGCGGAGATGCGGCGCGGCCGCCTCGTTCACTCCACTGCGCCCTTCTAGTACACTGCAACTGTACTTTGATGACGCCATTTTGCGAAACGAAGTCTCGCGCTGTCGCGAACGCGTTCGAGAGCGGCGCGACCACCTCGTACGTATACGCACGCACGCATCGCATGCGTGCGTACGTAGCGGCCGCATACGTAACGCGATACATGCGCGTTGCGGTCTGCGCATGCGCAATGCGCAAAACGTGGCGTCCTTAAGTACGCAAGGCTGCCACGTAAGATACGTACGCAGTACTAAAACTCTCTAACGTTAGCTCAGGTTTAAGTATGACATGATCTCTGTACGGTGGGAGTGATATCAAGTGCGCTTTGTATACCTCTACATTTTGACCTTTAAATCCGCGAGCGCCGTCTACAGACACGCGCCCGTGTTCTGGTCAAAGAAAGAAACCTTGAATCACGCCTGCACCTGGAAAACTTATATTCTGCGCAGACGTTGAAGGAGTTATGAGACGCTCCCAAGAATTACTGTTGCTGTCTACGTCACGTATTTAAGCGTACTCTATTACACTGCACTATTCCTACGGCTTTTATTGTGAAAAAGGCTCTCTTATGAGGGGTAGAAACGTCAAGTAAAATTTTTTTTGTTATGTCGTTGTTCGGCATATTTTTTTCGTTTTTATACTAAGCAAAGAGATCTGCGGTGCCTTTCGGTATGCTTTTGCATCCTGCATAATGAACAGCTGAAACGAAGGGGCACCAAATAAAAACAGCCAACGCTATAGCCGTTATGCGCTTACAGCAACCACCTACGTTCATATTGTCGAGGCGGACACCCTAATTGCTGGTCCTGATGTAATGACTCTCATTTTATTTCAGCTCAAACAAATAGAGACAAAAAACAAAGGTGCGTGAATAAATTTCGAACGCCAATTATGCAGTACGGGGGCTGCGATGCTGGAATGAATAAAACGGCGATAGATGTTTATAGTTCCCCCTTGCAGCGAAAATACCACTGCGAGTGTACCACTTCACATTGTGCGCGTTATAACTGTGCTCAGGGAGTATGGCGGCGTATATATGGCGAATTATTGAAAGAATAATAACAGAAGTTAATAGCGGTCATCTGACTGACACGCATTGTGCTGATCGTCCGCGTCACACATCTACTGAAATTGAAGATTTGTCTATCATTGTAACTGCCCCCAACCCTTTCAAAGTAGTAAGTAAATAAGCTACGCACTTGATAATAATAATAATAATAATAATAATAATAATAATAATATCTGGGTCTTAACGTCCTGAAACCACATGATCACGAGATACGCCATAGTAGAGGACTCAGTACCACAAAAAATTAAGCACGCGAAGTGCGGCAATGAACCGAGACTGCTCCACCGGCAAGTGGAAACAAGCTTCGTTTGTTGAATCGGCTTCCATGAATGGTTCCCGTAGCGTGCCTTGGAAGCTAATCCCGGAGGCTACAACTGGATGGGTAAACTTACGCGAAGATGGCATGAGCAGTGGCGTACTCGGCACGATCGAATATAAACACGATAACTGCTGGCGACAATTCGTAAGCCGTAAAAAGCGAATGGGACCGCCAGCTAGGATATATCGGCGAATAGACCATTTGTTTTCAATCTCTTCTGTCACGCCTAGCGAGTTACTCCAGGTGGTCTAAAATTTCCGGAGCCCTCCACTACGGCGTCTCTCATAATCATATAATGGTTTTGGGACGTTAAACCCCACATATCAATCAATCAATCAACGCCTAGCGAGTTCTATAACTCTAAGTGAGGTAATGACACGCTTGACAATTGTCTTCGCGTGAAAGAATGCTTCTTCATTTATTTTACTTCATATATCTTAAAGATATTTATCACCATATTCTACAAACCCGTTTTGCGGGACCCGGGGCGATAGTTAGAGCGAGAGATAAAATTCGAACAGTGCGTCACCTACGTTCTATATGCAGTTTTGCTTGTCCTTTTAACAGGTTATGATCTGCGTGGTACTCAAAAGCCGCTAGACTCATCCACGATGAAATCAAGAGATATATACCTTCTTTTTATTGCCGCCAAGGTCAGCTCGCGATGAAAACAGAGCACCGCGCTGTTCGCGTTTCCTTTTTATCCCCCCCCCCCACCGTAAGCCTCACGATTCGAAATCTTCGAACTTTGGCAACCACGACAACTAAGCATAGAAACAAGCATCGGACAGAGAGGCGCCATACGCTTATCGAGCAAAAGCTTCTGGCAAGAGCTGTTTGCTGCAAAGTAGTACGTAGCGGCAAGATCAGTGACTACCCCTAGCGTTAACCATTAGAAAAAGCGCTTCCACCACCAGAGCTGCCAATGAGGCATTTGTATAAAACACATCGCATGATCATTGCAAATTACGTTTGGGATTGCCACGTGGCACTTCCACGCTCCGTTTACATTTTAGGACACGTGTATTTCCAACAATGAACAGCAACGACATTCTTCTTTGGCCCAACGACCACGACAGTATCACAGAAAACAACAAAAATAAGACAAATCCTTTTTCACCTTTTCGTTTACCGCTGCCTGATTTTCGAAGGTCGCCATGTATTCGCTGTAATTCAAATTGTAGCTGTATACCGTCAGCTCAGGATAGCGAGTCTCGAACGTGTGGAAGTACTTCTTCGGGTCGTTGCAATACTGAAATGATAGACAAACGGAAGAGTGGGCAAAGTTACATACGCGAAACAGATAACGAACAGTTATGAGCTCTAATGAACACAAAAGCGCCAACGCTTGACCGGAAAAGTGTAAGGTTATAACGTAGAATTCATGTGGACGCTTAAAAGAGTAGCTAGAAATAGCCAAGGCTTACTTTCTAGCTTGTATTTCTTGCTTTCGAGAAACAAAACAAAGTCATCATTTCGCACAGGCCGAAGCAATGAACGCGGTTGCAACGAACTGTAGTGTTATACGAAGAAACGCTCGCAGCACCGACCTTCGGCGTGCGACCTGGCATTACTCATAAAACGCAGGGGGTACGAAAACAAGGCCGCTGCAGTGTGTGACGCGTACACCCACCTGCCTTTCACGCGAGGGTCACGGCCGGGCGGTTGCTCTCCGCCTCAGCCGCGACCACGGGCGGTCCTTGCACGCTTTTCTCTCGCACATATTACCCCATGTAACATACCACGTGCGTGGAGTAGCTATCGAGTGGGACATTTGCGGAACATCACGGCGACGGCGAAAGTGTGCCTAAAGCGCCCGTACAAATGATATCACAATATTATACTGCATGGAGTCAACTTGCGTGTAGATTTAGAAGTGTGGCAGCTTGGGCTAGTTGGTATGCCATGACAATAGTTATAACGCGAGAACAGAACGACAACGCAGAGACAAGAAGGACGTGTCTTTCGTGTCCTTCTTGTCTCTGTGTTGTTGTTTTGTTCTCGCGCTATAACTATCATCCTGCATCTAGACTTCGCATCACGTACACTTGTGATAGAAATCACGTTGGCAGCGCACGGTAATTACCACGTTCATTTGATCTCGAAAAGCTAACCTTTCTAAAGCTCGAAAATTAGGAACAAGACCGCATATGCGTTTTCGTAGTGGCAGTAGCCAACCAAATGTGAAAACGTAAAAAGTTACTACCCGACCCTTCGACGATTGAGCTGAAATTCACAATAACCTCCGCCCGCCAGGGAACAGAGGTCGACTTCATTGACGAAGTAATGTATTCATTTTTGTTGTAGACCCATTAACTCACTTGGCATTACGGGCTACGTCGGCCGTAAAAGTTTTCGTGGAGTGTTCTTTCGCTTAAATTCCCGCTCTAGCTAAAGCAAATTTACTCCATTCAATTTTTAGACCTGCGTTTATTTTTTTTTAACCAACGTGTCCACTACTACTTGGCTTACATGTCATGAACCAAGAAAAGTCATTCTACCATATGGTTCCTTACATTCCAAGGTCATTAAAAGGGCAATCGCCAAATCATACTTAAGGTCAGCCCTTTAAGGGGCCCTGAAACACTTTTTTCGAGTAACCATGGAATGAGTTCACTGAAAGAGCTTATTGCCTCACAAATTCAACGCCGCGAAAATTTCAAGAATCCGTCTGGTGCGAGTGGAGTTACAACGCAGGGAGGGATGGCAGGGCCACAGAAAAACGTCACACGCGCCTCGTGACCTTAAGCACTTTTTTCTATTTTTTTTCTTCGAATACGCGGCTTTTCCAATATGATCGCGTGCGCACGCGTGGACAAGTAGCGGTCACCTGCCACGATCTCTGTAACGAGCGAGCGCGCCATGTTTAAATCACCCAATGGCTGATAGATGGGCTTATACTGCGTGTTATTTTTGGGTATATTACGTTAATTTGTCGAGAGAAGAAAAAGCAATTTTTAGCTGACTTTGATAATTTTTTTGTGAATTCGAGGCCGCGTGCTGCGCTATAATATTTGGCTCACGTGTTGTCGGGAGCCTCTGCTACCGATCGGCAGCGTTTTCTGACCATGCTCAAAAAGTGTTGCAGGGCTTCTTTAAAGTCTTGCCCACACCTGTTAGCGGAGAGGTCCGTCTCCAAGAGGCACCATTGTAGCAGGCAGGACTCCCCTCTAAGCTCCTTCTAGTGGTCGCGGAGACGCTGCTTAACCAGCACCGCAAGGCGCATGCGGCAGCCGTAGCCATTGCTCCCGAGAAGGGGGCTTACAAGGTTCCTCCTTTCTATGCAGAAAGTGTCACATGACCAGAATAAACTCGTGGGTGACTCATAAGTTAGATCTAGTCCTCTCCGCACCATGCAAGTTATCCAAACTATGCAGGCACGTCACAGGTACGTGGACAAGACAACTGTGCTCTACTGATTACGAATTTCAGGTCTCGTGCAGGTAGTCTGTCGTATACACGATTTCGTTTGGCTGCGGTTGTGTTTACTTAGGGCGAATGAGTCAGTGCCTTGATAACAACCTGCGGCAGCACCATGTGCGCTTGCTTAAAAACAGAACAGAGGTCGAACCTGGCTTTACACTGTGCTACACATCGCTTTATACTTGCTCTGTGCTAGTGTACAAAGCTCGCATGCAAAAGAAGGGAAGGTTCGTCGTTCCTTATCTGAACAATTGTCTTGGACTAAGGGCGATGTCAGAATCTTTGGTGAAATTCGATAGGACGTTCAAGTCATCTATTTAAACCCTAGTGACACGTACAGATGTGTGTATGGAAACATCAACTATCGCAAATACTCTTGCTTGACGTTCGAAATAAGCAAGTCTGATCACTTGACTATTGTAAATACTCTTGCTTGACGTTCGAAACGAGCAAGCCTGATGTCTTAATGTACGTGATCTTTTAACGCTGTCGATGTCAGGCAGAAGAACACCGACCACAGCCTACGGCATTCCCTGCTTCACATTGAGTTTATCCAATTGTTTTCGGGTATCTACAAGACAAGCTGGGAGTGGTGACATTGTGGAAAACAGACCTTACTAGACTCCTCATTAGCACTCCGTACCCCTCTAAGTTTCTCCTCATCTTTTTTGAACGTTATGTCGCGTTCTCGATTTGTAGCTACGTCACGTACAGTGCATTATTACAGTCTGCGTAAAACTGCGTTCATAGCATTCGTATGACGCATAAAGACGCAATCGTACGTAATTATTAAGCACCTGTAATTATATTTCTTAAGCGTACAAGTTCAGTAAATTTTCTTTTGTGGATATAACTTGTGTGCAAATTCTCTCTGCGTAGAACAGTGATGGCTACTTGTGTAGCTTGTATTTATACTGAAAGAATGTCACAAAATATTTCGTACGAAAGTGCATTCAATGGCCACGACTGCATTGTTACTGCGTGTACCTACCATAGAAAACGGGCCCGGCGGAGTATGATTGTCCACGCATTTGTCGCCATACTGGGCCCTCATTCCCGTGCTGGTCAAGTAGATCCGCGGGCACATGGACACCGAAATGGCCAATGAAGGATAGATGTTCCACGTTATGCTGCTATTCACCCAGTCAAGCACCTCGAACTGCGAGCAGAGTGTAGCAACCAGCAATCCACATACGAGCCACGAAAGAGTATAGGCCCTCAACTCTTAATTGGCCATCTAAGAATGAACGGTCATTTCTAGACTGTGAGAAAAAAAATGGCCGCGTATCTGCCTGCAGTGTTTCACTGTGAGTATCGTCGAAAGACGATATTCGTCAGTCCGGAGAGAGATAACGACAAGTTTATGTGATGTTGTGCGCGAGAACACACGTAAAAAGGATCCTGGAGGCCTTGCATTACAGTTACTGTATATGCTACCTTTAGGTAGCATATACAGTAACTCTACCCTGCGTAAGATTTGAGCGCCATCTGGCAGTAATCTTGGAAAACGAAAGCATCTGTAGAACGCGAGCCACGTGTAGGCAGCACCATATTGTTTTATTGCGATAGCAATTATATGGGCACTCTTGGCTGGATTTTGCTGCCGGCGTCGGAAGAAACCGTTGGAAATAAAATTAAGACAACCGCTAATTTGCGTCTCTTCTCTTCCCAAGTACGCTTGGCCCATTGTAAAAACTTACGAAATATAAATTCAAAATGCAAGAAAGAAAACAAAAAGCGTGGAACCAAACTTGGGGTCTCTGAATCGTGAGTGCGAGGCGTTAGCCACTGAGCCACCGAGGAGCAGGTCCTTCGACGTTCAAATGGCAAGCTATGTGTATCTACAACTTACTGCTGCTGACGGTCATCTCGGGAGGCAGGGGGGGGGGGAGAATCGTGTTTCAAGCATTACAAGCAAGATGGCACAGTGAGCGTGCGTAGCGACAGCATCCCGACGCGGCGGCCGCGCTCTCATCTCCCAAGCAAACTTTGCCCCGCTAAGAGCAGGGGGGCGACGCTCCCTCGCGCACCCTTATCTCGTGGTAGGGAGGATCGTACGTCTCGGCTGGCATTCGGCTTTTACCGGAACGATTCTGTTTCAATTACCAGGACACACAAAGATCACTGCAATTGTTGCACAGTCTACGTTTGCCAAAAGAGCCCGCTGTTCAGACACAGCGAAGTAACACCTGAGACGCTTATTCGCGTTCATCTTTACCTGAGAGTACGTTTCGTGCGTCATTTGTGCGTGGGAAATGAGGGGCACGTTACGATCTGCTGGTCATTCTGCGCGTGACCTTACAGTTTGTAGCTATCGCGTTCATTGCTTCGCTTTTGCGGCAAAGCTGTGACTTTTTTAGGGGTGAAGCTCCTTAAAGTGGCACCCGGTCATCCCTCGTCATAGTCGTAGTGCGTAACCAGTCTTACGCTTTGACCTGAAAGGTGGTGCCGGTGGGAGATTTTTCCTGTGCGTTGTTGAACAATAAAAAATTCGCAGCGTGCGCGTTAACTAAAAGCCGAATTCTCTTGTCTCTCATTCCCCCTTAGCAGCCATTGGCATGTACATTGAGCACTATCTGACAAGAAAGGGTTGCTAGGTTATACTCGCTGGGCGTAACCTCCTTGGTTTTAGAAAGGTTTAGCGAGCGTTGGGCCGCAGTGCCATGAATACAGTGAACTATATACCATGAACTCGAGGTGGTGTAAGGTGTAAAGTAGACAAGAAGCGCAAGCCGTAAGAAAGTGTGCGTGTGCCACCTCTCGTTTAGTCCTTGGAATGTCCGCTGGATGGCGGTGCTTCTATATGCGGAATATATGATGAAAAGATGCGAAATGGTGGCACTTGGAGTGTTGACTAGATGGACGAACGGACACACAGACAGATGCATGGACAGACGCATGGATGGCTGCACGGACGGATTGACGCATGGACGAACGCAGTGGCGGATGCATGGATGAACGCAAAGACGAACGCACGAACAGACGTACGCACGGAAGGGTGGATGGACGCATGCACGGACGGGCGGATGGACGCATGAGCGGTCCCACAGACGGACGCATGAACGGACGGAAGCAAGAACGAATGGAAGGACGGATGCTTCGCCCCACTCTCCATTATTCACCCCGTGGATATGCTGCTATTTCAGGAAAGCGTAGGCAACACATCCCTTTCCATATATGATATCGCTTAGTCAGTGCAGTGCAATAAACGTCACGGTTTTTATCATTACGTCTCTATGCATTTTCCAGTGTAAAGAAACGCACCACCGAAATTGACGTGTTCGTATTGCGCAGTAAAATATGTGCTATACTTGCGTTTTGGTCTACATTTTACACAAGTATGAACGCAGACACTTAGATCAAGATTGGTGGGCTTTTGAGGAAGTTGTAGAACTTTAGTTTAGCTGCTGAGTCGTTTCGCTTGACAGACAGACAAACAAAAAAACTAGAGTATCCCAAGAGAGACTCCCATCACGAAGAAACTTATCTGACTCCTCCGTGCGAGCCTTGAACTGTCACATATAATATATATTACACACGTTCAACATACACTCTCTAGAGAGATCAATTTACTCTCATTGAAGGCTCGTTAGACCCAAAAAACTAACGTCTTCGTTTTGAGAGCTGTCTACAGTAATTAGGTACAGGCACGTAGGCAAGAGAAGGCGCGGAACACTCCCCTCGAAATTCATCCAGTACGCCAATATCACCAAGGTATAGAGGTACATTTTCATCATCATCTTCATCAGTCTGACTACGCCCACTGCGGGGCAAAAACCCAGCCCTGTGCTGGGTTCTGCTGCCCCGTTATACCTGCCAACGTTTTTTATCTCATCGGCCCGCTTAACATTCTGTCTCCCCTTCATGCGTTTGCCCTCTCTGGGAATTCAGTCAGTTACCCTTAATAACCAGCAGTTATCTTGCCTACGTGATATGTGCCCGGCCCATGTCCATTCCTTCCTGATCAATATTATTCTTAGCCCTGGTTTGTTCACTGACCCACTTTGCTCTCCTTGTCACTTAAGATTACACCATGGTCTTTCAATACTTTGGTTCCTACCTATTATTTTCATTTTCATATCTCGCTGCAGTCGTCCTCAATTTAGGCGGAAACCTTTTTGTAAGTCTTTAGGTTTCTGCTCTGTAGGTAAGTACCGGCAAAATGCACCTGTTATATACATTTCTCTAAGGGTTAGTGCTAAATATATCATTCATAACTTTAGAATGCTTGCCAAATGTGATCCACATCCATTTTTACCCTTCTATTTATTTCACTGTCATGGTTCTGCTGCACAGTTACTGCCTGTCTTAAGTAGATATATTCCTTTGCAACTTTCAGCGTCTCTCCATCTATCGCAAAGCGCTGTCTTCTGCCAAGGCTGTTGCACATCACTTTAGTTTAGTGCATATTAATTTACAGACCCGCTCTCCTGCTTTCCATGTAAAATTCAGTAATCATGAGCCCTCTCGTTTACTCCTCAAGGCAATGTAATCAGCTAACCAGCAGGTTACTAAGATGCTCTTTCTTACCTCTCATTTCTAATTCTTCCAATCTAGGGTTCCTGTAAACGCTTGGTTAATAGCATTGGAGACATTGTGTCTACAATGCTATTGGAGACACGATGACAGTAAGCTGATGGGCCAGTAATTTATCAAGTGATAAATGTATTCCCTTCTATGAATTAGCCTGATATTGGTGGATATTGGCGTTATTTTAAGATTATCGTACCCTTCCCGCCAAGATACACTTCGCATATAAGGTGGCCAGTTTTACCAACATAATTTCTCCGTCATCTTTCAGTAGGTCCGTTGTTTTTACCTTATACTTCAACAGCGGCTTTCCCTCGTTACATTTCTTCTAGGGATTTCCTTACTTCCTATGTCGTTACTGGTGCATGTTGAATTCATACGTGCTATTATTGATTCTTATGCTATCAGCCTGGTTGCTCCCGCTTCCGTACAGGTCTCAGTAGAAATGCTCCTCCACCTCAAATATCATATCCATATTTATCATGAGGTTGCCTTCGTTGTCCTTTATTACATGTGTGGAATTCCATGTCATTAGAACAACGCATCTTAACATAAAACGTGACGCTTGTCTGTTTATTAACGTGGTAGCCGCGGTGGCGTAGTGGCTAATGCACTCGGCTGCTCACCCGCAGGTCACGGGATCAAACCCCGGTTGCGGCGGCTGCATTTTCGATGGCGGCGCAAATGCTGTATGTCTGTGTGTTCATAGAAGGGTGGCAGTTTGGCCTAGCTCGTATGACATCATGATAGTTATAGCGCGAGATCAGAACGACAGCAAAGAGACAAGAAGAACACGAGCGCTCGTGTCCTTCTTGTCTCTTTGTCGTCGTTCTGTTCTCGCGCTATAACTATCGTCGTGTGCTCATATTTGGGTGCACGTTAAAGAACCCCAGGAGGTCTAAATTTTCGGAGCCCTCAACTACGCTGTCTCTCATGATCATATGCTGGTTTTATGACGTTGAACCCCACGTATCAATCACATAATAGAAGAAGGTCATCTAGACCTGAGCCCGTAGTTGTAAAACAGTATTCTGCTGCAGACGATTTCCAGATTGTTCACTACCTAGAAGAAGCTTTGCTATCATTTTGCGACGGCCGTGTTAACTCGCTATGGACACGATTCAAATTTTATTGCCACTTCTGCATTCGCAATTTCGTTCCAGATAAACTTAAAAAAGTTGGCCGTACAAACCCCTATATAACGCGCGATCTAATTCACCTAAAACGCAAAATTCAAAGGCGAAGAAAGCAAAAAATAGCTAATGATGTAGTTCTGCACGATCTAAGAGATACTTTAGCATCCAAGTTGAAGGAGGCTAGGGAACATTATTACACCGAGACACTAGGCCGCTTTGCGTCAGAGAGTCCACGAAAATTTTACCAGTTCTTACAAAACAAAGACAACCGTATCCCTGATGAAATAATGAACAAAGAAACCACTGTCACAAATAAAAACGAAATAGCAAACGCATTTAATTCCTACTTTCAGAGCGTTTTTTCAAGACCACAAAACTTGAGTATTATGACGGTGCCAGGTCCTTCAAGCCTAATAAATATATCCTTGGAAGGGGTGACAGAACTATTATTGCGGCTAGACGTAAAAAAATCGACCGGCCCTGACAGTATCCCAGCTGTTTTTCTAAAGAGGTATGCTGAAATTATAGCTAGATTCCTAGTAATAATATTTGATGTTTCGATTAAAACCAGTTCAGTGCCCGACGATTGGCTGCTAGCACGTGTAATTCCGGTATTTAAGAAAGGTAACAGATTATTAGTCAGCAATTATCGACCAATCTCCCTTACCTGTATTTGTTGCAAATTACTTGAACATATTATAGCGAAATATTTAAATACTTTTCTTGAACAAAATAATGTAATTCACAGTACGCAACATGGCTTCCGACGGGGATTATCTACCACCACACAATTATTAGCAACTGTTAACGAGTTCTCCAAAGTTCTGGACAAGTCTGGACAGGTTGATGTCATCTTTATGGACTTTTCCAAGGCCTTTGACAAGGTTCCGCATATCAAGCTAATAGATAAAATGAAGGATATTGGCATTCCTCCGGAAATAATTAACTGGGTCATAGCATACTTAACGAACAGAAAACAGTACGTAGATATAAACGGTTTCAACTCTGGTTATTTGGGGATGTTATCTGGAGTCCCGCGAGGGTAAGTTCTCGGGCCAATACTATTTAATATTTATATTAACAATTTAGTTCTAGCCATTCTACCTGGCGTGTCTGTTAAGTTATTTGCAGACGATTGCATAATTTTTAATACCACAAATTCTATCTCTGACCAGCGTGACTTGTGTGAGAACTTAATCTACATAAAATAATGGTGTAAAAAGTGGGAAATGGTAATTAATCTTGAGAAAGCTGCATATTTATGTCTGAGTAACAAAATCCGAAAACTGGAGTTTACTGATAATGTAGGTGGATACGCTATCAGGCAAGTAGAAGAATTCAAGTACTTGGGCGTAACGATTACATCGAAGCTTAGCTGGACAGCACATATTGATGGTATATGTTCTGCTGCCAGGAGAAAATTAGGCTTTCTAAAATATAAATTGGGTCGTTCTTCTAGTTCACTAAAACTTAGAGCCTATAAAGTCATAGTTCGTCCTTCTCTTGAATATGCCAGCATTGTGTGGGACCCCCACACAGCTGGTAATATACAGAAAATAGAAAAAATACAACGATTAGCTGCTCGATTTATATACAACCGGTATAGATGTCACGATTCGCCGTCAGCCCTGTTGCAGGATGCGAACCTCCAACTTTTGACCGATCGAAGGAAAACTGCACGGCTTAACTTTTTCCGCCTTTTATACTTTTCCAGATCAGGATTGCATGCACCAGTTTACATAACACAGGACACAACCAGGGCTTCACGTCATAAACATAGTCGTAGCATTACACCTATATTTGCACGCACTAACATTTACAAGTATTCATTTTTCCCGAGAACTGTCACTGATTGGAATGCTCTGCCCCATGATTCCCCTATGCTCGACACGCCGAGATGAAACTATACCCTTTTCTTGTCGCTTAAGCCTGCTTCTTTGCCCATATTTGTCCCTTGTTTTTTACGAATTTTTAATGTACATAAATTTTGTTCTGCAGTGAATGTATACTGCAGCGGAAGTGTATGTATGTAGAAGAATTTTGAACTGTATTGCCCTCTCCTGCATGGACCATACTTGGTCCGCAGTATGTGATAAATAAATAAATAAAATATCAAAGCATTGGGGCAAGCATGTCACCACTGCGCACGAACTGTTAGAGAAGCAAGAATGGAACTGAGCTGGGCAGCTTGGGTTTTATGACCTCCAGTGGTAACGGGAACCTCCGTTGAACCTGCGGTGGCACTGTCTCTCTTCGGCAGCGTGTTGCAGCAAGTGTCCGTGTCACACCGGGCTAACCAGTGACCGAGACGGAGCCTGAGCAGATTTGTGCGCAGTTGTCACCACATCATCCCCTCTCCACGAATTTGAGAGTCCTAAGGGTATGACAAAAAATAAAATTGTTTTCTTGAGTGTGTGAGCGCTTGTTTAAAAATTTCTGCCATAAAATGGTTCTCGTTCTTCTCGCAGGCCTGTTGTTTACACAGAGAATGCATCCAATTTTCGTTCATTTTGCGACACATGCGTAAGTGGACGACCGGTTTCCTTGCACTCCCTCTATTTTTGTTTCTTTTTGTCACTCGCTTTCCCGTTACTGACTCTGTACGGGACTTCTTGGTCGAGATTATTTGGCATGAAAGCATTCTTTCTGGTGCTCTAGCACTATCTCTACTAAAGAGTCAACATTTACTTTCCATTGCTCATCAATCGCCTCTTGTGCTGTATTCCGCCATTTTCATTACTTCTAGTAATTAAACACCTTCTATATTACCGGACAACTTTATTTCTATTTATTATGGAAATACCATTTTCGAACAATTAGGCCTTGCCCCCCCCCCCCCCCCCAATAAAAAAAACTCCTGGCTGCGTGCCTTATTAGGCAAATGAATTTATATGAAAAACGAAACAATGATCACTGCCGAGAGAAATGAAAAATGTTTCTTTTATCTGAAAAACACAGCCAAGTTTCAATGTCGTCGGATATACACATGACGTCAAAGATGCCAAAACACGCCATACTTAAACGAAAAATATATCAGCAGTTTCATGTGCTGAAACCATAATATGATTGCAAAGCGCGTCGTCGTCACGAGTCCAGACAGACCGACTGCCTGTGGTTGTTGAACGCGGGTCTTTAAATTCCAGTGCACGGGAGTTTAAGCATTTCCCTCCTATCGAGATGGGACTGTCATGGCGAGGAATCAAAATAATGTCCTCCAGCTGAGCAGTATGATGTCATAGCCGTTAAGATATATGGGCAGAGGCTTTCATAAAAGTGTTCTCATTCACTACGCTCAAGTTAACAGCACATACGCGCTTTTTATGCATGGTATCCTACTATGACCAAAAATCCATTGCATTGTGGCCGGCGTCGTTATTCCTGTCTGCCGAAAACACGTTCACCGTTCAAGCAAACTGACATACTCATTTTTTGTGTTACAAGCAAACGAAGACTTCCCTGAATATTGAACCAACATTTCACCCCATAGATCACCGATATCCGCCACCAGTGATACGTGTGTACACTGTAGGAACATCACCCGACATGATATTTAGCGCAACAGCCCGGAAAACACTACGGAAGTCAAGAGGCGACAACGACAAGCGCCAGCTTCCAACTGAACTTTATTGGGAAATGAAGCAAAGTTATAGCACGGACAAAGTTTCCTGTGACTAATGAAAACGAAAGAAGAACAATACTCGTTGAAACGGGGTTAACGGAACTAATACCACCGCATTAATATCACCGCACTAATACCACCACAACTATTGCCACCGCATTTCGAGTTCCGCGTTATTAGGCAAACGATTATGCAGTACATATCCCTATGGACATGGCTACTTAGAATACTTCGTAGCTAAGCCGGAGGAATAACAAGCCGCACGTTAGCAGTGCCTCTTGCTACGCACACCCAGGCGTAACTCGGTTAAGCCATAGCTAATATTTCGACTGTGACCTATCGCACGCCGCCGAGGCGTCACTGACCATGTCTAGAGAGTTGTTGGTGTTGCGCGCCATGATCGGTGAGGTGCCCGTGATGACGCACTCCGGGTACTTGGCTTGGAACTCGTCCTCCGTGAAGTGAGTCCACGGGACAAAGCCGTCCAACGGGAAGTGCCTGAACCGCGCGTAGCAAACGTCGCAGTTAAGAAATGCCGGTAAGATAAATTCTAAAAAACAAAAAAACGAGTTAACGTGCACCCTTGAAGACAGTTATGAATATGGAAAGGCAAGATTCTAAAGAGAGACTACAAGCTTAATTTTTTTTTTGCAAACATTAAGTAGATTGTGTATAGATCGGCCGCGACTGAACTATAGGTTTCAGTATAGGCAACCAGAGGTGGTTACGATGAAAAAAGGAAACCTGAAGGCCACATTTTAATTATTATTATTATTATTATTATTATTATTATTATTATTATTATTATTGGTATTATTATTATTATTATTATTATTATTATTATTATTATTATTATTATTATTATTATTATTATTATTATTATTATTATTATATTATTATTATTATTATTATTATTATTATTATTATTATTATTATTATTATTATTATTATTATTATTATTATTATTATTTGGTGTTTTACGTCCCAAACCCACGACATGATTATAAAGAACGCTATAGTCAACGGCTCCGCCGATCTTCTTACTTTGTGTGCTTTGACGTGCACTGGACTGGAGCAGTACACGGTCCTCTAGCATACCGCCTTTGTCGAAACATGACTGCCACGGCTGAAATCGAGCACTAAATCCACTACATCACCGCGGCAGACTGAACATTTAGAACAAAGAAACGCAACACTTTAGTTCATCATGATAATAATTATCTGGGGCTTCACGTCCCTGAAACCACGATGTGGTTATTAGAGACGCTATTGACGAAAATCATGACCATATGGTGGTCTTTAACGTGCGCTGACATTGCACCAGTACAAGGGCCTCTAACCTTCAACACCACCAAAATGTGACCACCATGACCGGAGTCAAACCCGCGACCTTCGGGTAAGCAGCCGAACTCCTTAGCCACTGATTCAACCGTTTTCATTGATTCCACCGTAGCGGACGTTCGTTATGTTGTGTAACCGTGCTTTCGACACAAAGTTGTTTTATGCCGGGACTCACAAACACTTCAGTGACGTATTTTCGTCACGCAAATGACGTCAAAAAATACGCACGATCAGAAAGCAAAGAAAAAAAGTTGACCCCGTATCTGTGTGTTACACTGCAAATGTCGTCGAAAGACGATAGTCTTGCGTCTGGAGAGAGAGCGAACAAAACGTTTGTTTGATGTTCTGCGCAAGCAAATCGGTGAATGGTATACTGTAGGCGCTGCGTTAGAGTGCCTAGAGCGTGCAGCGGAGGCGAACAAGCGCATCAAGTCACGTCACACGTGAAACGTGTGCGTGACTTGATGATATTCCTTTTTCCCTCAGCGCTGTCACCGCTTGGAACGCGCTACCAGGCGAAGCTGTTAATATTACAAATATCGGTGAATTTTGTTCTTTTGTGGAGCAGTTAACAGAGCCAGTATAGTTACATTTTGCTGTTCTTGTTGCAGATAACAAAAAACGTGTTTTGCAGTGGTGCATTGTAATCTTTGTACATATATATTGTTTTTCATGCGTAGTACGTGGTTTCTATTATTTTTTCTCGTCTTCTCGTGTATAGGAAGAGAACCAATGTAGGATTGTTGTATCCGCTATTGTAGGTGTTTCGCTGTTGTGCGTATCGTCCCTAAAAATATTGTATTTCCTGAACTTTGTATCTACTTGGTTACCCTGTGATGATGTATGCCCGCTTCCTGTATAGGTCTGAAGAAGGCCTACAGTATTGTTAAATAAATAAATAAAATAGACATGAGCACCATTTGGCAGTTATCTTGGAAAACGAAACGCGCGCGCCCTGCGCGCCTATCTCGGCGGTGATCATGTGTGGAACGCAAGGCGACAGGAGGGTGCCGCCACGGTGTCGTCTTAGCAAAGCGTTGGAAACACCTGCCTTTTCGTGCAACCGTTGCCTGCTCATCGCAACGTCATAAACACTACGGTCCTTATAATTACTTATATATGCCTTTCTAGTAAGAGACAGACGTACAGAACATTGACGTGTTGTTATCGTGCCTCAGACATGCGCAACAGCTGCTTTTTAATTTACAATCGCACAAGTATGAACGCTGAATCTTGGGCCATATTAGTGGGTGCTGCGAATAGAGTCGGCCGTTTGGAGTATCGTTTGGCCACTTTGATGCCGTTTAGGGTACCGTTAGGGCAGACAAACAGAAAAATGAACAGACAGACAAACAAACAGACAGACGAACAGACAGACGAACACCCAGACCAAAATTTTTGCGTCGAAGGTCCCCAAAAAAGACTATCGTCTTTAGAGGTTCCGTCAATCACAGTCGAACCCACGTCATTTCGGTCTGCGACAACACAGACCAGGCACCCTACTCACGGCGCTGCGCCCGCATATTCTGGAAGCTTTACAAACACACTTCTTTCACAGTGCTCTCGGTAAAGTGAAACAATGAATTATGACTGTGACATCCCCGTGTAGTTCAATGTGACCTTTCCACGCGTCCGTTATACGTTCGGCACGTTTTCAGAAGAAGTGCAATTTCGTCTGTGCATAACCTAATACAATGACAAGCGGCGAAATCAATTCTAGCGTCAGCCTCGCTCATAGGGACAGAATAAAACATTTAATGATGATAAATAGGTCGCTATAGTGGTTGGACCTTCTAATCAGGAAGATCATTGGCTCTTGCCACCGTCCGGGCTCTGTCGAATAGAGCCTGCTGCTGCACTGGTTAAGAGCTGGGCAGGGTCGCCCCTCACTCAAAAATTGTAGGATTATGATTGGCCCATATACTATTATTATTTCGGCACTCCCAGAGCATGGTGGGTGGTAGTGGTTAGAAGATGAGAAAAGGCACCTAATTTCTGCAACCCGGTCGGGAGCACGGCGCAGTGCCTATCTCCCAGACCATGTGAAACAAAGTGCCCATCTGGGGACATAATTGACACTGCGGATTGTACCCCGAAGGGTCTATCTTGGATACTACGTAAGGATTTAGAAATGATGATTGCAATCATATCCACGCGACCCTGCGATGCCTTATCTAATTTAAGATCAGGTGGGGGTAGAGCATGTCTACTCAGCCTGATGTGTTTCAGGATTTCAGTAAAGGAAAATAAGGGCTGGGCATCGTCCTGGTCAGCGGGAAGTTGCTCTCTGGATGAAGCTGCGGAAGCCCGGTGTAAGAGATCGCGGGCCGAGGCATGAGTCAGTTCATTGCCTCTAACTTTTGTGTGCCCTGATACCCATACCAGTTGTATCCACTGACTCTTGACGAGGGACCGCAGCCTGTTGCAGAATTGAATGTGCTAAGCGGCCGACTTGACCTCTGGCGAAATAACGATACGGCACATGGGAATCCGTGAGGACAAAGGTGGCTGATGGGTTACACATGGCTAAAGCTATACCGACCTGTTCCGTGGATGTGATGTCTACTCCGCTAGCTGAGATGCAGTCCACGACCTGTCCCCTGTTTACCACGGCTGCCGCCGTGGCGCCGTTGTGCAGGTGTCCGGCGGCATTCACAAAGAAGGCGTGTTCACAACGCGAATATTCGTTATAGATGTAGGGAACTATGCGAACGACGACGAAGAAGCAAGAAACGGCAAGCCACAGCGTTGGTGCACACGCGTGAGCCGAGCTTGCGCTTGTTTTTGTATTTTCGGCCTGTTGACGTTCCTCGCTCTTCTGGCGTTCCTTGGCCTTCCAGTAGCAGTAAATAAACTGCGTGACATCTGGTGGCGGTGTGTGGACTCCCGTACAAACCTGGAACTTCGCTCCCGTAAGCTTCCCCCTCTACGTGACACGAACATGGCCGCTGAGACGCCTCTCCAAGTGGGACCTTCGACCGTCCACGTCACTTGCGGCGCCGTGTATCCTCAACGAGACCCTCCTATCTTCACGGGCTCCACTGAGTCGGATGTCTAAGATTGGTTGGCGAGGTACGACAAAGTCGGCGCAAGTAACAAATGGGACGACCCAAGTAAGCTAGGCTACGTCACGTTCTACCTTGCGGACACCGCGCAACTGTGGTTTAATAACCACACAGCTGACATTCCTACGTGGCCTGCATTCAAGACTGCTATTACGGACGTCTTTAGACGACCTGCGGCACGCAAGCTTCAAGCCGAGCACCATTTGCGTCACCATGCGCAGCAACCGGGCGAGACCTACACGGGCTACATTGAAGATGTATTGCATCTATGCAACCGCGTCAACTCTACCATGCCTGAGGAAGAAAAAATCAGGCACATTTTGAAAAGCATTGACGACGGCGCCTTTCAGATGTTGCTCGCGAGAAATCCCCCCACAATTGCTGTGCTCGTTTCTCTCTGTCAGAGCTTCGATGAGTTGCGTAGGCAGCGCGCAATTGCTCGTCAAGCCCTCACGACGCCAGATACGCTCGCAAGCTTGCACCTAGCTGCCCATCCTACCGATCAGCAGCCGCTGCTTTCGACAATCAAGGACTTCGTCCGCGAAGAGGTAGCGCGCCAGCTGTCACTGCTGCCACTGACACATGAGCCCGCGCAAGCTTTGGCACCGGACCTCCAACACGCCATTCGAACCCAAGTCGCCTCTCACGTACGCCACCGTCGCTGCTCGGCCTACGCAACAGCGTATGCCGTATGCACAACCTGCTACGCCGCCCTATGTCGTGCCTACAACCTCAATTGCTGCGCCGTATCCCTACGCGAGATCTTCAGCTCCATTTTACCGTCGGGCAGACGCTTGGAGGACGCCGGATAATAGGCCCATCTGTTTTGCCTGTGGTATCACTGGGCACGTCGCCCGCCACTGTCGCCGAGATCCCCCTCCAGTTGACACCGTGGGCAGGCCAATTGCGTCGTCGTCTAGGACGCCATCAAGGTACAGCACTGACGGTCATCGACCCTTCGCAAACCATCGGTCACCATCGCCCCGACGACGCTCCCTGTCACCTATGCGTCGCCGACCTGCTACGGAAGAGGGAAACTGATCGCTACAGCTCCGGAAGCAACAGCTGCATACCATTCGAACTGCTTAAGGCCTCCATCTTTCTCGCCGCAAAACGTTATCGACGTCAATGTTGAGGGACCGCCGCACAAGCGCTTATCGACACAGGAGCCGCCGTTTTCATAATCTGTGAGACCTTATGCCGCAAGTTGAAAAAGGTGACGACGCCTCTCTTGGGCCTGATGCTTCGCACGGCCAACTCGCAGTGCATAGAACCTACAGCTGTGTGCACTGCACGTGTAATTATCCAAGATGAACTTTATGCCATTGAATTTTTTGTGCTGGCATCATGCTCCCACGAAGTCATTCTTGGATGGGACTTTCTTTCGCGTCATCGGGCCATCATAGATTGCTCACGTGCAGAAGTCGCCCTTACACCGCTACCAAGCTCTTGTTTGGTAGATTCTCTTTCTGAAGCTTACAAACTTGTCGTTGTTGCAGACACAGAAATAGCACCGAGAACATCCACCCTTGTAGTCCTGACCTGTACGGCCGCTCCTGCCGTAACTATTTTGTTCACTCCGTCTGACGTATTTACCCGCCGCCGTAGTCTACACCTGCCCTTTGTCATACTCACCGTAGAATCCGGTGCTACCGCCATGCTCGTTGCGAACTCGCTATCGTTGCCAGTTACCTTACTTCGCGGAGAATGTTTGAGTAACATACAAGACGTTGACCACTTGCGCCCTCTGGAGTTTGCTGAACACCCACCTGACCTCCAGCTCAATGCTATAACGCCACCTGTGGCCACACTGCCCGCGCCAGACTCATTCCAGCCCTCTGTTGCCGCTGAGCTATCGCCGACACAAAGACGCGAACTCTTGTCCCTTCTTCGAGAGTTCCGTTCTGCCTTCGATTGCGCTCAACCATCTTTGGGTCGCACAGCGAACATCACGCACCACATTGACACCGGTATTCATGCTCCCTTACGCCAACGACCATATCGAGTTTCAGCGGAAGAGCGCCGTATTATCAACGAACAAGTCGACGATATGCTCAAGCGTGGTGTCATCCAGCCATCGCAGAGCCCTTGGTCGTCCCCTGTTGTACTTGTGCGAAAAAAGGATGGGTCTATCCGATTCTGTGTCGACTACCGCCGGCTCAATAAGATAACTCGGAAGGATGTGTACCCATTGTCACGCATCGACGGTGCTCTCGATTGCTTGCAAGGAGCAGAATATTTCTCCTCTTTATATTTACGCTCAGGATATTGGCAAGTTCCAATGGCTGATCCTGACCGATCGAAGACTGCATTTGTAACACCTGATGGGCTGTATGAGTTTAACGTCATGCCGTTTGGACTCTGCAATTCCCCAGCTACCTTCGAACGGATGATGGACACCATCCTTCGCGGCTACAAGTGAAACACGTGCCTCTGCTACCTAGACGACATCGTCGTTTTTTCTCGCGACTTTTCGACTCACCTTGTTCGTCTTCGTGCTATTCTCACGTGTCCCACCTCTGCTGGCCTTTAACTTAACATCAAGAAGTGCCATTTTGCTGCGCGTCAGCGCACTATACTGGGTCACGTCGTCTGCAAAGAGGGTGTTCTTCCGGATCCGGCGAAACTCCGCGCCGTGGCCGACTATCCGAAGCCCAATTCCATCAAGACGCTTCGAAGTTTTATCGGCCTGTGCTCATACTTTCGTCGATTTGTACGAAAATTCTCTTCCATCATCGCCCTCTTACCGACCTGTTGACAACTTCCAGAGGCAAAAGAGTGTGACGAATCCCTCACCGCGCTTCGGCGGTTATTATCATCACCTCCAATACTACGTCATTTTGACCCCGATGCGCCTACGGAGGTCCACACCGACGCCAGTAGTGTCGGTCTAGGTGCTGTATTGGCTCAACGAAAACCCGGATACCAAGAATACGTGGTCGCTTACGCGAGTCGAACCCTCAAGAAAGCCGAGTGTAATTATTCCGTCACGGAGAAAGAGTGCCTCGCAATTGTCTGGGCTTTGACGAAGTTCCGCCCATACCTTTATGGCCGCCCTTTCGAAGTCGTTACGGACCACCACGCTCTATGCTGGCTATCATCGCTCAAAGACCCGTCGGGGCGCCTTGGTCGTTGGGCGCTTCGCCTACAGGAATACGACATTCGTGTTGTATACCGATTCGGCCGCAAGCACTCCGACGCTGATGCGCTACTCCGCTCGCCGCTACCGGCTGACCCAACCTCCTCGTCACCTTCTTCAGCTGTCATAACACCAATCGACTTCACAGATATGGCATCGGAACAACGAAAAGATGTGTGGATTTCCCAACTCCTCGCCTTTCTGACTGATCCGTCAGCTAATTTGGTCTCAAGAACTATCCGCCGCCAAGCCACACATTTCGCTATTCGAGACGACCTCCTCTATCGGCGGAATTACGTCTGAAGGTCGGAGGCGGCTGTTAGTGATACCCAACCACATGCGTTCAGAAATCTGTACAGCTTTCCACAACGACCCGCAAAGCGCTCACGCCAGCGCTCTCAAAACGTACAACCATCTACGTCAGCAGTACTACTGGCGCGGCATGTACACATTTGTTCGCAAGTACGTACGTGCTTGTACTGCATGCCAGCGACGTAAAGCCCCACCTCAACGCCCTGCCGGTACACTTCAGCCTCTGCCTTGTCCAGCGCGTCCATTTGACCGCGTCGGTATCGACTTAGACCACTTCCCACGTCGTCTTCTGGAAATAGGTGGATAATTGTCGGCGTGGGCCACCTCACGCGTTACGTGGAGACGGCAGCACTACCCGCAGCAACCGCGAGGGAAGTTGCGTTTTTCATCTTGCGCAACTTCGTTCTTCGCCATGGTGCTCCCCGCGAACTTTTGAGCGACCGGGGGCGTGTTTTCTTGTCTGACGTTATTCAAGCCTTGCTCGCTCAGTGCAACATGGTTCATCGCATGACGACAGCATATCACCCGCAGACGAATGGCCTCGCAGAACGATTTAATCGCACTCTCGGTGATATGTTGACGATGTACACAGCTTCAGACTAGACCAATTGGGACACTGTCCTTCCATTCGTCACGTATGCGTATAACACCGCTACGCACGCGACAACAGGGTTTTTCCCTTTCTTTCTGTTGTACGGACGCGAACCATCGTGCACGCTGGACACTATCCTCCCATACACGCCCGACTCCTCTGAGTACACTGCAATTTCTGATGTTGCCAGGTACGCAGAAGATTGCAGACGATTGGCCCGTTCACTGACAACCGAGGACCAAGGCCACCAGAAGCTACGGCATGACGCCGACCGACATCTCTCTACTTTCACGACTGGTGCTCTTGTTTGGCTCTGGATTCCACCGAGTACTCCTGGCCTTTCCTCGAAATTACTGGCACGATACCACGGGCCCTACCGCATTCTCGCCCGTACGTCACCAATCAAATATGAGATTGAGCCGTTGACACAGTCTCATGACTTACGCCATCGTGGCCGAGAAATTGTGCATGTGAGTCGCCTGAAGACATATTACGACCCCGCTATAGTGAATACGCCTTAAGTCGCCAGGTTGGCTACGCTATTCAGCGGGGGCCAAAGTAGGTAACTATGCGAACGACGACGAAGAAGCAAGAAACGGCAAGCCACAGCGTTGGTGCACACGCGCGACCCGAGCTTGCGCTTGTTTTTGTATTTTCGGCCTTTTGACGTTCCTCGCTCTTCTGGCGTTCCTTGGCCTTCCAGTAGGTCTATACGTAAATAAACTACGTGACATAGACCATTAATTCAAGCTAAAAATAGCTCCGCGTCACGTGGCTGTTGTTCTCCGCTTACGTTCTCCCCACGAAAAATCGCGACGGGCCAACAGCGTAGACACGACGTGCGTTGCGTTTCAATCTCGCCGAGCAGCGGGTTCCATGCTCTAACATGCACGAGGTGACCATAGCCCAAGTTTGGCGAGAATTCAGTGGCGGCTTTCCTGGCTGTCACAATGTTTCCCCCGACTACGCTTCAATCGTTGAATACTACATCTTACGAGCACAATGGTTTGTTTAATTATCGATCACGGATGTTGGTTGCTGGAATGGAGATGTGTCACTAAGCGTCAACGTCAGTTCATTCACGTTAAACGGGGCTACAACTGTAAAACATCAAAAGACATCGTGCAGCTCTCACATTGTCACAAGGACACAAGAACGCAGGCACAAAAAAGGGCATTTAATTTCGGTACCAAAGGCCAAAAATACGTACACCAGAGCACGCGCCCACAGATCTATCTTCCTCAGAGGCTGGCCACTATAGTTGCCAGCCTACCTTGCGTTAATTTCCCCCTTTCAAGAGCAACCGTCCCGGTCGATTGACTAAGATGCTGGAGATGGCCATGGAGAAAGACAATCACGTCAACGAAAAAAAAATAATGGCCCCGCGCTGTTGTAGATAATAATAAAAAAGTTCGTAGTGTTCATAATTCGCGGGCGTGGTACGGTTTCATCCATGCTACGTGGACTACTTCTAGACGTGGACGTCTTCGGTTTAAACTGGTATCGGAGCTTCGGGGAACTATCTAGTAATTCACATCACTGAGGCAGCGCACAACCTCGTAAGGGCCAAAGTAGCGTCGCAATAGCCTCCCCGAAAGCCCACAATGTCGAACTAATGTCCACACCCATACATAGTCACCTGGACGTTCCTTCGTCCTTAGTTGTACATAGTGGACGTTCCTTCGGCCTTGGTTGTAACGGTGAGCGTCAGTATCTTTCCGCGTGCGAGTGCGGTTCCATGCAAGCTGGCGGGCGTCCTCGGCTTTCTGAACGAAATCGTCAACGCTGTCATTTCTACTGGTGTCCTGGTCTACAGAGAGCATGGCGTTTAGCGGTGTTGTGACGGGACGGCCATAAATAATCTCGAATGGTGTTAGGTCAGTGGTCTCTTGTACAGCGGTATTACAAGCAAACTTGACATACGGTAAAATTTCATCTGCTGACCCGCAGGTCGCGGGTTTGAATCCCGGCTGTGGCGGCTGCATTTCCGATGGAGTCGGAAATGGTAGGCCCGTGTGCTCAGATTTGGGTGCACGTTAAAGAACCCCAGGTGGTCGAAATTTCGGGAGCTCTCCACTAGGGCGTCTCTCATAATCATATGGTGGTTTTGGAACGTTAAACCCCAAATATGAAATCAAAATTTCATCCCACGTTTTGTGCTTTACATCAACATACTTAGAGATAGCATGTCGGCCAGTGTTTTCTTTAGCCGTTCCGTCAAGCCGTTCGTTTGGGGATGGTAAGCTGTTGTTTTCCTGTGGTTGGCATGCGTCAGCTTGGCGAGCTGTTTCAATAACTCTGCCGTAAATGCTCCTTCGCGATCGGTTGTGAGAACAGTAGGTGCACCATGACGCAAAACAATGTCGTGGATGAAGAATCTGGCGACTTCAACTGCAGTTTTTTCAAGCACAGCTTTGGTTTCTGCATCGCGAGTCAGATAGTCGGTTGCGACAATTATCCACTTATCTTTTTTTTTAAGATGACGTAGGGAATGGACCGAGAATATCCAATTCCACATGCTGAAACAGTGCAGGGGGAGGTTAGAAAGCCTGGTAAAGACCGGCGGGCTTTGCGGGTGGAACTTTACGCCTCTGACAGTAACGGCAGGTTCGGACATTGCGCTTAACGGACGAATACAGCTGTGCCCGGTTGTACTTACGTCGGATGCGCGCTAATGTCCTAGCAAAGCCTGAGTGACCGGCAGAAGTATCGTCGTGCCACGCCGGCAAAACTTCCTCCGGCAGGGCCGTTCGAACGGCGAAAAAAGTTTCCTGGCTGCTCTGAAGATTTCTCTTGTAGAGAACATTGTTCCGCAGGAATTACAATTATAATGAAGGAATGATGACAACAAAAAGGAACAACGAGCATCATCGCAAAGTAAGGCACCTCGAGATCGGCGCTCGAGCTCCTCCATCTTCCTCGTCCTGTCGCTATCTCGAATCTTCCACCTGCCCGTTTGGTTCGCCCAATAAACCTTTTTACATTTGGTGGATCGTGCTGGGTAACCACATCGCCTACAACCTGGAACTCCGATCTCACACCCTGCCGTCGATCATGCAAGTTGACGCTGTCCAACAAATACCTCTCGCGGCCGCTAGTTGCCCCAGCCCGGTTCATCAGCGAGACCCCCCGATCTTTGCGGGCACCGAAGACCAGGACGTCGAGGACTGACTGTCGCCATACGAGAAAGTCAGCGGACCCAACAGGTGGGATGATGCTGCTAAGTTGGGCACTGTCAATTTTTATCTCACTGACGTGGCCAAGCTGTGTTATACGAACCACGAAACCGAGTTCGCGAATTGGTCCGCCTTCGAGGAGGCGATATGTGCCGTTTTTGGTCGTCCAGCCTTACGGAAGCTACGCGACGAACAACGTCCGCCACACGGGCACAGGAGCCAGGTGAAACTTTCACATCATATATAGAAAATGTGATCGATCTCTGCCGGCGCGTCGATGCTTCCATGAGCGAGAGTGCGAAGATACAGCACATTATGAAGGGCGTCGACGATGACGTTTTCCAGATGCTTCTCGCGAAGTCTCCTATCACTGTGGCAGAAGTAGTGACTTTGTGCCAAAGCTATGATGAATTGCGGATGCAACGAGCTCAGACGCGACGCTCATTCCAGACAATCCAACCAGTGACCGCACTGGACGTTATGACTGACCAGACAAACCTTCTCGTACAAATGAAAGATTTCGTGCGAGAGGAAGTGGCTCGGCAGCTTTCTCTGCTGCCTTTTACTCAACGCCAGGAGCTCTCGCAGCAACAGCCACTGCGACACCCACCACCATTGGCTCCCATGCTCCAACATGTGGTCCAAGAGCAGATTTCCGAGGCCATGCCGGTGCCCTTGCAGCAGCCCCCCGTCACCGCGCCTCTTAAGCTGAGGCACTAAAGCGGCAGCAGCCACACCACACACCGTTGTTCCAGGGACTACCGTATACCTCAGCCCCAACTCAGCCGTCCACCGCCTGGGTTCCTCCAATTGCCACCATAGCCTCAACTCACCCGTCTGCCGCATGGACTGCTCCCCTCGTCGCCAATACTTGGAGAACGCGCGATAACCGGCCCATCTGTTTTGCGTGCGGCGGTGCTCGCCATATCGCCCGTTACTGCCGTCGTCGCGTGCCGGGATACACAGACGCCTGGACACAGAACAGCTTCATGGAGCTTCCTTCATCTCGTCTGGAAAATTCTGGCCCTCAGTCAAGCTCGTCTTCACGGGAATGTCCACGTGCTATGTCTAGTCGCTCACCTTCACCCGTCGTCGCTCCCTGTCACCCACCCATGCGTCGTCGGCCAGCTCCTGAACACGAGGGAAACTAACCGCCGCAGTTCAGGTGGCAAGAACTGCGCTGTCGAAATGCTCAAGTCCTCGCACATTGCCGTCGAATATTGTCGAAGGTTTTGTAGAAGGTACTCGAGCATATGCTCTAGTGGATACCGGTGCTGCAGTTTCTGTGATAGACGATGAACTTTGCCGCAAGCTCCGAAAAGTGACGACGCCTCTTAATATGATGTCCTTGCGAAAAGCGAATGGGGACCCGGTTCAACCTGTAGCCGCCTGTACTGTCCGACTGATGATCGCGAAGGACCACTACACTGTTGAGTTTATTGTGCTTTCGTCATGCTCACATGACATCATACTCGGATGGAATTTTTTGACGCGTAACCATGCCGTCATTGATTGTGCAAGATCGGAGATTGAACTTTTCTCGTTTTACGACCAACCAACCAGCCGCATTCAGCCCGCCGTACGCAAACTCGTCATCAAAGAAGGCACTAAAATTCCTCCGGCAGCAGCTGTGTTGCTCCCCGTGTTCTGTGACGGCATTAGGAACGAAGCTGCATTCTTTGAGCCATCAAGCCTCTTCCTTAGTCGAAGACCACTTCTGCTTTATTCAACCCTCTCTATTTCTGAAGGAAACAGTGCTCTTCTCCTCATCAATCCCCTTCCCTATCCCGTCGAACTGTTTCAAGGTGAATCTCTTGGACACGTGCATGCCATTGATAAAAAACAAATTTTTACCATTCCGCCAGATTGTTCCGGTGGCTACGACGCCATCAGTGCCCTCAACCCTTCCAATATACCACCTTGCGAGCTTTTCGATTCATCGATTGCCGACGGACTATCGTCATCTGAACGCTCCGAGCTCCTTCAGCTGCTCTACCAGTTTCGTGAATCCGTTGACGTTGCTCAACCTACCCTTGGCCGAACTCGCAGTTTTTTTCACTGCATCGACAGAGGTTCCAACGCGCCAGTACGACAGCGACCATACCGTGTTTCCGCCACCGAACGTCAGGTTATCACCGAACAGGTTGACGATATGCTCAAGCGCAACGTTATCCGACCTTCCCAAAGTCCATGGGCATCGCCAGTCGTTCTCGTTAAGAAGAAGGATGGTACAATTCGCTTCTGCGTTGATTACAGGCGCTTAAATAAGATCACTCGCAAAGACGTGTACCCTTTGCCCAGGATTGATGACGCCCTTGATTGCTTACCAATGCCGAGTTTTTTTCGTCATTAGATTTGCGTTCGGGGTATTCGCAGGTGCGCTTAGCAGATGGTGATCGTCCAAAAACAGCCTTCGTGACACCGGACGGGCTATATGAGTTCAATATCATGCCCTTCGGCCTCTTCAATGCGCCGGCCACATTCGAGCACATGATGGACTCGGTTCTGCGGGGTTTGAAATGGAACATATGCTTCTGCTACCTCGACGATATCGTCGTCTTCGCACCAGATTTTGCAACACATCTTGTACGCCTAAAACGTGTCCTCACGTGTCTGAAGAATGCGCAGCTCCAACTGAATCTCAAGAAATGCCACTTTCCTGCTCTGACGCTCACCACTCTCGGTCACGTCGTATCAAAGGATGGCGTTCTTCCCGACCAGGCTAAACTACGCGCTGTCACTTAATTCCCAAAACCGACGACTGTAAAACAGTTACACAGCTACGTAGGATTGTGCTCCTACTTTCGTCGGTTTGTGCGCAACTTTGCCTCCATAATTGCCCCTTTGACTAGACTATTAAGCAGTGCCAACGACATCTCATCATGGTCTTCCGAATGTGATCACGCATTTATCACTCTTCGCCGTCTCCTAACATCACCGCCTATATTGCGCCACTATGATCCCACGGCTGCAACTGAAATCCATACAGACGCCAGCGGTGTCGGTCTCGGTGCAGTTCTCGCTCAACGCAAGCCTGGATCCCCTGAGTATGTCGTTGCCTACGCCAGCAGAACGCTCAACAAGGCTGAGGTAAACTACAGTGTTACCGAAAAAGAGTGCTTAGCCATACTTTGGGCGATTGTGAAATTTCGCCCATACTTATATGGCCGCACCTTTGCTGTAGTTACAGACCATGCATCATGCCTTATGTTGGTTGTCGTCGCTGAAGGATCCATCAGGTTGTCTTGCTCGTTGGGCTCCGCGACTTCAAGAGTATGACATCCGCGTCGTGTACCGTTCCGGCTGCCAACATACCGATGCTGATGCGCTCTCACGATCACCACTGTCCGCTGAGGTTGCCTCTATATCTTCTATAGAACACGCGCTGTCCGCTCTTGACATCGACACAATGACCTCTGCACAGCGCGACGATCCATGGATAACTTCACTTCTGGACGTCTTATCTGGGGTACCAACACTTTCCATCACTCGAGCAATGCGACGCCAGGCTTCACACTTCACCATTCGAGGTGGCCTCTTGTACCAGCGCAATTACTCACCAGACGGCAGGAAGTGGCTGCTCATTATTCCCCGAAAGCTGCGCTCTACAATCTGTGCATCATTTCACTCCGACCCACAATGCGCTCACGCCGGTGTCTTCAAGCCCTACGAACGTTTAAGGAAGCGGTACTACTGGCGTGGGATGTTTACTTTTGTTCGACAACTTATTCGCGGCTGCCACGAGTGTCAGCGACGAAAATAGCCACCGAATGCAGGAGCAGCTCCACTACAGCCGCTTGCGTGCCTTGACCGCTCATTCGATCGCGTCGGAATCAACCTTTATGGACCACTGCCATTGACCACAGCAGGTAACCGGTAAGCTATCGTTGCTTTAGATCACCTGACACGGTACGCCGAAACCGCTGCTCTTCCTACGGCGACCACTCAGGACGTCGCATCTTCCATCCTCTATCGGTTCGTGTTGCGTCACGGCCCTCCTCGCGAGCTCCTCAGTGACCGGGGCCGTGTATTTCTATCCGACGTAATCCAAGCCCTTCTCTGTCAGTGCCATATTGTACACCGGATGAGTACTGCTTACCACCCTCAGACGAATGGCCTGACTGAGCGGTTTAATCGGACCCTGGGTGACATGCTCGCGACGCATGTGGCATCTGACCAAACGAACTGGGACCTGGTTCTTCCGTTTGCGACCTACGCGTACAACACCGCTACCAGAGTCACCACCGGATTTTCCCCATTCTACCTTTTATACGGACGTCAACCATCGCACACAATTGACACTTTGCTGCCATACGCACCAGATGTATCTGAGTACACGACCGTGTCTGAAGCTGCCCGTCACGCCGAAGAATGCCGCCAACTAGCGAAGCAGTTTACTACGGCTGACCAGCAACGCCAGAAAAAGGCCCGCGATGACGACCCCCCTCCTGCCGCAGAGTTCTCCCCTGGAAACCTTGTATGGCTGTATGTACCACCCTGTGCACCTTTGTCTACCAAGCTACTTTCAAATTACCATGGTCCATACCGCGTGGCAGAGCGCACATCGCCCGTCAATTACGCCATTGAACCGCTTACGCCACTCGGTGCCCATCGTCGGCGTGGACACGATATTGTTCATGTGGAACGCTTGAAGCCGTACTTCGACCCGCTCGTTCCCACCTGTTAGATCGCCAGGATGGCTTCATCTTTCTCGACGGGGGCAATTATAATGAAGGAATGGTGACAACAAAAGAGAACAACAACCATCATCGCAAAGTAAGGCACCACGAGATCGGCGCTCGAGCTCCTCCATCTTCCTCGTCCTGTCACTATCTCTAATCTTCCACCTGCTCGTTTGGTTCGCCCAATAAACCTCTTTACGCAATGTTAAATCACGTGAGAGCGGGCATGGGACCATAACGTCTTCTCCATAAATATGCTGGATGATAGGAAGTAGCTCAGTGTCTGCCTGTTGAAGTTCAGCCATCCGCGCCACACCGACGATGCCAAAAAACGGTAAATCTTATTCAGTGTCGGATGACGTCAAGGAAATAGGAGCACGAGACAGGCAGTCAGCCCCTGTATGCTTATGTTCTGATCAGTAGACCACAATTATGTCACACTCTATAAGGCGGAGGCTCCAGCGGGCGAGGCGGCCTGATGGATCCCGTAGATTGGCAAGCTAACAGAGCGAATGGTGGTCACTGACCACTAGAAATGGCCGGCCGTATAGGTAGGGTCGAAACTTGCTAATGGCCTAAATGAGTGCTAGGCACTCTTTTTCGGTGATAGAGTAGTTAGCCTCTGCTTTTGTGAGACTGCGCCTGGCGTGAGCGATCACACGCACTGCGCCGTCCCGCCATTGAACTAGTATGGCTCTGATTCCAACTTTGCTGGCGTCCGTGTGAATCTCAGTGTAGGCCTTGTCGTCAAAATGTACCAGCACTGGAGCTGTCTGTAGTCGATTGCGTAGCTCTACAAAGGCTTGTTGTTGTTTCTCCGTCCATACGAAAGGCACATCTGGCCGTGTCAGTCTTGTAAGAGGTTCCGCGATTTTCGAAAATCCTTCGACAAAACGGCGGTAGTACGCACAGAGTCCGAGGAATCGCTGAACAGCCTTCTTGTCTTCAGGACGAGGGAAATCGACAACGGCAGCCAACTTCTCCGGATCTGGTCGAACAGCCCCTGGTCTCACCACGTGGCCAAGAAACTTGAGTTCCTGATAGCCAAAGTAGCACTTCTCAGAAGTTGATAGTAAATTTTGCTCTCCGTATTGCAGTGAGGAGACTTTTAGCTTTGAAAGATGTTCGTTAAACGTGCTTGAAAACACAACGGCATCATGCAAGTATACAAGACACGTCTTCCACTTTAGTCCAGTGAGTACAGTGTCCATCATGCGTTGGAATGTGGCGGGAGCAGAACAGAGAGTGAAAGGCAGCACTTTAAAATCGTAGAGCCCGTCAGAAGTCACAAACGCGGTTTTCTCACGGTCGCCCTTGTCAACTTCAATTTGCCAGTACCCTGACCTAAAATTTAATGACGTAAAGAAATGGGCATGGCGTAGACTGTCTAAGGCGTCATCAATCCGTGGCAGGGCATAAACGTCACGTATTGTGACTATGTTAAGCCGTCGGTAGTCGACGCAAACGCGTAGTGTGTTGTCTTTTTTCTTTACTAGGACAACAGGTGACGCCCATAGACTTGTCGAGGGTTGAATGACACCATCATTAAGCATTTCTTAAACTTGACACTTACTCTTTCCTTCGGGGACACATGGTATGGATGTTGGCGAAGAGGCCGCGCCGACTCCTCGGTAACAATGCGGTGTTTTGTAACGGTAGTACGTCGAACTTTCAATGCTGTCGAGAAGCAGTCCAAGAGTTCCGTCACAAGGTTTAGCAGCCGCTCTTTTCGTGAATCTGGCAACTCTGGATTAACATGAATGCGGCTGCCCTGGTCAGCACAAACTTTTGCATCCGGTGAAACTGTATCTAATGTGCCGACATCGGAAAAGTCGGCCATTTTACTGAGAAAAGCAACAGTGGTGCCTCTAGAGACGTGCTGAAACTCATTGCTAAAGTTGGTCAGCAGAACTCGAGAGCGTTTATTTTCTAACCAAACAAGACCTCGGGCTATGCAGATGTTTCGTTTGAGCAGCAGCAGGATATTTGCCTCTGCAATACCTTCAGAGTCGTTGAATTCATCGAAAACGTCGCAGGTTACCAAGGTGAACACCCTATGCTTCGGCGGTAACGTAACGTCATCGTCTACAAACCTCAAAGCATTGACGTAACTGTCATGAGGGCTGCGCGCTAGAGCGGGTGCCGCAGAAAACGTCACCTGCAACTCTTGCAAGTCAATCATGGCTCCGTTATTAAGCAGAAAGTCCAGTCCGAGAATTAGATCCATCGAGCTAGTCAGCAGTATTACAAAATCTCCGAGATAAGTAAATCCGTGAACACTGACTCGCGCTGTGAATCATCCCACCGGAGTGAGAAGATGGCCTCCTGCCGTACGTATCTGAGACCCAGTCCACTGGGTAGAAACCTTACCTGCAGGCATGACCCATGCTCATAACGAAAGTGTTTGCTCAAGTGTCGATTAGTGCCATTACTTCATCGTCGTCCACGGTAACATCAAATATTTGATGTTACCACTCCTCGTACCACGTTTGACTGTGTCTGTACATCTTTTTGCTGCCATCGCTGTCGTCGTAGTGGAGGAGCTTCCGTGGAGTCAGCGTGAGCGGCCTCACCTCTGGAGGTCGCTGAACTCAGTTTTCTCGACTTGCAGGACTAGGTGAACGGTGTCTCGAAGCGCCGCGTGAATAGGCTGGGCTCGGTGATCTGTAGCGAGCAGGCAACGACGAGCGGGGCTCGTGCAAGCAATGTTCGATATTGCGACGATTCGATATGAAGCTCTCTATTTCCAGTGGTCGCTCGCCAGGTCGTGGACGAGGGGCATTAGGCGAAAATCCACGGAGACCCACACGGCGGTATGGACATGTTCGGTAGATGTGTCCGGCTTCCCCGCAGTGGAAACGAAGGGGCCTGTGGTCAGGTGTACGCCAGATGTCACTCTTCCTCGGTCGTGCTTCGGCAATCAATGGTGGGCTGTGAGGACGGAAGTCTACCTCCATTTGCTGTGCGCGTCCCTCATTGGGGTAAAACACGCGGAGTGAATTGCACGATGCAGGACGTCGCACTGTTTCCACGTAGCTCATTTTGATGCAGTACCACTGTTGTGGCACCTCGGACTGTTGGGGAGCGTGAACGACTTGCCGTATATAGCTCGGCGCGTGCCATCTCCTCAACAGAGAGATGCTGTACAGGCGAAGCAGTCATCTGCACCTTTTGTAGCACCTCCTTCACCTGCATCTTTTGTAGCTCTCGCAACACGCTGATGCCATCGCCGAGAGTGACAGTAGTGACCTCACCTGTATGTACACCACGGTTATACTGCCTGGCACGCTGTTGAAGGGCCCTCTCCATGGCAGTGGCTTCCTCGTGGAAGTTCCGCAAGTGTCGCAGGTGGGTCTCGAATTCGGCCGGCAAAAATCTCTTCTTTAACACCACGCATTAAGTAGCGAACTTTCTTGGATTTGGTCATAAAGGGCTCCGCACGCCTGGAAAGCCAATGCATGTCCACTATGTAGGTCGTCACCCTTTCGTTAGGGCCTTGAAACCTTGCCTCTATAGCACGCTTCACTGTCTCTTTCCCGTCTTCTCGGGCAAAAGCCTTGAGGAACTGCCGGTGAAACTCATCCCATGACGTAAGCGTTGCTTCGTGGTTCTCACACCAGGTTTTCGCGGAGTCCTCGAGAAAGCAGTACGCTCTGGGTCCAATCGTTGATGACGGCGACCCGGTCGAAATACTCGAGCCAGTCGTCGGTATCTTCGAAAGCAGCTTCGTGAAATGTCTTCGGCGTCTTGGGCTGGTTGACAACCAGGTGCGCTGGTGTTGACACGGTGACGTTAGCGGGTGTTTAGTTCATAGTCCTCTGACTTTCAGGCAGCAAACCGTGCTGTGGCTCGAGTCCCTGGAAACGACGGCTGGAACATACGTGCACAGGGGCAAGCTCGACTGAGCTACTCGATGGGCTTGCGTCAGGGGTGCTCTCTAGGGACCTTATTATCTACCATACCCCGCACCTCCACCAGAAAATGTCACAAAGACACAAGGACGCAGGCACAAAACAGGGCGTTACCTACGGTACCAAAGGCCAAATGCACGAACACCAGAGCACGCGCCCACAGAACTACTTCGTTATCCTCCTCAGAGGCTGGCCACTATAGTTGCCAGCCTACCTTGCGTCAATATGTCACTGCACAGTAAAAATTTAAGTACATCTATAAGGACAAGTCTCATTTTAGTGTTATACCGATTCCTATGACAGTGGGACCAATCATGTTTTCCGTATATTATTTTAGATAAGCAAAACGGGAGTATTTATGAAGCTCAAGTATTGCTGGTCACTTACTCCATCTGCTCCGTGACGTTTCCTAGGAAGGGCGTCTTGTTAGCTGGCCATATTCGGATGCCTAGAACTATGAAGCCACCCTGGGGTGCAGCGGGATTGGGGTGAGTCGCGTTCACCTTTTTCTGCCAGGCTTTCAGCACCTGCACACGTGCGACCCCCCCCCCACCAAGGTACAGCCCAAATTATTTTCCGATCTTCTGGAAATTCAGCAAGGTAGTTTGCTAGGCAATCTATAACTACGTTGCAAGCGTTCAATGTAGTCAAGAAACAAGTATTTAGAGAAATAAAAGCACAGTAAAACCTTCGCCTTGCAACTGGTGTGTAGAAAAAAGCTATTTTGCAGCAAATCACTAATTTATGTCATTAGAAAGTGTATACTTCGCTGTTTATACCTAAACCTCAGTTGTTTCGGAGTTTAAATTTCTAGAAATTCGGATGGTGTTTTCGGAGGGACCTTTTTTAAGGGAGTTCATCGTATATACACCTTTTCACAGAAAGGAAAAAAACACCGCCGTGATGGGCTGTGCGCGGGAGTACAAAGGCTAAGGGCGCAGCGTTGTCAGTGCATTTTCGAGGGGACGCGCCAATTTGCACAGCCCAAGGAGGGCTATGGCGGCGCCCAGGGAGGCGTTTATGAAAAGGTGAATAGGCGTCTCACATATATCTCCAATACTTCAAAATCATAAGATGCTGAAATTTCTTATTAATTAGTTATTACAACAAAATGAGTTCCTTCTATTTTTTATGACTTTCTGTTAACTTACCGTGATATTAAGGCTGTTGGTGCGCGCTGCTGCAAGCTAGATAAATAAAACTAGTAAGGAGCCCCTTTTTTAACATTCCGGAAACCTCAAATAAAGAACTACGCATACTGTTCCCCACAATATCCTTACCATGAACTTGCCTCCTAAACAACGCTGTCTATTTAATTTTATTTTTGCTTGTTTCTTAAAGGAAATGGTTTGTTGAATGTTCCTTTATAATGTTATGCAAGCACGTTTCTTTTTTGCGTGGGGGAATATTCTTGTGCAATATATTATGTGCTCATTTGATATGTTTTCATCTACGCTAAATAAACACTCGCAGAAACCCCATCTATCAACCATTGGCTGATTTGAACCTGGTGCGCTCGGTCGTTACAGAAATCGTCCGTGGGGAGCCCATGACTTGTCCACACGTGCACGCGTGATCACACTGAAAAAGCCAAGCATTTAAAGAGAAAAAAGTGAAGATCACGAGGTGCCGGATGACGTATTTTCTTTGCCCCTGCCACCCCTCCTTGCTTAGCTTCCAGCGCTTTCGTCGGGACGAGAGAAGAGAGAATGCAATTGCAGTTTTGTAACTCCTCTCGCACTGGACAGATTCCTAAAATTTTTACGGTGTTCAATTAATAAGGCAATGAGCTCTTCCAGTGAATTCATTCCATGGTACTTGCAAAAGTGTTTCAGGACCCCTTTAATCACATGCACAGTCAAGCACAAACACTTGAATACAAAACACCTAAGTTTGTTTGGTCACGACCTTAAAGCTTGTTGTAATAGACGCAGGCCTACAATACGACTTTGCTGCCGCTTATGCGGGTGCAATCCTTTCAACTGACGACTGTCAAGTTTGAAAATGCCATTACAACGTGAAAAGTGTCTTTTTAAAATTGGTGCTCATCCCGTAAATCCTAATAGTCGAAAATTTTACCGGTGAGTGTTTATCGGATTCAACCAAAACAGGGAGTCGTAATAATATTACCACATGTGTGTGTAGAATGTGTCTCTATTAAACTTCAATCGTGAGTACATTATCAGTGGGCGAGCTTTTTTCATATGCAGCTGGCGTCGACAACTGCGAGATCCTCCAAACCGTTATTAAACTTATAATGCTTCCAAATTCGCAATCACGTGACAGCCGTGATGTTTTAACACGATATTGTTAAGTAGCTCGTTTTGAAGGCATATCAATGTCGGCGTCGGCATCACTGATTGTGAGCGGAAAGTCAAGGCAGTAATACATATATTACAGAAATGTTCGGTTCGAGTGAGAGTTTAAACCATGCATTCTGCATGGCAAGCAGGAGTTCTACCACAAATCCACGCCATCGTTCAAGCAGTCCCAAAAGAAAGAAAAATACTTTAAGATTGTCATGTGGTGGGAGAGTTTCTCCATAACGCATACAACATTGCGTGAAAGAACCGTATAATTGTGTCGGGTGTCAAAACAAGCGAAATGCGCAGAAAGTGTGTGTTCCAAAGGGCACTCAATTAAAAAGCACTCGAACATACTTAATCATTATGAGCATAAGCATAAAAAAAGTGGGCCACTGCTTAGGTTCACGTGCGGCTTTAAGCACACTTAGTGGGAACCAAAGCCAGAGCCGGGCTAGCAATCAAGGAGGCGGTGGCAAAGGGTGCATTACAGTAATGCGTAGTGGAGCTCAAGGCCCACCATGGTTTTTTTTTTTTGTCACGTGATCAAGGCGAACTAGCCCAGTATACAATAGGACAGCCCTATGAACTAAACCCGTATTCGATAGGAAGCCTTACGAAATAATGAACTGACTGTGAAGTCAAGCATTTATAAACGTCATCCCTACATTGAGATGACAATTCGCAAACAGGGGTGGTCCCGGTAGCCGACGTTTCGGCAAGCGCACTTTTCTTCAGGGTTTGTCGATATCTCAGGCTACATCTCAACCCCAGTTTACATGTTTCTTGGAATTGATACTGAAATTTCATCCCAAGCTTCCATCTTTCTTTGACTCCTGCCTCTCTTCTGAATTCCATACCTTCAGTAAATCGAACACCGCCCGAACTTCCGTCTGGATTTCAAGATGCTCCCAGGGCTTGACTTCCAAGTCAAGGACGGCAGTGATGGAACACGTTCCTGTTCCAATACTCCAGAAGCTTTGCCTCGCCTTGAGGGTCCTTGACGTGAGCAATAACTTCGGCGTTCTTCCTGCATGTGTTAAAAATAGGTGGAATTTGCCCGATTTCGGTATCATTCAAGGTCTTTTATGTCGAATGAAAGTAATGCCTTATACTATCGCAAATCCCGATTCATAAACGTCGTACACTGACCACGATTGTAGCACGGCATTAGCGTTTAAGCAGTAATATTTCTCTTTTTTTTTGTGCCTACCTATGCCTTTCATATACGTACCAAATTCACTACAATGAGCACTTGCGCACTGCTATCGCGCTGTTCTCAAGCAGTACAATCGGTTAACAAAGTGTTTTGATGTTGGAATTCACGTGGGATGATGGCCCAAATTCATGACGCTGGTCAAGCATCGCCAACACGGTCAATAACTAATAACGCCACAGCCTACCCGGTATCGTCAATTGCACGCTTGCAGTGCGCAACAGCTTTGTCGCGTGGCTTTTCTTTTTCATGCTTTGTGTTATTTATTTTTTAATAGCGAACTTAGAAAAACCAACTACGCGAAACGCATCACACCAAAAGCAATTAGATAGGTGGTTTCGGAAGATGCTCTACAACTCCACCATGATACTATACGGGTATTAAGTCAATAGTAAGCCGGTTTATAACACATAAGTAATGAGTTAGCTTATCGAAAGTGAAATTAGGCTGAGCAAAAATAGGCTGGGGAGAATAGTGTGAGTTGCGGTCGATTCCCTTCCGAAAAGTCTTCGAGTGAGTGAGTGAGTGAGTGAGTTAATGAGTGAGCGAGAGAGATAGTGAGTGAGTGAGTGAGCAAGCGAGCGAGAGATAGCGAGTGAGTGAGGAAGGGAGTGAGCGAATGAGTGCGTGAGTGAGTGCATTAGCGAGCGAGCGAGAGATAGTGAGTGAGTCAGTGAGTGAGCGAGTGTGAGTGAGTGAGTGAGTGAGTGAATGAGTGAGCGAAAGAGAGACAGTGAGTGCGCGAGTGAGCGAGCGAGATAGTGAGTGAGTGGACTGTGTGAGTGAGTGAGTGAGCGAGAGATAGTGAGTGAGTGAGAGCCTGAGCGAGCGAGAGATAGTGAGTGATTGAGTGCGTGAGTGAGTGCATTGGTGAGCGAGCGAGAAATAAAGAGTGCGTGTGAGTGAGTGAGTGAGTGAGTGAGGAAGGGAGTGAGCGAATGAGCGCGTGAGAGAGTGCGCTAGCCAGTGAGCGAGAGATAGTGAGTGAGCGAGTGTGCGTAAGTGGGTGAGTGAGTGAGCGAGCGAGAAATAGTGTGTGAGTGAGCGAGCGAGAGATATTGTGTGAGTGAGTGAGTGGACTGTGTGAGTTTGTGAGTGAGCAAGCGAGAGATAGTGAGTGAGTGCGTGAGCAAGCGAGCGATAGTGAGTGAGTTGACTGTTTAAGTGAGCAAGCGAGCGATAGTGAGTGAGTTGACTGTTTAAGTGGGTAAGCGAGAGATAGTGAGTGAGTGAGTGTGAGGGATAGTTAGTGCGTGAGCGAGGGAGAGATAGTGAGGGAGTGAACGAGTGAGTGAGTGAGTGAGCGAGCGAGCGATAGTGAGTGCATGAGTGAGTGCTTGAGCGGGTGAGGGATAGTGCGTGAGTGAGCGAGAGATAGTGAGTGAGTGAGCGAGCGAGAAATAGTGAGTTTTTGAGTGTGAGTGAGTAAGTGAGTGATAGTGGGTACGTGAGTGAGAGAGTGAGTGAGTAAGTGAGGCAGTGAGAGCGTAACACAGTTCTGTATACACAAACAAATTAGGAAATTGGGAACAAAACAGCAACTTGCCGGTGCGGAAAGCTGATGGCGAACTTGGTGCTTATACCAGGTCGCGTGGGCATGGCGAGCATCTTCTGCAGGACCGCGTGGCTGTCGTCGATCAGACTGTCGTGGTCACGAACGTACATTGGTATGAACACGTAGTCGCAAGCTTTATTCGTGTTGATTGCGTCGTAGTTCTGCGGAAATGTGCCGAACGTGCACCACACCAAGTTTCTCGGCATGGGCCCCGGACCAAGCGTCGCTGTGGAAAATCAAGGTTCGTACCATTAATCTTTCTCGGTACGAAGTTCCGAGCGGCCAGAATTAACGGGCTTTGAGGTATCCAACACTCAACGTGATACTCATTCACACCTTCGACTCGCACCGAACCGGCGACCATTTTCGACTGGTGACCAAAAGAGGGATTCGAGGGTACTGATGTTTACACCTCAATTTCACATCGACTTGCACGTGGCTCGCATTGCATTTCCCCTTAAAATGAGGTCAGTGCACGCGATTGGTTTAGCGGTTTGTCACTGCAGTCCCGCGCCTGAAAAACTGAATGGCGAGGCATTGAGCCAAAGCTTTCGCTTTGCCGCCAATGCAGCCATTTGCTGTTATTTGCGACTAGTCGCTTTAAGACGAACTTCATCACGCTAACTGTGCTTGTTTCAGCTCCTAATTAGCTTCTAAAGAGTTTTATTGAGAGATTGTGAAAGTGTGAAGAGAAAAACTTGATCCCCGAAGTAATCCCAGGCTGAGAAGTATGCACGAATGAAATATTAGTTTCAAAGTTTTATAGAGATAATTATGTGGGAGCGAGGCTCTCAATAGCCTAGTCATGGGCGTTCAGCGTCCGGGAGCTGTGAGTTAAGTGCGGGCAGCTGAAATACTTCGAGTAACTGCCCGAAAAAAAAACAGGTTCTGCAGACATTTAGTTGTGATTATGAACGATTCAATAGGAAAGCTCTGTCGTTATCAATATTGGCAAATAGTTTGGCCACATCAGATATTCGTTTAACACAGCGAGGAGTAATGATCGTTATATCCCGAACACTTTGCCTTCGGATTCGCTTGTGGCTCATTGAAGCCGTTCATTGGCTATAAGTTGAACACAGCGCACGAACACACAGAAACGTGAGCTTACTTGAAGAAGTGGATGTGCTGGATGTACTACTACTGGTGGTCGTTGTAGTTGTGGTGGTCGTAGTAGTGGTTGTACTGGTGGTTGTAGTGGTGGTTGTAGTGGTGGTTGTAGTGGTTGTTGAAGTGGTTGTTGAAGTGGTGGTTGTAGTGGTTGATGTAGTGGTGGTGGTTGTTGTGGTGGTAGTTGTAGTGGTGGTTGTAGTGGTTGTTGAAGTGGTTGTTGAAGTGGTTGTTGAAGTGGTTGTTGAAGTGGTTGTTGAAGTGGTGGTTGTAGTGGTTGATGTAGTGGTGGTGGTTGTTGTGGTGGTAGTTGTAGTGGTGGTTGTAGTGGTTGTTGAAGTGGTTGTTGAAGTGGTTGTTGAAGTGGTTGTTGAAGTGGTTGTTGAAGTGGTTGTTGAAGTGGTTGTTGAAGTGGTTGTTGAAGTGGTGGTTGTTGTGGTGGTGGTGGTTGTTGTGGTGGTAGTTGTAGTGGTTGTTGTGGTAGTTGTAGTAGTGGTTACAGGCAGCAAGGTGACGGTCGGACGAGGCCCTAGAAAAAATATGTTACCAACACATCATGTTATACAAGAAACTTTGCAAACAAATTTTTAAAAGTACGCAAGAGACTTTCAATATTAAAGTTCCCACGCGTGTTCTGGTTCTTTAAGCTATAATAAAAAAGAGACGTGACGAAGTTTTTACGCTAATTTCTGGGACCACGCAAGCAAACATGAAAACCAGTGGAGTTAAAATTCGTAATTTCATTTCTAAATGAAACAAAAAAATACTTTCAACGCGCATGAATTTATGGCACTGCCAAAGCTGCCTATCTAACCGAATTCAAAGT
Source organism: Rhipicephalus microplus (assembly GCF_013339725.1). Taxonomy (NCBI): domain Eukaryota; kingdom Metazoa; phylum Arthropoda; class Arachnida; order Ixodida; family Ixodidae; genus Rhipicephalus; species Rhipicephalus microplus. The sequence continues at coordinate 160,322,346 of NC_051165.1, read as the reverse complement.
ATTTCCAAAAACAAGCTTCATTTTTCCCAGACGTATATCATGCTTTCGCTGTTGAAAACTTCCATCAGTTTTGCTTAATTTGTACCAAACAGACTGCTAACTAAACATGTGCAAGTACCTTAAAAAGTAATGATCTTGTCTTGCTATCATGGTGACAGCTTTTCCTGCAACCATCACGCACGAGGTATGATAAAAATAAAGGCATTATTATTATTAGTGAAAAAAACCAGACAAACACTACCAGTCTGAACTCCGAATGCAATCATTCAGCGCTTGTCTGGTAAAACTGGAGCAACATAGGAGTAACGCAGATGAGTTGGTTCACACGTTATTAACGCATAACATCACAAAAGCGGGACGTTTATGTGTATGTAAAATTTGGAATTGCTCATATCGACAACTTCGGCATTATTTCAATGTACCATAGAGCTACCATCGTCAAATGAAACCTGAACAGCAGCCAGCCGTCGCGACGGTATACTGTACGCCATCCAGTTATCGCAATAAGAGTGGAACGCGCATCCTGCTCGGCAGCTCTGCGCATATATGCGTGCTTGTCCATGGTGGTAAGTGGACGGCGCGCACTATACCATCACCACGAAGGCATGCCGCTGTTCATGTTTTATACGACAATAATATATATATATATATATATATATATATATATATATATATATATATATATATATATATATATATATATATATATATTCCATTTGTTCTAATAACTTTCCCTATACATTCCTTGGCATTACTGTCTGTTAGATCTCATTATTATTGTGTCACAACACGGAAAAACGAGCCCTTGGGTATACACTTCTTTCCCATATATATATATATATATAATATATATATATATATATATATATATATATATATATATATATGGTGGGGTGATATTCAATGGATCCGGTGGAAAATGCAGTAAAAGAGGTCGACAAACGTGCGAAAAAACACTAGTTTTACTAACGTTTCGGCAGGTGGGCCTGCCTTCGTCGGAGTGAATGGTTACACATGGCACACAGGGCACATATATAAGCCGCTTCTTTGCGTATCACACGGCTAAGTCATTATCAGTAGTATAGGAAACAAGATTATATATCACCAAAGGTACGTGGCTATAGTGTATATACAGCTGAAAACGCGTATCATTATACAATAGTGAATTGGCACGTATTAGATACCCTACAACTAGTGTGGAATGAAACAGGTCAGCAAAATAACAAACTGCGCACGCAGTAGCTCACTTGGTAATATGTTCTGCGGGATAAACACAGCTAAAAACATCCAGTAAGCCTATATAGGCTTACTGAATGTTTTTAGGCTGTGTTTATCCCGCAGAACATATTACCAAGTGAGCTACTGCGTGCGCAGTTTGTTATTTTGCTGACCTGTTTCATTCCACACTAGTGTAGGGTATCTAATACGTGCCAATTCACTATTGTATAATGATACGCGTTTTCAGCTGTATATACACTATAGCCACGTACCTTTGGTGATATATAATCTTGTTTCCTATACTACTGATAATGACTTAGCCGTGTGATACGCAAAGAAGCGGCTTATATATGTGCCCTGTGTGCCATGTGTAACCATTCACTCCGACGAAGGCAGGCCCACCTGCCGAAACGTTAGTAAAACTAGTGTTTTTTCGCACGTTTGTCGACCTCTTTTTACTGCATATATATATATATATATATATATATATTGTCGCAGTACAACGCGGACAAAGCACAAGTACGCCTTGAGGCAGCAAAAGCAGCGTGTTCTCAACAGCTGAGCCACAAGATCTTCTTCGTTCTCGCGTCAAGCCAGAGGCCCACTACCTGGTGTCCGCTAAATCCCCCCATCATCGTTTTTGTCCACATGTAGACACGGGTTAACATATATATATATATATATATATATATATATATATATATATATATATATTGTTACGAGACAATGCCCCACTTAAACAGTGAGATAGGCGCTGAGGAAGACGAGGTGATTTTGTGTGTGCGCGCGCTCTCTCTTGTTCGCCATCTTGGCTTGCGCGTTGGCGCTGTGTAAATATATTTTAAAACGCCTAGTTTCCCTTGTGCCTTCACGCAACATTTTGGTGGAAGGTGCTGGGTTACAACGCACGACGGAGTTACGCAGCGGACGCCTAGTCTCTGCTCCCAACATGTCCACCGGCAGCGACGCTTCCTCAACTGCTACGCCCAATGCATCAATGGCGCCGACCTCTCCTGTTTATCTCGTGGCCGCTCCACCCCGCGATCCCGGCAACTTTTCGGGAACGGACGGCGAGGACGTGGATGAGTGGCTTAAACTCTACGAACTCTTCAGCACAAATCACAGGTGGGACCCAACCTTAATGCTGGCAAACATCATCTTTTATTTACAAGGAACGGCCAAGGCGTGGTTTAATAACAATGTGGACGGTATCACAAGCTGGGACGTATGCAAGACCAAATTACGCGAGTTGTTTGGTCAATCTGCCGGCTGCAAGCAGGCCGCTAGGAAAGAACTTGGCACACGTGTTCAGACGTCCACGGAGTCCTACCTGGCGTATATTCAAGATGTGCTGACCCTTTGCCGTAAAGTTGACCGAACCATGGCTGAAGCCGACAAGGTAGCGCACGTGCTCAAGGGCATCGCAGACGATGCATTTAACCTCATTGTGTGCAAAGGCTGTTCCACCGTGCAAGATGTTATCTTGGAGTGCCAACAGTTTCAAGAGGCTAAAAGCCGTCGCATTGCTTACCACTTTACGCGCCTTCCCAACACTGCTGCGACGTCAACATGTGCGGATCTCTGTGTACCGACCCTGCCCAATTCACACTCCAGTGACATCACGAGAATTGTACGCCGTGAAATCGAAGCCATCTCACCCGCCCCCTTGAGAGCACTGGCACCGAGTGATCCTCAGCCGACCATATCGCTAATACAGACCGTTGTTCGCCAGGAACTAGCCAACGCGGGTGTTCACACAGTCTGTTCTGTGCACCGTCCCGGCGCTGTCAGTTCGTCTACCCCGAGCCACCCACAGCAGTATCGCCGCCCTGCTCCACGTAATCGTGACCCAAATGCGTGGAGAACGCCTGATGACAGGCCGATTTGCTTCCGATGTGAACGAGTGGGACACATTTCCCGTCATTGCCGAAGCACGTGGACCTCACCGTATCGGGCAAACCCAAACTTCTCCAACCCCCATTCACCGGCCCACCTCTATGACCAGGAACCACCACGGCGTGATGGCTCAGCTAATTACGACCCGACCACTACGACCACTGCCCAGTACAGTCGCTCACCTTCACCTCGACGTAGATTTTCCCGATCTCCACCACCACCTCGTTCCCCGTCCCCGTCCTCTGCCCGGCGGTTTTCTTCGGAAAACTAACGGCTGCAGCTCCTGGAGGTGACGCTGCTGATACGACTTGCTCTCCAATTCCTCTGTTGACGCTCCCGACCAATCAGAACTTGATCGACGTTGAAGTGGACGGTTTATCTGTTAAAGCCTTAGTAGACACTGGCGCCCATATTTCTGTGATGAGCCTGCACATTCGAGACCGCTTAAAGAAAGTACTTACTCCAGCCCCTTCACGCAGCGTTCGCGTTGCTGATGGTAGTACGGCTGCTGTTATTGGCGTCTGTACTGCACGCGTTACTATTGCCGGCCGTCAAACTTCAGTTCTCTTCACTGTTCTTTCTCATTGCACCAATGACGTGATCCTCGGCCTTGACTTTTTGTCCACTCATTCCGCTCTCATCGACTGTTCAGCCGGTACTGTGCAACTTGACCTACCGTGTCCGATTGATCCGCCCAGTCGACCGCAAGCCCGTATGTGCTCTGCTGAACATGTCCGTTTGTTACCGCAAACTGTGACCTGCATCACCGTTACGCCCTCGCCACCTGTATCCGATGGTGACTATGTGCTCGCGCCCATCACATCCCTTCTCTTGACCCACAGTGTTACCTTACCACACACTGTTATTCAGTTACGTGCAAACCGCGCCTGCATTCCTGTGCTCAACTTTGCTCTGTGTCCGCAAGTGCTTCCGCGCGGAATCGCCCTCGCCATGCTGACTCCTTCTGAAGAATGCGTCATATCAGCTCTGTCTTCGAACGAGGCTCGACACTCCAACTTCACACATGCTCGATCTTCGCAAGGAAGCCCGTCTCCTGATGTTAAAAAAATGATCGCGTCAGACCTTTTGCCGCATCAAGCTGACGAACTCCTTCGCGTTCTTGAGTCATACTGGGACGTATTTGACTTTTGTGATCGTCCACTAGGTCAAACCAGTGCGGTAAAGCACCGCATTGACACCGGCGATGCCTCCCCTGTCCATCGACGGCCATACCGCGTATCTTCGACCGAGCGTCACATAATTCAAGCAGAAGTCGACAACATGCTCGCCAAAGACATAATTGAACCATCATGTAGTCCATGGGCTTCCCCTGTTGTTCTTGTCAAAAAGAAGGACAACACTTGGCGATTCTGTGTTGACTACCGACATCTGAACAAGATCACTAAAAAAGACGTCTACCCGCTACCGCGCATAGACGACGCCCTAGATTGTCTTCACGGCGCTAAGTATTTTTCTTCTATTGATCTAAGAGCAGGTTACTGGCAAATTGCTGTCGATGACATGGACCGCGAGAAGACCGCTTTTGTCACCCCCGATGGTCTTTACCAATTTAAGGTCATGCCCTTCGGATTATGCAACGCTCCAGCCACCTTCGAGCGGATGATGGACTCTCTTTTGCGTGGGTTCAAATGGTCAATTTGTCTATGCTACCTTGACGACGTTATCGTCTTTTCCCCGACCTTTGAAACCCACCTCGACCGCGTTTCCTCAATACTGGCCGTATTTCGCAATGCCGGTCTCCAACTGAACTCGTCAAAGTGTCACTTCGGACGCCAGCAACTAACAATGTTGGGCCACCTTGTCGACTCCTCTGGTGTACGTCCTGATCCCGATAAAGTGCGAGCCGTGCGTAACTTCCCTGTTCCGACCTGCACTAAAGAAGTACGCAGCTTTCTCGGTCTGTGCTCGTACTTTCGACGTTTTGTGAACAACTTTGCGGAAGTCGCCCGTCCTCTCACAGACTTATTGAGAAAAGATGTCTCATTCACATGGGGCGCTGCGCAGGCTACGGCGTTCTCTACACTTATTGAATCGCTAACAAAACCACCTGTTCTGGCCCATTTCGACGTTTCTGCCCCTACAGAAGTACACACAGATGCCAGCGGTTACGGAATCGGTGCTGTTTTGGTTCAGCATCAAAGCGGCTGCGCCCGCGTTATCGCCTATGCCAGCCGTCTCCTCTCGCAGGCGGAAAGGAACTACTCCATCACCGAAAGGGAATGCCTTGCTCTCGTTTGGGCAGTAGCAAAATTTCGGCCTTATTTACATGGTCGACATTTCACTGTCATAACCGATCACCACGCACTTTGCTGGCTCTCGTCCTTGAAGGACCCCACTGGGCGCCTTGGTCGATGGGCACTACGGCTTCAAGAGTATAACTACTCGGTGTCCTACAAATCTGGCCGTTTACACCATGACGCTGACTGCTTATCTCGGAATCCAGTGGACCCACCTGAAGCGTTCGATGAATCGCCATGTGTGCTGTCTCTCTCCGCTTTAAGCAACATCCGTGAGGAACAGCGCCGAGATCCTACCTTGCGTAACATCATCGAGAAGCTTCATTCTGCGGCACCCGATCCTTCTACTCGATTGTTCGTGCTTAAGGATGACACATTGTACCGTTGCAACGTCCGCCCTGATGGACACGAACTGCTCCTTGTAGTACCTTCCCACTTACGTGCGAGCGTGATCGGCCAGCTTCATGACGCTCCCACTGCCGGTCACCTCGGACTGTCTCGGACGTATGACCGCGTACAGCGTCGATTTTACTGGCCCAGTCTTTATCGCTCGGTCCGCAGCTACGTCGCCTCATGCGATCAGTGTCAACGCCGCAAAAAACCTTCTATGAGTCCTGCCGGGTTCCTTCAACCACTTGACGTTCCCTTTGATCCCTTCTTCCGACTTGGTCTTGACCTCCTAGGCCCTTTCCCTGCATCCACTTTGGGGAATAAGTGGATAGCTGTCGCGACGGATCATACAACCCGGTACGCTATCACGCGGGCTTTGCCAACCAGCTGCGCCACAGACGTTGCCGATTTTCTCCTGCACGACGTCATACTTCACCATGGCGCCCCACGCCAACTCCTAACAGATCGTGGGCGCTATTTCCTTTCCCGAGTTATCGACGACCTGCTTCGCTCCTGCGAGACGAAACATAAATTTACGACAGCTTACCACCCGCAAACTAACGGACTCACTGAACGATTCAACCGGACTTTAACTGATATGCTCGCTATGTACGTATCGTCCGACCACCAGGACTGGGACGTTGCATTGCCCTTCGTTACGTTTGCCTATAATTCTTCACGCCATGATGCAGCTGGTTTTTCACCTTTCTATCTGGTGTTTGGCCGTCATCCAACTTTACCTTTCGACACCATCTTTCCGACAGCCGTCGACTTCACGACTGAATACACCCGTGATGCTATCACCAGGGCTCGCAAAGCACGAGAAGTTGCTCGTCAGCGCCTTTTAGCATCGCAAGATCACCAGCGGCATCGTTACGACTCACATCACCGCCAAATTTCCTTTACACCAGGTTCTCTTGTGCTATTGTGGACTCCGACTAGACGCGTCGGACTTTCTGAAAAACTGCTTTCCCGGTACTCGGGACCCTACCGCGTATTGCGCCAGGTGACAGATGTGACATACGAGATAGCCCCGCTCGAGTCTTCCTCCGCCTCCGCTTCGCTGTCTACAGACATTGTCCACGTATCCCGCCTTAAGCTTTACCACTCGGCAACACAATAGAAAGCACCGAGACGGTGCTTCAGCACCCGGGGGTTATGTTACGAGACAATGCCCCACTTAAACAGTGAGATAGGCGCTGAGGAAGACGAGGTGATTTTGTGTGTGCGCGCGCTCTCTCTTGTTCGCCATCTTGGCTTGCGCGTTGGCGCTGTGTAAATATATTTTAAAACGCCTAGTTTCCCTTGTGCCTTCACGCAACAATATATATATATATATATATATATATATATATATATATATATATATATATATATATTATATATATATATATATATATATATATATATATATATATATATAATGTGTGTGTGTGTGTGTGTGTGTTCCTTGGCATTATTGTTTGTTAGATCTCAATACTATTGTGTCAAAGCACGGAAAAATTTATATATATATATATATATATATATATATATATATATATATATATATATATATATATATATATATATATATATATATACCACTCTACAATTTATACCTTAATAAAACTGTGCATCATGCTACATCTAATCGTTAACGTAAAAGCATTTCCATATTCATAATACTGTGTTTGCCGAGTTGCCACACTCTAGATCGAAGAAGCACAAAAAGATCAAAGCTCGCACAAAGGCACGACAAGAAACTTTCCAACATAGACATTAGAATCATCGACTCACGTCTTTACAATTTAATTTGTTCATTGTGATATAAATCTTTGGCATTCATTGTAAAATAAATACAGATGCTCACTCACAATTCTATTTTCTGTAGCATGTAGAGTTCACTTCTCTCGATAAAAAAATTCAGTAAATTTCACTTAGCCGAGTTATGCTGCTTCAGTAAAAATCCAGTAAAGAATGCTGAAATGTTGAGTAATGAAATCTTTTCTATATTTCGGACGACTTTGATTAAGAAATTCTTTCTAAGTACTCCTGCGAGGACATTACCAGCTATTTTTCTCGAAAATCAAGTTGGGGCAATCAAATCGTGTATAATAATGAAGACGCACTTTCAATACGACAGGAGGAGATCGATTAGAGGGTAATTTGAAGCGTAATAAAAAATTCATGCGAGATAATTTATAAAAACTTATGATCTAGACCATCTGACAATATACGTATGGTTAGCAAGCATTTTTGTTGTTTTTTCAAGTGAATCAACATTTCCAACATTTTACTTCTGCAACAACAAAAAAACATGTACGGAAGAAGAAATTAAGGGCGCAAACACTGAACGCAAAAAAAAGAAGACCAGTGTTTTTTTTTTTGTCCAATGTTAGCTAATTACGTCTATAAAACAAGTGCAAAATAACCGGCCTACTGTTTCTAGCTCAGTTTATATAGCAGTTGTGTAGACGGCATTGTGTACCATTTGTAAGAACTCGATGCAGGTGAACGCTTACGGGACGACTTTATTCTCTCTAAACACGGGCTTACAATTTCATGAATCTGATCCGTTAAGTCGTTCACAATTTCCTTTTTTAAAACGTACGCTGTACGTACTAAGGATATATTTTAAAGTAAACTAATGCTTTACGCAGTAACTCTTTTACCTTCTATGTATGCATAGTCGCAGCAAGTTTTTACAATACTGACAAACTTTTCTATATTGCTTGCGTATAGCGTTGTTAGGCTAACAGTAGGGAGTTTTAGAATAACGTTTGCCGGCGCTGCGCACCTTGCCGGCATAGCGGGCGCTTATAAGTTTTTAAAGTAGCGTTTTCCCTCCTGCAAACCGCAAAGCACAATCTCAGCGACACCGTATAGCCTCGAAACCAGCGTTTGCGGACCGCATGCGGGCCGCACACGCGGCCACTATTTTTCGATTTTCTGCGGGCGGGCCGCGAACGTGAACGGCGACTCGCGTTACGACGCATGCGCAGAGGCAGCGACCGCACCGTAAGGGCTCGCGGAGCACTGTTCTGAAACTCTCCAGTATCGTTTCTGTCGAATGTCATAGGACTCGGCCTGCCATTGCAAATAGCCATGACAATCTGCGTCCATACGGCTACTGTGGACGCGTGACTAAATAGGGAGTTTTAGAATAGCGCACCGCGAGCCCTTGCGGTGCGGTCGCTGCCACTGCGCATGCGCCGTAACGCGAGTCAGCGTTTGCGCTCACGGCCCGCCCGCAGAAAATCCAAAATAGTGACCGCGTGTGCGGCCCGCAAACGCTGGTTTCGAGGCTCTACAGTGTCACTGGGATTGTGCGTTGCGGTTTGCAGGAGGGCAAACGCTAGCCCCGCCGCGGTGGTCAAGTGGCTAAGGTACTCGGCTGCTGGCCCGCAGGTCGCGGGTTCAAATCCCGGCTGCGGCGGCTGCATTTCCGATGGAGGCGGAAATGTCGTAGGCCCGTGTGTTCAGATTTGGGCGCACGTTAAAGAACCCCAGGTGGTCGAAATTTCCGGAGTCCTCCACTACGGCGTCTCTCATAATCATATGGTGGTTTTGGGATGTTAAACCCCACAAATCAATCAATCAAGGCAAACGCTATTCGAAAACTCTTATGGCGCCCGCTACGCCCACAACGCCCGCAGCGCTTGCAAACGGTATTCAAAAACTCCCTAATATGTCTAATCTTTTGGATCGTTTTATCTGCGATGAAACTTACACGAAACCCACCCCGTCTCTTGTGTCCTTGCGTTTCCAACAAACGATTACTCTAGTAAACGCTTCACCGAGTTTCGCTTCAAACCGTTCTTCCAGCAGGCAGCCACGTCGACAACCGTTTCAACGGGGCCAACGCCGTGCGCACCACTGCTGCTTCGCATTTTATCGTGGTTCCCTTTGGGGAGACGGTCCGTAATTTATTCGTTAAATTCTGCACATACTTCGTAATAAAACCCCGATGAAAGAGATTTCCCCATTCCCGTCTATATCAATAAGAACGCTGTGATTACAAGCTTTTAGGCAGATGCGATTCCCTTACTTGAAAGAACGATGAACACGGCGTAGCAGAGGAGAAGCAGCAAGAGCAGCAGCAGTAGTAAGATGATCGCACAGATGCATTTCTCATTCCTGCGGCTGTTAGGTAACCTCGTTACAAACATCATCCTCATAATGGTCGTTAATACGCTTAGTTATTATGCGTATCTTATTAATAGTGCACCCAAAACTTGCCTCACGAAGTGAGTCGTTTAAATATTTTACTCAGTGAACTAGACTATTCCTGCATATATCGTTAACTTTGAGTTTGAGTTTATTTAACCACGTCAAAAATATATACGTGTATACGTGGTTTGGTGCGAAAAAAAGAAAAAAGCCGCGAGTAACAGCTTGACTGGCCCCTTCAACCAGAAAAAATCTAAGTTACGAAATTACAAAATATTACAGGCATCAAGAAGCGACAACCCAAAAATAAGATCCAGAAGGCTATAATTGATACAAGAGAACGGCTTGTAAATGGCCCAAAGACCGAGGTAGCGGCACCTAGTTGCGTGCAACGTTTAAGCGAGCTATCGTACTTCCTTCGTTTTTGAACGTAAAATTGTAAAGCATTGCTCGCAGTGTTAATTAGGAACGAGGACCCGTTGTCGTGTCACTGCATGGTATTTGTCATAGCATCAATATTTGCATTTAAAACCTCGCATTTTATATTTTACACAGTAATAAAAATAAACTATGACACTTGTGCTTTAGTGTAAAGGCGAACGCTAATCGGCGTGGCTATTTTGCAGTGCACTTTAAATCGACGTCCAGCGTTCGCTCATTGCCACTAATGTCACTTTCACTAACCAAATTTCACTGCGCGGTGTACTTTCACTCAGTTTCACTGATTCATCTTAATTTCTAACTCCCTCGTTAACATCAACTAATTAGCTCACTCCTGACAAGCTGCTTCCATCAGCATCACATATATTCAGAGTCATTTTCTCACTCGCTTTTACGTGATTTTCGCTTTCCTATTAATCACTAAGCCATGTCACTCAGTACGCGCTCAAGCCATAGACAATCCGCAGGTCGTTTTACTTTCTGCAGTGACCTTTTCTTTGCAGTACAGATGCTAAACAAGTCGGCTAATAGCTTTACGTTGAATAACATTCGGATTTCTTGCCATCGCATTCCTTGTTTTTCCCAGTGTTACTTGTAATAGTTGTAGGGTTTTAGCAATTTAACACAGGGTTTGATTATGCGAGACACCGCAGTAGAGAGCTCCGGAAATTCTACCTGGGGTTTTTTTAACAAGCATCTGAGCCTAAGCGCACGTGACTCAAGCACTTTTGCCACTATCGCAACTAAGGCCCTCGCGGCGGGAACTCATTTCCGTGACTTTAAAAACTACCAGTCGAGCACCATACCTGCTATAGGCCTAGATCGCAGAGGTGGGTGAAACTTACTTTCAGTATAGAAAGTATTTCAAGAAATGTGTCCATGCACTATTATTGAAAAAAGTCACAGCTATGTCGCAAAGGCAAAGCAATGAACGCAATAGCAACAAATTGGAAGGTCATGCGCAGAATTAAAAGCAGATTGAAACGTGCCCTGCGTTTCTCGCGCACAAATGACGCACGAAACGTACTCACAGGTACAGATGAACGCGAGTAAGCGTCTCAGTTGTTACTTTGCTGTGTCTGAAAAGCGCACCCTTTTCGCAAGTGGAGGCTGTGCAACAATTGCAGTGACCTTTGTGCGCCCGGTAACTACTACAGAATTGTTCCGACGAAACCCAAAGGCCAGCCAAGACGTACGATTCTTCCCACTGCAAGACAAGGGAGCGCAATCAAGCGTACACCCCCTTATTCTCTACGTGGGCCAAAATACGCGTGAGAGATGAAAGCCGCAGCGCGCTCACTGCGCCATCTTGCTGATAATGCTGAAAACACGATAGTTTTCTCCCAAGATACCCGCCTACAGCGGTAAGTGGTAGATATGAATAGCTTGCCGTTTGATCTCTGAAGGAGGTACCTCACAATGGCTCACACCTCGCATTCACGACGCGGAGGTGCCGCGTTCGATTCCGCGCGCCAAAGTCTTTTTTCTGGGATTTCTTTTTCTTTTCTTGCGTATTCATATATATAGATACGTATACATATACGGTGCATGACATCGACGCCCACGCTGACGCCGGTGGTGAAATCCATCCGAGAGTGTCCATATAGTTGCTATCGCAATAAGAGAGAGAGAGAGAGACGAGAAAAAAGGAAGGCAGGGAGGTTAACCAGATGCTAGTATCCGGTATGCTACCCTACACTGGGGTTGGGGAATAGTGGGTTGAAAGAGAAAGGAAGAATCGCAATAAAATTGCAAGAAGGCGGTATACCTGCGTGCTACGTGTGGCACAAGGCATTTTTCAGATGCGTACAAACTTGTAAAACGCCCTCAATGACGACACTGTTCCCCTCGCATCGGGGGAGAAGGATAAGCGAGCGGAGATAAGGGGCCGTGCGGGCGTTTACGAAGTGAATGGTAGATGCACTGTTCGGTGCTTCGGTTTTTTTTTTTTTTGTCGCCTGGGAAATGAGCCAGATTTCATCGTCCCAGAGACAAGAAGGACACGAAGGACACGAGTGCTCGTGTCCTTCGTGTTCTTCTTGTCTTTGTGTCGTCGTTTTGTTCTCGCGCTATAACTATCGTCATGCCATACCAACTAGCCCAGGCTGCCACACTTCATTGTCCAGTGGTGATTACCAGTGGCCACCTTTCAGAAGTTTCAAACTGGCTGTGGACTAATCGCAGGAAGGACTTGTATTCGCCCATTTTATTCGATCGCTTCTTTCCACGTGTTAAGAAGTGATTTGTGTTATTTCTTTAATTATTGCCATAAATAGTGTTCGTACCTGTCTGAAGATGCTTTCTTCCACAGTAAAGGGAACACCGCAGGTGTTTTATTACTATTCTAGTCATTCTATTACTATTCTAATTATTCTAATTACTGCCATAATATACGTACCCATCTGAATATGCCTTCTTCCACAATCAAGGGAACACCGCAGGTGTTACATTACCATTCTAATTATTCTAATTACTGCTATAATTATTGTTCATACACATCTGAATATGCCTTCTTCCACAGTAAAGGGAACACCCCAGGTGTTCTATTACTGTTTCATTGACTCTATTACTACCCTAAGTATTCTAATAACTGCCATATTAATGATCATACGCATCTGAAGATGCCTTCTTCCACAGTAAAGGGAACACCACAGGTGTTCTATTATTATTTTAATTATTCCAATTATTGCTATAATTATAGTTTGTAGGCATCTGAAGATGCCTCCTTCCACAGTAAAAGAAACACCCCAGGTGTTCTATTACTATTCTAATGATTCTATTACTATTCTAAATATTCTAATTACTGCCGTAAATAATGTTCGTTCGCATTTGTTTTTTCAATAATAGGGGACACATTTCATGAAACACTCTGTATATGGTAACCAGCGCGCTTCTGAGATGCTTGTTGCAATTAAGAAAGCGCAAACGCGCGTGGTGTGGTGAGTGAACACCTATTGATTCGATGCAGTAGCTTCTACCGCGTGTTGTCTCTGTCAAATCTCAAACAACTTGTGTGCATGAATAACTGCGAAACAAAAACTTCGAAGTCTCGCATTAGAAAGTATCGCAATCGTCGCTGAATTTTTCCGTCACCCCCCGAGTGTGTTCACTCAAGGATTGCAAGCCAGCTAACGCCGCGCAGAATTGTTTCAGACATGTGGACACTGCAGGTGAATTTCCGCTGTCGCTTTGATGTTCGGTAAAATAAAACCCAAAGGATAACACAGCCTAGTGACGTGTGTTTCGTGCGCGAGTGAAAACGTACGAGGGCTGTCTGTGATCACCGCTCAGGCAGAGAGAAAACACGCCGGCCGTCTTCTATGTGCGAGAGGTGCGTTCAAATAGGCGAAGGTGCTGCGTTCCTCCAACAGCAACTGCGTACTTTGACCTGCCAGTCTTGGTTGGCAATGGTTACAGGAATCATCTGAGGACTAATACTTTTGCACAGAGCGAGTTGTCAACGTGGGTTTACGGTACAGTGACAGACGGCACAAACCTCGTTTCGCTCACAGCAGCTACCTCTGTTTCCGCACGCGAGCACTTCATGCAAGTTATTTACAAGTTGCATGCCAAAGGAGTGATCCACTTATCTCAATTTGCATCACAGTTTCTTGATATCGCATTCACTGATTCCTCTGGCAGCGAAACTCATTTCTGCCCGTTTATCGCATTATTTTCATGCGACCACTGCCCGTTTCTTTTTCAACTTTTATTTTCTCTCTCGCTCTTCTGAAACAAGAGTTAACCAGTTTACGTGGCTTTGACAGACAAGCGTGATTATGTATGAGTGAGACTAAGTAATGTGGTGTGCTGCGTGTTTTAAAAGTTCAAGATCGTAGTGTGCTATGATTATTTTGATTATCTTTATTAATGTTATTATTAATAATATTATTATTATTAGTAGTAGTAGTAGGAGGAGGAGGAGGAGGAGGAGGAGCGGGGGAGGAGGAGGAGCGGGAGGATGATGAGAAGGTAGATAAGGTTTGAGGTAAAGGTTTAGTTATTTTCTATGAGGATCATTTCAACTTAACGGTATACGTACGATGGTGTAGCGGGTGTGGGCGAAGGTGACCTGCGTGTAGCGTAAGACGTCACCGGGCTGCAAAATAATGTCATACGTCACATTCACGCAAACTCAGTGACAATGAAACTAGAGTGTTCCTCATTCATACAGAATCGCAAAGACATAGTGAGTCGATTTCGTAAGTGTTCCAAAGGCTTAATAAGTCAAAACTTTCCGGCCACGCGATAAAAAAGTATAATGCGTATGTACTTTCCTATGCATCTTGTTTGCAGACAGAATGCTGCCCACCCCTCTATTTTTTTTAGTATCTCTTTCGGTAGTGAATATCTGTTTCAATAGTATCTGTTTGCAGTGAATTTGGCCACCGGCCAACCCAGTCGAAGAAACGAAAACGATTTAACTGTGACGCAACGGAGTGCAACAATTTAGAAACATTTAGACTCGGGCATCTTCGCAGGTGGAAAGCATTTCTCAGTTCTCACAATTAGCGCAGAAAAATACAGCAGTTCACCCACTTTTGTATTTAATCGATATTTGAAAAATACCCATTAATGCAAAACATTTATTGTTAGAGTACTATCTATCTCTATGCATATATGAAATGATTGATTGATATGTAAGGTTTAACGTCCCTAACCACCATATGAGTACGAGAGACGCCGTAGTGGAGGGCTCCGGAAATTTCGACCCCCTGGTGTTCTTTAACCTGCGCCCAAATATTAGCCCATGCACGGGCCTGGTGAAAATGCAGCCGCCGCAGCCGGTACTCGATCCCGCGACCTACGGGTCAGCAGCCGAGTGCCTTAGCCACTACACCACCGCCACGGGGCGTGTGTGTGTGTGTGTGTGTGTGTGTATGTATGTATGTATGTATGTATGTATGTATTCTTTATTCTTTATTCTTTATTCGGTGAGTGCCCCGCTTTGCTCAAAAAGCGTTACAGCAGGGGGGTTACAGACTGGAATAAAACAATTCTTCGTTTATACAGCACACTTGCTTGTCTTGCAGCCGGTTCCAATCTCTAATAGTCATCACAAAAAAGGAATTATAAAACATGGTCGTTCTTGCTCGATACTCTTTCACTTTGCGTCGGTGGCCATGTCGACTAGATATGTAACTGGGTTCACTGAAATAGTTGTGACGGTCAATCCCAGTCCGCCCATGAAAAACAGAAAAGAAAAACTTCAAACGCAGTTTTTTCCTGCGTAAAGAAAGCAATTCCCAACCCAATTCAGCTTTCATAGCACTGCAGCTGTCTCTCCGCTCGTACCGCCCTAAAACAAACCGTGCAGCTCTGTTTTGTATTTTTTCAAGCTTATCAATCAAGTTCGCCTGCATCGGGTCCCACACAGGACATGCGTATTCCAAAATCGGTCTAATACATGTGAGATAGGCTGTATTTTTTAATGTTCGGGGTGCCAATCTTAGGTTCCTCTGAATGAAGTTTAGAGCCCTTGCCGCTTTGCCAGCAACGTGATCAACAATGGCATTCCATGAGCAGTCATGCGACAAAACAACGCCAAGATATTTGCATGTTGGTTCGGTAATAACAGTATGCGTATCTATGGTGTACGCCGTTACTATTGGTTTCTTTTTTTTTGGAAACACGCATATGAACGCACTTTTTGGGGTTTAGCGTCATTTGCCACTTCTGGCACCACTGTACAATACAATCCAAATCGTTCTGCAAATAAGCACAGTCACCTTCGTTCTGAACCTGTCGATATAACACACAATCGTCGGCAAATAAACGCATGCGCGACGAAATACCCACAGAAATATGTATGTATGTATGTATGTATGTATGTATGTATGTATGTATGTATGTATGTATGTATGTATGTATGTATGTATGTATGTATGTATGTATGTATGTATGTATGTATGTATGTATGTATGTATGTATGTATGTATGTATGTATGTATGTATGTATGTATGTGCCCCGCCGCGATGGTCTAGTGGCTAAAGAAGTACTCGGCTGCTGACCCGCAGGTCGCGGGACCGAATCCCGGCTGCGGCGGCTGCGTTTCAGATGGAGGAGAAAGTGCTGTGGGCCTGTGCGCTTAGATTTGGGTGCACGTTAAAAAATCCTAGGTGGTCGAAATTTCCGGAGCTTTCAGCTAAGACATATCTCATAATCATATGGTGCTTTTAGGACGTTAAACCCCACGTATGAATCAGTCATATGTATGTACGAGCCGCACTTCAAAGCAGACCACGTTCGGTGGAGAACTTGAAGGGTTTTAAATATATACTGATCATATGGTATTTTATTAGAATGTGGAAGCTAAATAAGGTGCAGAAGGTGAGATCTTTAGATAACCATACAAATCGCATAGGTTTAAGAACCATAGCCCGGGCTTGTTCAGAAGACGCATCCTGTGAATAGTAGAAACTGCCACGAACATCTACGCCAAATCCTGCAGTCGTGCGCGGTCAGGACAGCTTACAAGAGAGCTCTAAGCAGCCGTTTTTTCAGGCACTCGAAGGGATATTCTCACTATCCGGAGATTCCGGTCCCCGCTGTTTGACGTCAACAAACAACGCGATATTCCGCCAGACGCCGACATAAATCAGGGGCGGCATTTAGTTCAGATGCCCTTCTGCGCCATGAGGTGCGCCACGTGCCAGCGCATGCTTGGTTCAGTGCGTGCCGCCATATTTAGACTGCGCGCCACTCAATCTGTCGTAACCGCGGCGAAGCAACACCCCGGACAGCCATGCGAGCAGACACTGCAAATGAAACAAAACTTCCCAGCCCGATTCTGGTGGCAAGCATGTTTCGCGCTCTACCTCTTCTGGAAATATCTTTCCCTGGAAATTCGCTCCCCTGTAATTTCGGTTATTAAATTCAAAGCATTTCTTAGCGAACTTCAGCGACTTTGAGCGTATCTATCTATCTATCTATCTATCTATCTATCTATCTATCTATCTATCTATCTATCTATCTATCTATCTATCTATCTATCTATCTATCTATCTATCTATCTATCTATCTATCTATCTATCTATCCAGCTAGCTATCTAGCCGCCTACAACTTTTAGCTCTCCTGGCCGTTTCGATAATGGTATCCATACAAAACTTGGTATAGCATAACATGACTATATGAACAACATAAGTGACTAGTCATAACAATAAAATTATGACACGTATGTCATGAATGTCATGATTTCCATTTTATGGTCTTACTGCTCTTGCGGTGGTTTCGTTTACATGACATGTTGCAAAACGAGCATAGTATGACATGACTGCATAGCGAACATGAGTGACAGGCTCTAACGTGGAAATCATGACATACATCATGATTTTCATGTTATGACTAGTCATGACTACAGACCACGCTCATGGTGCGCTCGTGGCCGTTTCCCTAGCTTTACATCTACCAAATTTGATATTACGGGACGTGAATGACTGACGAAGGTATGTGACTGGTGCAAACATGATAATCATGAGATGCGTGTCATGTAACAACATGACTACATGCTACGCTCATGATGCGCGGGCGGCCGTTTCGCTAGCTTCACATGTACCGCACTTGGTATTACGTGACGCGAACGGATGACATAGGTAAAGGAGACGTCCAAACATGATAATCATGAGATGCGTGTCATGTAGCGACATGACTACATGCCGCGCTCATGATGCGCTTGCGGCCGTTTCTCTAGCTTCACATATGCCAAGTTTGGTACTACGTCACGTGAAAGGGTGACGAAGGTATGTGACTGGTGCAAACATAACAATCATGAGATGCATGTCATGTAACAACATGACTACATGCCACAGCCAAGGCGCCAATACAGTTCGACGTGACCCGGCGTTCGTTTGGTCGTGTCAACGCCGGCGATGCCACGCCAGGCACCGATCTGCTTGCCATATATTTGCAGGCGCCCTGCTGCGAAACGCGCGCCCGGCGTTCCTCCATCACGAAGAAAGGCAGACGCAGTGCTGCCTTGGTAGAGCTGGGTAACATCATGGGTGCGAAATACAGCATGTTGCATTTCGCGCCGGTTGCCACCGGGCAGCGCCGACAGACGCCGGTCGCACCTAGCGTCCGTTTTGCTAGCGCAGTGTCGCTGTGCCCTGCGTGCATGCTCGTCAACGTTACGTCGGAGTATACAAGGCCCTTTGTGATGCGCTCGCGGCCATTTCGATAGCTCCTTTTATAGCAAATGTGGAGTTGCGTGATGTCAATGGATAACGAAGGTATATGACTGGTGCAAGCATGATGATCAGGGCACGCGTGCCATGTAAGAACATGACAATATACCACGATTATTTCACTAGCTCCAGATATACTAAATTTGATATCACGTGACGGGAATAGACTAGGAATGTAAATGACAGGTCCAAACTTGATAATCATGATATGCGTGTCATCTACAACATGACTACATGCTACGATCATGGAGCGCTCGCGGCCGTTTTGCTAGCTCCACATGTACCAAATTTGGTATCAAGTGACCTGAACAGATGACGAATGTAAATGACACGTGAAAATATGATAATCATGACATGGAAGTCTTGTACGGCATAGTTTATCTCCGCATCGTAACGTTGTGCTGATTTAAAAGTGACATATCGACCTTCTTCATTCGTGCTTCGCATATCATCGGTTCCCACTGTACGTGGGATCTACAAATTTTTGTCACATCCAAAGACTGCGCAGTGGTGCCCAGACGACTTCTTGTAAAAAGAAATAGCGTGAACATGCGCTGCCCCCTTACAAAGTCCCAGCTGCCACTTGCCATGTTGACTTGGCGCAATAGATACACACCTTGGCAGTCCAGGACAAAATGGAGTGTAGGTATGAGAGTATTCCACCGATAGGCTAGGCACCTGGGTGAGGTATAAGCGTCTTCTAGTCAATGGTCTCTAAACTTTGCAGAGTGCGTTGCACTTGCGCACGATAATAGCGGTAGAAAGCAATTACACTCAAGGTCTTAATGGAAGAGTAGAATCTGGACTTTTGCTTGCAGTGAGAGTTCATACAGTGCTCTCTTGTGTGTTGTCCATTTACGCTAAGGTCTATTCCTGAACAAACGATCACGCTAAACAAAACAATTTGTTTTGCTTGCCAAAACAAGGATATTATGAGGCGTACTGCAGTATAGAGGGTTGCAAAAATTTTAGAGTTCTTTAACGTGCCTTTACATGCAGTTCAGTTTATTATTAATAATAGAACCATAACAGCTACGCCACCATGGCCGGCGCTGATGTAGCGTTTTCACTCATGATATCCCTCTCTGCTTAGCTCCTAGCGGGCTCGTCGGGACGAGAGAAGAGATAAAGAGGTTAAAGTGCGCGACAAACCCCTGTAACACCGCTCTTTTATGACACATCCGAGAAAATTTCTCGGCAATCGATTTGTGAGGCAACAAACTTCAATACTGGGCACATTAGATTATCTCTTAGCGAATTGGTTCACGACGCCCTTCATCAAAGGCGAGTGGCAGTGTTAGCACACCTAAGCAAACGCTGATCTCCTATGTTTCTTTTTTTGTTTTTTTACCACGATGCG
This sequence comes from Rhipicephalus microplus, assembly GCF_013339725.1. Lineage (NCBI taxonomy): Eukaryota > Metazoa > Arthropoda > Arachnida > Ixodida > Ixodidae > Rhipicephalus > Rhipicephalus microplus. The sequence continues at coordinate 160,302,446 of NC_051165.1, read as the reverse complement.
GCATCGTTCAACGTAAACCAGGGGTCTCAAATCCCTTCAACCAGCGGGCCACGGTGAAGCAGCTTAGTCCCGCACAGGCCGTTTTAGTACACAACATTAAATAAGAGGAAGGTGAATTGTTTTTCGGCGTGCAAATTGTTGTTAAATGTTGCTATTTGAATAAGAAAAAAACATTCCCCGTAACTGATATACAGATGATGTCTGAACGACGTTTGTGTCAGGATTCCAATACCCTGTCGATACAGATCTCCATAATGACTACATCTGGATGTCGATTCTGAAATATAGTTTACGCTTCACAATTATGTTGCAACACAGGGTGACCACACGAGGCACCTCAAGAAATTACACATTTAGACAAATAACGCCTCTGCAGATCACGAACACGCTGTTAATGAAATAAAATGGGGGGAGGGCGAAACCAGTCATGCGAGGTCACGTGTTTGAGACCCCTAACGTAAACGGAGAGACATACGAGACTCTGTGTGTGGTGTCACTCTTGGTTTGATTAGCGAGGACGTTACGACGTCGACGTGCATTTTCCGCATGCGACGCTATGAAAGAAAATCCCGTCTTCGGGGGGAAAAAGAAACAAGAATGCTTACACTGCCACTGAAAGAAAGAACAGAATGAGTAATGAGATATGAGAAAACACACGATAGCAGTGCATAAATGAGCACTTTAAGGACAATAAACAAAATTCAGTGCGCTTTCAAGTTTTCAACTGAAACAGCAAAGCCGTAGCATGCTATATAGTAATGACAGTGGTAGTGAGCAAGATTTCTAGCTCGAGTTACCAAAGCTAAAGCTAAATAATTACGCGTTTTCGACTCTAAGAGTAATTTTTTGATCGCGGCTACTTCTACTAATTTCATCAACAACACATTTTCTTGAATAAAAGTTTTTCAAAGCTTACGAGCATGCATAACATGGTAAGGACTTCGTTTGTTTTATGAGGGCATGTCACACACACTGCCAGTCGTTTTTACTAAGCTGTTCTCAATAGCGATGGTTTCAATTGATTTTCATGTTTTTCTCTGTCGTAATTGACGCACTGGAAGCAGTCTAGAAGGGGAACCACGTTGTCGCTAAAATGCAGGCCGAAATTGTTTTACGCGTACGTCAAGCTTTCCTGGTTACGAGTTCCCGTTAAGTATCACTGTGAGACGACATAAAGGTTTTTGGAGGAGCACGACTCGCTATGTCGCGCAAAGTAAATATTTAGAACCAGTCTCGTGCTCATACGTAGAAGTAACGAATGCGCAACACGTTGCTTGTACTGGTAAGACGGTAAGTTGGGCCAGTTGGTTAGGGTCCATTGTGAACGTACTTACAGCGCAACACCAGAAAAAATACAGGACAGGGAAGGAGCAAAAGAGAAAGAAAAGACGGCGCCGTCTTTTCTTTCTCTTTCGCTCCTTCCCTGCCCTGTATTTTTTCTGGTGTTGCGCTGTAAGTAAGTTCACGATGGTTGTACTGGTAACTGAACGAAACCGTTCTGGCACTTGAATGAGACCCGCAGTGGTTAAAATTGAACGAGAGCCTTCCTCATTAGAGTTCCTTCACTACTATTCAAACAAGCTCTATTTTTTTTTCGTTGAACAAATGACTGCAGGGCTTTCAACGGGCTGTATCTTTGTTGAAAAAAGTTTCCCTAATAAGCTCTTAAAAAAACACGCCCCGGAGGCACTACACCTCACTCCTGTTTGACTTTATGAGAAGCCAGGAAATAAACAACAGGAACTAATGAGCCGTGTTTACATAATGAACATTACAGTGTGATGCAAGTCGTTTTGCCTAATTAAAGACTCTGTATTGATGTGAATTAGCGCCACATTGAAGGTGTTCCTAAAGTCCGCAAGGGATATATGTTGACCTTAAACTCAGTTTCATGGTGAATGGCCCGCTGGTATTACCAAGAGTTCTTTCAACTCGCCTAATCTTTTTTTAGGCGGGGGAGGGGACCATTAGTGGGAGACCTATGCATTTCACTGCACTTTCAAACCCTGGCCAAAGTTCTAGTACCCGTTTGAACATAGATTCTCTAAATTGTATAGTGGAGCAGCGTACCTTGCAGAGGTTCCTGCGATTCCGTGAGCCTCCCCTTTCCTGCGTTAAAGAACAGCAAAAAAATATGCCTCCTCATCCCTAAGCCACTCAGCACTAGAATATTTACATTGCTAGAATAACTTTTTGTGCGTGTTTTCGTACTGCCTAGGAACTTACAATACTGCAAACAAAATATTAGGCCAGCGGTGCAAATATTTATGGATTTACAAACATGGCGTCAAATGAGATCATTAGGGCTGAGTGGTTGGGAAATAATAAATATGCTTCCGTATTTTGTTACGCCACAGTACAGAAAATTTGAACCGACGCCTTGTTTGGGAGTCTGTAAGTCCCTGAAATAACTCTTAGAGACGAAAGCCACGCCTACCGCTCTTTGCTTAGCTGCCTCCCCCCTTCCCCTCGGCGTCACATATGACTGCACTCAAACTTTGCTATGGCTCCCAGCTCCACAAAAATATATATTAAGGTGATGTCAACGAAAGTGTAGATCACTGAAAAAATATTACCCCAAAAATCAGCAGTTTCGGTTTCGTTTCCGAGGTGCTAGGTGTAATATGTGATGATGTCAGTTGACACCGCTATAGCATAGAGGCCTAAAACGCCTGAGAAAATGAGCACGACCGAGAGGAGTTCGCTAATCATAGCAATAATGTATACTTCAACACGAGACAAAGTCTTGTCCAAAAGTTCAATCCCTGCGTCAAGAAGACGAAAGGAGGCGATTCTATCTATAACTACAAGACAATCCATTTTTTATACCTTGTTAACTAAAGTTCCGCAAACACGCGAATGAATATCATGAGGGGTTAAGTACCAGGAGGCAGTTATTTGGCTGAAAATTGGCTCATAACAGTAAAAGATTCTTTAACACGGAGTGTCGCTGGAGCCATCCTTTTGACAAGTGTTTTTTTTTTCCTTCAAGACAGCAACCATGACGAAGGAAAGACCATCTCTCAAAACGTATGATTCAGAGTGTTCAAGAATAATCATATCCCCAAGCATCCTTTGAACATATGGCTTGTTTCGATAGGCTACGAAGGGAACATGAAAATGAAAGCACCCACAATAACTCTCCAAGCTTTCCCATTTCTCTTTAAGTGACGCTCTCAGCCGACTTGTGCTCCCTCTTGTACGCACTTACCTGCTAATATTGTTACGCGAGTAACGAATTAAACGTATCTAAACTTGTGCTATAATCTGAGAAAAGGCGGGGTGTTCACCACTCTATACTGTAACGTTTAACTGATTCACAAATGATTTAGACCCCTCCCCTTCTTCGACGTGTTCACTCCAAATCCATGGGACGGAGGTGGACGCTGTTAATATGCAGGAGCGCAAACTTCTAAAAGTATAGTAACGTTACAAAAAAAAGTCGCGTATGTTCGCTGTTACAGCCAGTACTTCATTGTTTTAAGGATTGAAGGTGAAGATTTTGTATCGACACTCCTTGAACGACTGGAAGATGACCGAGGCGCTTTTCAAGACGTAGGAATAGACAACACAGCTGACACAAAGTGGCAGCGAGAAATTCCAAGCTCAGCTCGACGAGCGACCAAACAGAGGTTAAAAACACAGACAGTGGCTACGTTGAAACACAACGATGTCGAGATTACTGTTGGTGTTGATGATGATGGTAGCGATTAAGTATATTTCAAGTGCGAATAATTGAGACACTCCCAACAAACGTACTATACAAACAGCGGCAACGTTGAGGCATAACACTGTCGACATGATTGGTCTAATCGTCATTGTTGGTAATGCTGGTATTGTTGCTGTTGTGAACCGCAGAGAGGTCAAGTGCTGTACCATAAGTACTCACGTGGTGTGGCGCCACTCGTTTCGTCGACGAAGCCCGTGAACGACAGGCCGGTACGGGTCACTGTAGTGGCGTTACCAGCCGCCGAACTGCTTCGCCCAACGGGATCCTCGCTAGTGGTTATGCCCGGGTCTGTGGACACAGTGACGCCTCTTCCAACGGCTGAGCGGGATGATAAGCCGGAATAGCAAAGGTAAGTTTCCAAGTTTCCCATCAGCTTCCGAAACACGTACCAGAGATTGATACGTCGCTACTCTAACAGCCTGGCCCCATTTGTGTGTTACGGGGTAACGCATTGAATGATCCGTCAAATGGGAAAAGTGGACGTCGGTATCTGTGGTTGTGGCATTACCATCAACCATTGGAAAAAAAAAAACATTGATTCAATTACTCACGACGCCATTCAATTGCATCACAAAGTCACAGCTCACCAAGATCTGTGGCGTCGTAAGGTCATGTTCTGACGTCATCGCATGACACCGTACAATATAAAAACGCGACATGGTTTATTCTTTCAAGCGGAGGCAAAAGTATCTGAATACACAACAGCTCGTCGACCATATTTTGATGCACTTTACCAGGCGGAGAAGGTGAGAGGGATGTGTTCACGCATACCGGCTTCACCCGCCGCGGCCGTCTCATGCATGACGTGCTGCTTCATGGCGGTGGAACCCTTTATTTTTCAGTTTCATCAAAATCGAACCCGTCCTGCGTTGCTCGGTAACATATCACACTTACAAGTAAACAACACATCAGTACTTTGAAGTTACTCTACTCGTGGTGTATGCTGGCGTGATATCCGACATGATATTGAAAAAGCGGCGATCTTCAACGAAAGACGCGTTCCCGCACACATGATCAGAGACGTACACAAACCCTAGATAGTATGTCTCTTTATGCGTGTGGGAATGTGTTTTAGGTTCCCTGCTTTACCATAACATTGTTCGCCAAATAGTTCATCGATGTATCAAGCAAATGCGATTAGGCGGATAGAAAGGGACAGCTGTAAAAAAAACCATAGTAACACTAATTGCTGGAATTTAACAAACCACACCCATGATATCATTATGAAGAGATGCCGTGGTAGAGATATCCGAATCTTCCGACCTCCTGGTACAAGGGCCTCAAGCACTCGCGCCTTAATGAAAAATGCAGCCGGCAAGGCCGGGGTTCGATACCGCTACAGTCAAGTAGCTATAGCAGTTGTGATCCATTCTTCACAAAATGCAGGGTTTCGCGAGTAATCTTGACCTAACCTAAACGTCAAGAACGATCGTGTTCTAACGCTGACGTCACAAGCAAATGTTTCGGAAGAGAGCATCGTGAACGTTCAAGAATGCATCCGAGTCACAAACAAATGAGAAGCTTTTTACCCATCGCTGGCCGGCCGCTGGACATCGCAGGGGCCTCGGGCACCGCTCAGTCTTGTGGCTCGAAGATGATGCGTGGTGTGGTGCAGCTCATCCGAGGTGAACACAGAGCGACGAGAATCGTGGCCCGAGTTGCACGGATTCCGTTCTTCTTCTGAGGCCACGAGCGCCACGCGGCTGCGTGACGACGATGAAGAAGAAGATTTCTATAAGTAATGTTCCACTGCGACGAATAGGACTGCTAAAGGTCAGTATGGTGCAAGAAAACGTTAAAAATGCGAGTACTGTAAGCAGAATAAATAAAATGTGCGACGAAAGTTGCACGAAAGGCAATAAAAATGTGCACGCAGACATTCAACTTTTACTTGTTTCCTTTTTCAGCAATTTTGCATAGGCAGCTGGACACTTTGAATTTTTTTAAGGCGAAGACATTATATGCCTAATTGAACACGAAAATTGGCACTCGGAGTCCACGGCGTCCACACGATCGAATAAAATGATCATCACATGATTACGTCACCATATGACGACATAACGACCTCGCATCATGACGTCAACACGTGACATCGTACCTTGGTCAAGGGTCAGCTGATCATGGAGGTCATGCAAAATTAGGTAAGGTGAAGAAAGCCTTCAACGTCTCCGATTCTGGAGACAGTTCACAACAGCGCTAGGTGGAAAAGGCTTTCAGAAATAGGAGAGTGGGGGCAGTTGCGGATCAATAAATTGACCAAGACGTAAACTTTAAAAAATTGTTCTTCGATAAATTTTACACGAATTAATATAAAAACTTCCTATCTCCTGTGCTTTTTTTTTGCTTGATCGAGTCCACTGATATTCAGCATCCGTCGACACATGTCGTTAGGTGGAAAGCCCGGAAATCTCACACGTTATTAACCAGGACGCGAGCAAAACAGCTAAATGCTAGAGCTACTCTGGAACATGGCTACGGGAATGTCAAGGGGTGACAATAAATACTGGGGATGAAGCATTCAGTGACCGCCTGCACGATAACTGGAAAACTGAGCAGCCCAGCTCCGTTCTTAAACATCGACTTTGGGCGGTCCAGAAGGCCACAGAGGCTGCCAAGGCTCAAGATCTTTAAGTCGTCATCTACGCAAGACCTTTTTTTTTAGATGCGGAGCATCTTATACTCGCGCCTTGTAGTGCGCCGTCCGCACCGCTTCTCGAACATTCGACAGCTGACGCGCGCGCATGCGCCGTCGCCCACTCTTCCACCATCTGTGCATCCCTTCCTCCTCTACACACCGCGCGCGCTTCACTCCTCCACCATCTGTGCACCCTTCCTCCTCTACACACCGCGTTCGACATCTACAATTCTCCTGATTCTCCAGTGGACGCGCATGTGGCGTCGCGCTTCGAGAACATTCAACAGCTGACAGTGCATTGGCCGTCGTGCTGTATATATACTCAAGGTCGGCGCTCGCTCGCTCAGTTGCCGCTCGTCGGTTGGTTTGTACGGCGCGTCGACGTCCAAGGTCGCGGTGAAATGAATTCCAACGAATCCACAAACACAATGATCGACGTCCCTTCGACCAGCGCCACCCTTTCGCATACGTGTGTACGTGTTCACTCATTTAACACCCCCTCCTACAACCACGTTAACCAATTTAGCCATCGACCCAAGTAAGTCGCAATTTAACACCCCATTTCACAACCACGTTAACCAATTTAGCCATCGACCCAAGTAAGTCGCACTTTAACACCCCGTTAACCAATTATATGGTCCGCATCCTCCTCAGTGTTCCCCCGAGGGAAGCTGCGGGCAATTTTTTTTCATAGACTCGAGAGGAAATGCGATGTAGTGCGTACATCAAGGAGTTCTTGCCTGTAAAGCCTGAAGCTCTGTGACTATAATGGTACTGTGGCGGAGTTTCCCAATGTAGTGGCGCGAAGAGACGCAGACGAGGGGCTGTAGAAAAGTTTATCTAGTAGGGCACCTCAAGCCAAGGTACCGGCACTGTCTCCCAATCCTCGTCATCTCCTTCAGCGTATACATCTATGAAGGTTGTTCATGGTATTATCCCTGGTGGTAAAAACATCGTCCCGGGACTGTTAAAATCAGAAGCTAGATACACTAGAGAAACACTTCAGTCCGCTGATGTGCATGAAGTCAGTTGACACCGATGCAGGGAGTGAAGGACGACATACCAGGATAATCTCGCAGTTTACGGGTGTCGCTTGCCGGATGACGAGGTAGGGCCATCTGTATCTAGAAAGCAATAATAATAATAATAATAATAATAATAATAATAATAATAATAATAATAATAATAATAATAATAATAATAATAATAATAATAATAATAATAATAATAATAATAATAATAATTCTGGGGCATTCATTGATATTATTACTTTCTAGACACGTCATATTCCCAGGAGATATACCGTTCCAAAGTACTATATGGTTCTTAGAGAAGCAGCAGTGGAGTTTCGACCACCTGAGGTCACTTAATGCGCACCTAAATCTAAGTATACGCGGGCCTCGAACATTCTCGCTTCCACCGAAACTGCGGCCGCCACGGCTGGGAATCGATCCCGCGACCTGCGGATCAGAAACCGAGCGCCATAACCACCAGACAACCGTCGCGAGCGTGCATCTAGAAAAGAGCTTCTGCGAAAGTCCCGCTCCCACGTGACGAGAGGGTGACCACGGGACCACGAGCGCTCCAGGCGAGAACTGTGCTTCGTGGTGGCGGCCGTAATACGATGGTGTGGCATCGTACAGTAACATCGCTGAGTATTGTGAAGAAGTCAGCTGAGCACGGATGTCCATGAGCAAGAGCTTATGTAAACGCTTGCACCTTTACGTTGTCATGCTGTTGTTGCCGCTGCTCGGCGCACTAATGCAAGCCCGCAACTATAATAACAATATGTGGGATTTGACGTCCCAAAACCAGGATATGATCATCAGAGAGGCCGTAGTGCATGGCTTCGGAAATATCGACTATGTGGTGTTCTTGAGCGTGCACTATACTCGCGCAGTGCACGGGATTCGAACTCAGCGTCCACCGAAATTCGACCACTGCAGTCGGAATCGATCCTGCGTCTTCCGGGTCAGCAGCCGATACCTCAACCACTGCTCCACCACGGCGGACTCCATCCTCAAGCTTGCCAACCAAACGCACACTTCGCTGATGCTGCATATTTATTTTACTCGCACTTTTTTCGAAGCAGCCCCGCCGCGGTGGTCTAGTGGCTAAAGTACTCGGCTGCTGACCCGCAGGTCGCGGGATCGAATCGCGGCTGCGGCGGCTACATTTCCGATGGAGGCGGAAATGTTGTAGGCCCGTGTGCTCAGATTTGGGTGCACGTTAAATAACCCCAGGTGATCGAAATTTCTGGAGCCCTCTATTACCACGTCTTTCATAATCATGTGGTAGTTTGGGAACGTTAAACCCCACATATCAATCAATTTTTTCGGAGCAGATTTCCCGCGTCAAAGTACGGAATTGGAATTATACATCAGCGTGCATTCCATATTCACGCTGACACTGCGACAGCCACTTGCGTAATGCCTTGGTTTTACTGCCAAACTTTAGATAATAATTTCACAGTCTCGCTTTATTGTCGTCTAGGCAACATACATCGACGAAATGCGCGCAGAAAATACCTCCAGTGAGCTGAGGGCATTTTCGCGCCTGGGTGCGAAAGTACATCTCGGCAATTGTTTTGCTGAAAATACAATGTCGAGCGTTTGCATATGCACAATACTGCGGCCTCCGCGATGGCTTCACATCACTATGCTTTTAAAGTAAAAGAGAGCAAAGGAAAAAATTGTTGAGCAACCATTATACATGTTGCAATGTAAATGCGCCATAAGGTGATAAGAACGTGACAGGGGACTGCACTTATTGAATAACTCTCTTTTTCTTAGTTGTAGCGACTGTTCTTATATCAAATTTCACGCGCCACAAGAAAAAAAAATGACAACGAGTGATTGCGACGCCTACTTTCTTTAGCGTAAGCAAGAAGCTTATATGAAGACACTACGTGCACTAATGTCTCTGCTTTCTTTGGGTTTTGTTACACTGATTTACTGTTCCTGGGAAACCATAGTAAGATCTATTGAACTTTCACACAAAACATTGATTCGTGTCAGCGAGAACATAAATAAAAGACCTCGTAAACGGTGAACGATCAAAAAGTTTAATGCTGTCTTCATGCTCAAAACTGTTGCATCAGTGATGTGAAAGTCAAAGGGCATCGTATTCTGCACCATCTCCACGTTAAATCTGAAACCTTATTTTCTTTTTCATAATTGTTTTTCTATGGTTTTCGCCGGCAACAAGTCGTGAACACCCGAATCTATCTACAAGGAGCCTATTATATAAAGTTCGTGGTTTTTAGATGCGGAGCATCTGATACTCGAGGCTTGTAGTGCGGCGCCGTCCGCAAGCTTCCTCCTCCTTCTTCCACCATCTGTGCATCCCTTCCTCCTCTACACACCGCGCGCGCTTCACTCCTCCACCATCTGTGCACCCTTCCTACTCTACACACCGCGTGCGCTTCTCCTCTTCACGAACATTCGCTAGCTGTATAATGTAGCGCGCATGCGCCGTCACGCTTCGAGAACATCGGTAGCTGACGCGCGCGCATGCGCCGTCGCGCTTCGAGAACATCGGCAGCTGACGCGCGCGCATGCGCCGTCGCGCTTCTCCCCCTTCTCGAACATTCGACAGCTGACAGTGCATGCGCCGTCGCGCTGTATATATACTCAAGGTCGGTGCTCGCTCGCTCAGTTGCCGCTCGTCGGTTGGTTTGTACGGCGCGTCGAGGTCCGAGGTCGCAATGATCGACGTCCCTTCGACCAGCGCCGGCCAAAGTGGCATCTAAAAGCCATCGTGCTCAAAGTTCGTCGCAATAAATAAACACCGCCCTTTCGCATACGTGTCGTACGTGTTCACTCATTTAACACCCCTCCTACAACCACGTTAACCAATTTAGCCAGCGACCCAAGTAAGTCGCAATTTAACACCCCATTTCACAACCACGTTAACAAATTTAGCCATCGACCCAAGTAAGTCGCACTTTAACACCCCGTTAACCAATTATATGCTCCGCATCCTCCTCAGTGTTCCCCCGAGGGAAGCTGCGGGCAATTTTTTATGCCTTTCATTCCTTTTTTTATTGTCGCAGGCCGAAAATAGGGGGGTTGGCGGCTGCCTGTAGTTGCAACGTTGCGGTATCAATAAAACAAACGCGACACGGTCGATGTTTTGATACGGTCATTACAATTTGCATATGGGGCACGCGATCATATGAAAAATGTTTCTTTGAACCTTTTCTGTGCACACTTATTTTCTTCACATCAACACGGTATCTCATGATGAACTACTCGAAACTCCGAAAGGCGACATAGCAGACGCCTTTATTTAGGTCATGCCTGAATGCGGCCACACAAGGGACAGGTGGGGTTTGCAACTTCCCTCAAAATTTAGGGTTGGAGGAGAAAGGGCGTCCGAAATTCTACAGTATTTACCCTATTAGATCTGTGCGTCATTACTTACATATAACTACAAGAATTTTGGACAATCATTGCGGCCCAAAGCCCCTGATAGTGCATTCTAGAACAGTATCATCTTCGTCAGCCTGACTACGCCCACTGCAAAACAAAAGTATCTCCCATGTTCCGCCAATAAACCTGGTCATGTGCTTTCTGCTCCCACCTGAAAAACTTCATGATTTCATCAGCCCACCTAATTTTCTGTCTCCCCCTCACGCGTTCACCTTCTCTTGGAATCCAGTCGGTTACTCCTAATTACTACTGGTTATTTTTTTTTCTACACGTTAAGCGCCCTGTTCATGTCGATTTGTTCTTCTTGATTTCGACAAATATGCTTCATTGTTTATGCTGTAGTGGTGATGCTTTATTGGTGATGTTTTATGAGCGATGATATAGTGGCAATCCTTCATTGTTGATGCTTTATTCCTTCGCTTGTATCCGACGCCGCGGGCAGCGAGGCACCGCCGACGCGGGGCGCCGACGTTCCGATTTCGCATTTGATGATGCATCTGCTGCTTTCGCCTTAATAAATTGAACTGAACGAAACATGCTTCCGGTGCTTACATGTTCAACCATACATTAACTAACCATAAAAACCGATAACAAGGAAGCACAATAAACGACTGGCCTAGAGATTTCGCGGCGCCTTTTATAGCACCGCTGCTTCACGAAATGGAGAAGATGAGAATGGAAGGAATAAGAGAGTGAGACGCAAACGCAAAGAGTTCTCGCTATATTTTAATATTTATACGTGACTAACGTGGAAAAGTTGGTTACGTTAGAGCTGACTTTCGCATCATCATGATACAAATATTGAATAAAATTACGACAAATAAAAACTAGAAAAAAATGAAAGAATTTCATTTTTTTTTCAGAAGCCCCATATACATAAACAATCTTTCGCGTATAAATAATGTCAAGCTTTCTTTGTGGACTTTAGTGCAACCCGACGCAAGCCTGACCAAATACTTTATTCCTATAAAAAGACATAAAAAGTAATATTACTCTATTTCACGTTCAAAAGTTCGGCGAATTGATAAGTTTACGTCTACAACACGTACACATTCAAATTTGGTTTTGTTTTCTCTTTTATTATTAACATGGGCTAGCCTTTCTTTCTAGTAAATATGGGCGGGAAAGTTGTCTTTTTCTACCGATATAACGAACCAGACAGATTTTAGTCGAAGTTGCCTACCTTTCATGTATCAAAGCAAGCTCACAAGACACGCAGGTTCGCCGGTTTAATTGCAAGACGTGGTTAGTGGTTACTGCAAGCTAAGCGATGTAGCTGACTACTTCGAACACTACGTTATATACTCCTGCAAGGAAAACTTCATTCGGATTTAACGTGGCATGTAGGACGTGAATCTTATTATGAACCACGGGTACCGCGAAAAAATTCAACCTACCTCTCCTTATTTTTTATATATAAATAAAAATAAAAGCCAAAATTTTTTACGAGACGTGCCAAAATTACCATCTTCCAACAAATCGGAAACGAGGATGACAATGCGAAAAACAAAAGCCTTACCAGCGTAAGTTCGCACGAAATGCACGCGGATGCGAACGTGTCACCAGCGAAACTCACTTTCAAACTTCCTGACCACATGTACTCAATAAAAGTCCTAACATGTACTAGAAGCATCGATTTCACAATGCCTTTATCTTTTAAAATACTTCGTCTGAATATAGTGAAAACCGGAAGTAACTGCTTGACCGGAAATCCTTGAAAGAGCAACATGGGTGACTCTTGATGTTCATGTCAAGAAAAAAGTTTCATAAGAAGAGTATGATTCGAGGAGCGTTACCAAGTTCATAATATCAGCGCGACACGCCCACTAAAGGCGCACATGACTGGTTTGAAAATGAATGTGCATCCGACCAGATTTAGCGTATAGTATAAAATTTTTCTCTTTCATATTACCGCACGACACCACTACAGCACGAATGCAAGAATGGCAGCAGCCATCGGAAGAGGTGTGGCTAACTCAGCACAGCTGATGGTGACGCGTGCAGCCTCCTTAGGCCACAACATTTTGCCTTTCCAGCCATATTAACGCGACGGGGCACAGATAGTCTACTTCCCCTTTTCTGACATGAAGCGCTGCGTGGGTACGGAAGTGGGACGACGAAAAAGACATCGCACAAGTCAGACGCTTTGAGAACTCTCAATGTGATGAGAGAAAGAGAAAGAGAAGAAAAATATCAGAAATGTAGGGAGGTTAACTAGACTAAGTCCAGTTTGCTACCCTACACGGGGAAAAGCATAATGAGAGAGAAAAAGAGAGAGAGGGGAGGAGATTCACATTGCACATAACACACACACCGCACACATAGTTCAGGTTTCACTGGCGGTCGTACCGTAATGTTGCCCTCAGGAATTGTAGAAGGGCTCGTGAGGCCTTCTGGGCTGAAGTATTTGAAGGCCACGCTCCTAAGATCTTCTCCAGAGTAAAGGGTCGGTCATCCAGCCTCCTTAAGGCCCGCAGGTGAATCCGGCGATCTTCTTCGAATTCTGGACAATGGAACAGGACATGTTCGAGAGTTTCTAGACAATGGCAGTTACCACATTCGGGGGAGTCAGACATACCCATGCGATAACATAATGGATTCGTGAAGGCAACGCCGACCCACAACCAACACATCAGTGTAGCGTCCCGTCGCGAAGTCTTTGATAGCAGCTGTAATTGGAGTAATGAAGCGAGGTTCTGTGGGCGTCGAGTGGAGTTCAGTGGAAGATTTCAATGCTTAAGTGTGGTATTATGCGCGATGTGGCGAAGTTCTGTTGTGGCATCGACCCTTGACAGTAATATGAGCAGTGTGTGTGCTCCATCGTGAGCACAACGGGCAGCGATGTCGGCGAGGTGGTTACCACCAATCCCACAGTGACCAGGCAGCCATTGAAAGATTATGCCATGTCATTTTTTAGTGGCGCAATGACAGATTTCAATCATTCGAGATGCCTTCTGATAGTAGTCCCGCGTCGTAGACTTCGCATACATTGAAGGGCCGCCTTGGAGTCCCATAAAATAGCCCACTTAGCAGGGGATTCTCACATAACAAATCTAATTGTGGCCAGAAGGGCAGCGATCTCGGAGCCCGTAGATTTTGTGACGTGTGAAGTCTTGAACTTGACGGTGAATTACCGAGATATAATCACAAAAGCGCCCGTCGAACTTCCTGAGACTGAACCGTCCGTATAAATATGAGTTCGTTTTTCATATGATATATGCAAAGCGTCCAATGAGATCTGCTAGATGTCTGCAGATGACAGGCTAGCATTTTTGGTTATCCCCGGCACTTCAACGTGTTTGCCGGCACCACTCCGGGTATAGCGGTATGGTTGCGGGTGAGAATCTCCAAGAAATGGAATGCTGTTAGCCGCCACCACTATGGAGAACTCTGCCTTCGGTCTTTCCAGTGACGGGCTAGCAAGGTGGTGGTTCGGCAGTCTGGATATATGGCGAATATTCGCCCGGAGCGTGTCGACAGTTATAAAGGTCGTAATCGGGTGGTCTTTGACAATTGCAATAGTTGCGATCACGTTAGCATACCTGGGTAATCCTAAGTATGCGCGAAGAACTTGGCTTTGAATGCTTTGCAGGACCCAGATGTTGGTTTATGCGGAATTTGAAAGCATGGGTACGCTATACCAAAAACACCCCAAGAAGAGCGCTCTGTACAGTTCAAGCGTGGCTGATACGGATGTTCCCCAAGTTTTACCAGCGAGAAATTTCATTACATGGGCGATAGAGCTAAGCCTCTTCTTCAAGTGCACGATGTGAGCACTCCACGAACGATCTCTGTCAATAATGATGCGCAGGAATTGATGGCATCTCGTATACGAAATTCTGACATTCTCGATGGAAACAGGATACCAGGACATCGCATTGCGAGTGAAGGTTACTAAGGCGCATTTCTCGGGGAAATTCTCAGCCCTCGAGCACGGAGACATTTCGACGTTGTTGTCGCTGCTTTTTGGAGCCTTACACGTACCTGGGATTGATTGATTGATATTTGAGGTTTAATTAACGTCCTGAAACCACCATATGATTATAAGAGACGCCGTAGTGGAGGGCTACGGAAATTTCAACCACCTGGGGTTCTTAACGTGCACTCAAATCTAAGCACACGGGCCTACAGCATTTTCACCTGCATCGAAAAATGCAGCCGCCGCAGCCGAGATTCGACCCGCGACCTGCAGGTCAGCAGCCGAGTACCTTAGACACTAGACTACCGCGGTGGGGCGTACCTGGTGTCGCGTCACTGCTGAAGCCCATATGCAGATGTCATCAGCGTACACAGATAGGTTGGCTGATCGAGGCAGAACTCTGGCAAGTCTAATAATCGTGAGGGTAAACAAAGTAGGGCTGAGAACCCTACCCTGTCGGACGCCACGAGAGGTGTAATGGTCTATGGTGCGACCTTCTGCAGTGTGCATGAAGAAGGATTCCAATATTTTTCAAGGCTTCGGGACTGACATCGTGCATTGCGTTGTCGTAGACCCCTTCCACGTCGAGGAACTTAGCAACGGGTACGTGCTTGAGGGATTTCTGTTGTTGCAAAGACGTCACAAGGTCCATGACATTGTCTATAAAAGAACGTCTTCGTCAGAGACCAGCCATAACCTATGTATGTATATTGCAGCGCTCTAGGTACCACTCGAGGCGTGTGAGGACCATTCTTTCCATTACTTTTCCCACGCAGCTAGACAGCGCAATAGGTCGGTATGATGCGAGGTCAAGTAGCGATTTTTCAGGCTTGAGGATTGGTACCAAGAGGCTGGAATTTTTTATAATGACTTGCGGCAGCTAATGCATTGTTAGCAGAAGTGATTGACCTCACGAGAGGTATTTGTACAGAAAGAATAATCTTCGGCTTGAGTTACGTTTCCTTGTCCCTCTTTTTTCCGGCCAGTAATTAGAACATTATGAATGCCCCTCCAATCTCATGTCAGAGAATGGCAAGTTGTCCCTGATAAAGATGCGATGTCAAAAAAAACACCAGTAGATGATTTGGAGTGCTGCTCTCGTTTTCAAGACGTCAGGCCAAAGTAGATGCCACTTTGGCATTCAGGAAATATAGAGCCAGATTTAAACAGCTCTTTACACTTCTTATGCGGCCCGTGCTATGTATAATCCTACAAGTATGAGCGTGAGGTTAGCTTATGCAGCGTCAGTCGATGTTTCACGGTGCAAAGAACGAGGAGTACATTGAAAGCACTGTTCGTTGCGCACTCAAGCGTCAGATATGTCGATCAATCAACAATCAGCGTTTCTATCGATACAAATACAGGAATGTTACAAATGTGTTTAGTATACATAAGGAGGTCCCAAAGTCGAACATTGTATCGGGACCTCCCGTTAAGGGCAGATTATAGTAAAACATAGTGTTTGTTGCAGCAGTAGCACTAGTCGTAAATAGGAATTGTACTAAACATGTTTATAAAAGAAAGTAAAGAAAGATACAAAAAACAAAATATACACAATGGAGCAAAATGAATCAATGAACAATGCTAAGCAGTAGGACAGGGGGAAAATACAAAAAGCTATAATATGCAGCCGTCTTTATCAGACAGCTAAGTACCAACACGTTCTGCTGTATTTAGTGGCGAAGCTCCTTAACGCGGCACCCCGTTCGTCTCTCGTAGTAGTGCGTAACATGTCTTACGTTTTGATCTGCAAGGTGGTGCCAATGGGAGATTTCTCCTGTGCGTTGTTGAACAATAAAAAATTCACAGCGTGCGCGTTAACTGAAAGCCGAATTCCCCTGTCTCTCATTCTCCATTAGTAGCCAATGGCATGTACGTTGAGCACTATTTGACAAGAAAAGGTTGCTAGGTCATACTCGCTGGGCTTAACCTCCTTGGTTTTAGAAAGGTTTAGCGAGCGTTGGGCCGCAGTGCCATGAATGCAGTGAGCTAGTATATACAATGAACTCGAGGTGGTAAAAGGTGGGAAGTAGACACGAAGCGCATGCGTGTGCGCTTCGTGAAAAAAGCATGCGTGTGCCACCTCTCGTTTAGTCTTTGGAATGTCCGCTGGATGGCAGAATATATGATGAAAAGATGCGAGATGGTGGTACTTGAAGTGTTGACTAGATGGACGAACGGACACACAGACAGATGCATGGACGGACGCATGGATGGCTGCATGGACGGATGGACACATGGACGGATGCAGGGGTGGATGCATGGACGGACGCAGGGGTGGATGCACGCATGGAAGTACGGAAGCAGGAACAGACGCACGCACGGACGGGCGGACGGACGCACGGATGGTCACACAGACGGACGCATGGACGGATGGAAGCAAGAACGAATGGACGGACAGACGCTTCGCCCCACTCTCCATCATTCACCCCGTGGATATGCTGCCATTTTTTTTACTCATAATTCTTGTCTAACCTGCCCGAGCACGAACGCCTCTGTTGGTTTTTCAATATTCAAACCACTCTGGGCTTTATGCTGACTTCTAAATATGTTCTGCTGCGGCTCCAAGCTAATACGGCAATCCAGATGGAGGCAGAGTTGGGCAATCAGTTTTTGTAATATGCAGGTGGGGACTAACTCGAAAATTTAATGGGCGAAGTGGGGTTCCAGAGCAGAAAATTCAATCTGTATCGATCTTTCTCAAAATCAAATCAAGACTCGTCGTTCTCTACGAAAAAATTTCTGGACCAGCTCGCACGTGCCACTGAATAAAATCGCCTTCACTTTTTTTGTTACACGGAATCCCCTTATTAAGTTTTCGTTCCATTTGCGAATTGAAACTCATATACGTGTTTAAATGACATTTAGTTTGTTCCTGAACAGCACCCAAAGTTTCCGTCTTTAACATTATATTTCACTATGTTTTTGGCGTTTTGATTTCGCACGTCGCTGGCTCTCTCACTTCTGGTTGCCATGCAAAAAGCTGTTCTTCCATCTTAAAATAGAAAAAAACGGCTAATTTCTTCACACCTTAATTCTCTACGGTAATGAAAAGCCCCTGCAGTTACGTAGCTTTCACGTCTACTTTCACGTGTAGGACAAAGGCCTCTCCCATGTTCCGCCAGTCAATTCGGTCCTGTGCTTGCTGCTGGCAATTTATACCTGCAAACTTCTTAACCTCATCTGCCCACCTAACCTTCTATTACGGGCTTTCAAAAGTAGCAAAAGTATACTCCAACGAGAACTTTCTCCAGAGCCTATGGACTCTATTTAGGATGTAAATAAAAAAATAAAAAAAGATCAATCGACCTGACTCACTTGAGGGAAACAAGCAACCTCTTCAGAAATGTCCTGTAAACTTTGTGGAATCATTCTATCCAGACCTTTTGCTCCAATGAGCATCTACATCCGCGATGTCTGTCTCTGTACAGTCCGACATAAGCGTATTCAAATATGAGTATTACGGAGATGAAAATCATATCACGACAACGCTTGAAGCATTCAAGATTGCCACAGAGAGCCGCGATCGAGAGCTAAAGTTTCTTCCCCAGTAAACAAAGCGTCCAGCTTTACTTTTTCTTTCTTTTTTTTTTTTTGAACCTCCGAACATTGTATCTAAATAATCCACTAGTACCGAGATACGCCAAGCGTGAAACGAAGCACGGGAGAGTTTATAGACGAAGTACTTCTCGGGAGAAACTTTTCGGTGGAACTCTTTGAAGCCCACCGACACGTGGCGAACTGCAGTGCGCTCAAATTCATTCATTCTCCAACAAGCCCCACTTGCATTTTGAATTTAGCTTTCAATACATAAGCGATGCGTTGTTTCGGGCGCAGCTGGAACCACGGCCAATTCTCTCGAACGTAGCAACCAACTCGTCCCTGTTTCGTAAAGCCGTGTGTTCTACTTGAAGCGTGTAAAATATCGACTGATATTATCGTTGCTCGAACAGACAGCGCGTTGCACTGAAGCATCTCTCAGTTGCCCCTCCAAATCGACGAAGATAGCATCGTCATTTATTAAAAACTAGTACTCTTGTCTGCGCGTGTTCTTCTACACTCGTTTTAGTATGGCAGAAGCAGCGATTACGCGAACTGGGTGTTTTCAAAAAAGCAAAATACCTATTAAAATGCCTCCAATGATTTTCGAAGAGAGACGAGGTCTCTTTCAAAGGTACATGGGCATTTATCAACAATACATTTATCAACACTTCAGAAAGCATGGAACTGTACGAAACTACATACATTGATAGAATGATCTATCGAGTGGCTCGTACGTACGTATACATACATACATACTACATACATACATACTACATACATACATACATACATACATACATACATACATACATACATACATACATACATACATACATACATACATACATACATACATACATACATACATACATACATACATAATACATACATACATACTACATACATACATACATACATACAACATACATACATACATACATACATAGATACATACATACGCACATACATACATACATACATACATACATACATACATACA
This sequence comes from Rhipicephalus microplus, assembly GCF_013339725.1. NCBI lineage: Eukaryota > Metazoa > Arthropoda > Arachnida > Ixodida > Ixodidae > Rhipicephalus > Rhipicephalus microplus. Next base: position 160,283,186 of record NC_051165.1, on the reverse strand, counting down.
TACATACACATACATACATACAATACATACATACATTACTAATAAATACATCATAAATACCTACATACATACATACATCATACATACATACATACATACATACATACAACTACATACATACATACATACATACATACTTACATACATTACATACATACATCATACATACCTACATACATACAAAAGACAGGACTTCTCACGAAAAACCAAATCTAACACTTTTGGTCCAAAAAGCTCGGTAGCAAATTCTAAAATAAATTAGAAATTAGGCGTGTTGGCCATATCTCTGAGAAAGCGACCTTTTTTACGTATAAAATGATATTTAAAAAAGAAAGTATAGTTTTAAGGAATCTCTCTCTCGAGTTTTTTGTCTGGCTGTTTCCTGCAAACTGCATTTATGGACAAAACTTCTTACAATATTTTCAATCTCTTTCTCTTTCGTTCTAGTTGCTTTGAACATAATCTAAAACAGCATATTGAATAGGGTGGATTTTCTGCGTATGCAAAAAAAGTCACAGCTTTGCCGCAAAAGCGAAGCAATGAACGCGATAGTAACAAATTGGAAGTACACGCGCAGAATGGCTGGCAGATCGAAAAGTGCCCAGCGTTACTCACGCACAAAGGACGCACAAAACGTACTCACAGGAACAGATTAACACGAATAAGCGTCTGAGTTGTTACTTCGCTGTGTCTGAAAAGCGCGCCCTTCTCGCAAACGGAGGCTGTGCAACAATCACAGTGACCTTTGTGCACCCGGTAACTACAACAGAATCGTCCTGACGAAACTCGAAGGCTAGCCAAGACGTACGATTCTTCCCACGGCAGGATAACGGCACGCGATCGACCTTACACCCTCTTATTCTCTACGCGGACCAAAGTACGCGTAAGAGATGAGAGCTACCGCGCGCTCACTGCGCCATCTTGCCGATAATGCTGAAAACACGATAGCCCCCCCCCCCCCCCCCTCCAGATGCCTGCCAACAGCGGCAAGTGGTAGATATGAATAGCTTGCCGTTTGAACGTTCAAGGCGGTGCTTTCCGTGGCTCAGTGGATAACGCCGCGCATTCACGACACGGAAGTCCCACGTTCAATTCCGCGCGCCGAAGTCTTTTTTCAGAGATTTTTTATTTCTTGTAGACACCTGAGAAAGCACCCCCCCCCCCCCTAGGGGAAGCCTCAACAACCTTCATACAAAAAAAAACAAGACACGGCATCCGCGTCACAAAGAAAGCCCTCACCTTGCAGTATTGAATGGGTCGCAAAAGGTGAACGAACATTCCATGAACGTGACAGGTAAAACGAGCACGTCGTTTAAGCGTCGTGCTGGCGTTTGCGTCTTCATTCACGTCTACTTAGCAGAGCTTCACAAAATAGTGAGCGGGCGCCGGTCCCATTATCCCGTCGAGCAACCTCTACCACGGCGCTTTATACGCTTTGTGCGCAGGCAAGCTCCCGTGCAGACCTGTTTAGCCCGCGCACGCAAGCCCCTTATTAGCTTGGTAATTAGGAGCGCGTTATATCCGCACAAAAGGGAAAAAAAAAGAACGACGGCGTCCTTTTCGTCCGTCGACCTGTTCGACTGCGACACGAATGCAGACAAGGGGCGAGTGTTTCCAGCTGCCATTTGCAGCGGGATTAATTACTGCGCTCTTGTCGCCGGCGTCATTGTTTCCAACATGCCGTGGCGGGTCTGAGCAAAGCCGCTTTGGTAGAAATGTGTCTTTGCAACCAGTGCTTGCTCAGTCATTCTGTTCGCAATGAGATTACGCACAACATCCTGAAGTTAAGCGGTGGAGTTTTCTATTGTATCTGCTTTTTTATTGTACTAATGCCGCAACCTGTGCTTGAAATTGCATTTATGAAGTTGTGTTTACTTGTTTGTTTTTTTCTTTTCATATGCATTCGATGCACATTCATAACGAAAGCTCACACTGTGTGTTTTTATTACCTTCTGCAAGATAAACAGGGTTACTTTTATATTTCTTGCATACATTATTCACTGCTCAAACGTATTCTTTTAGTGTGTGATTTTATTGTCTAGGCACTTTGCTTGTGGTAAACCCTCTGTCTGAAGCCTCCTGCACGGGTTCTGCCAGTCAGAGACCAGTGACATCGAAAGGCGCAATCACACTTCTCAGACACAGATTTCGAATCAGCCAACCGAGCAATCAAAAAATTAAACCGTCCGCCTTGCATAAGAAACGAAAGGGTGGGTACTAATTAACGCGGCTTAGAGCATACATAACCAAGACAACACACAAACCAGCCCTTCAAAGTCTGACGCCTGCTCCACACATGCTACAGACTGTACCGCCCGACCTTGTGGTCATGCATGCTGCACAGTTCCGCCTCTGCACTTCTACAGACGTCATGAACGCACCCTCCTCTCAGAATTTATCCACATATCCCATCAGGTATTCTTATTTGGGTACCTTATTGATGGGTCGAAGTTTTCACTGTAGACTATATTGGTGATTTAGTGGCGCCTCACTAACACAGAAAAAAAGAGCATACAAGGACAATCGTTGCTCCGAATATGCACTTGTCGTCGTAAGTTATTTCTTCGTCTCCTTTGGTGTTGCTCAACCAAATCAACTCGCGCAAAAGCCTGCGCTTTTACTGCATACTTAACTCTACACATACCAGAGTTTCCCGGCGTTATAAGCTAACCAAACTTCCTCAATGTGAAGCACTTGTAAGACTTTATACCACGCAAATTACCACAATCAGGGCTCACTGAGTGCTAGGACGACACAAAGGCTTACAAAAAAATTTAACAATTTGCGAAGTGGGGTGTCTGAAGAAGCAGGAAAGGCACGGGTAAGAATCGTGCAAGTGTAATCACACAAAAGTTGCATGCACTACCGTGCATCGCTGTGATGTCATCGTGCGCGTTGCTGACGTCATAACGGCATGCAACCTGAATGCGGGCACGTTGTGTTTACGCAGATGGTCACAACCAGTCACTCACCGTATAGTGTCGCCAGGAATGTGTTCCTGCTCGTTTTATGTTATGGCGACGACGGCCAGACTAATTCATCCCACTTTGTACGCCGAATGTAGGTCGCCTAATCGAATCAAGGGCATCCTGATCATGCTTAGTTAACTCTGCGTTCGCGTACTAGTACGCAGCTGCTGTCCATTCGTTAGCTGCTCACACGTGTATGGACAAAGCTATCCGGCCCCCTAAACACGAAGCACTCGCTTCGATAAATCATCGTCCCACATTCGGGCTTACTTCACTAGAAATCCTTATTCTCTTTTCATGGCGATCGAGCTAGTTATTCTCTCTAACCCTACGAACATCAGGTATACTTTACCAAGTTAAGTTACAATGCTTGTCTCATAAAACTCCTTGTGTAGTGAGGATTAATGCTGTTCATCTTCAGGGATTCTTACTCGCACACGCTTCACGCAGCTCGTCATCGATAACTGTAATTAACTGTAGTAAAGGTTAAAGAAAACTGACGTGAACAGACCTGATCTCGTCAAGCGTCGATATATGATCCTATATAGGCACGGAACATCTCCCAAGCACTTCGGCTCTCTCACCGCACACTAATGAACACTCACAGACCACTGGACGTCGACATGCACTCCGCGTTTCGTAAATCTCACCCAAGCCCCTCATTACTAGCTCATGCGAAGGTTAGGGTCAAAACAAACTTCATTTAGTGAAGCCTTAAATGCCGATAAGACGGGTTATGTAAGCAGGATCAACCATATAAAAATTGGTAGATAACTCAATCATTTGACAGAGTTCGAAGACAGTAAGTAATCTTGTCATAAAAGTCGATAGCCAAAGTTAGTCCACAGCGAGCGAGCATTAAACAATGCCGGTAATTGCAAGCCAATAAGACAACTAAGTCACGGTGAATACAACTTCAAACGAGTTCTGTTCGGTCGGAAGTCGATATAGTACCACGTGGCAGAAAACATGTGGGAAGCGCCCACAAATGCATACCCTTCAATACACCCTGTCAGCTTGCATTCTCTTCTTGCACACTGTCTCTCCTGTGAATATACTGCGTCTATCCGCATCCTCGTACCTTCCTTTCTTGTACAGTGTCTATCATGACAGCGTCTGTCTGTGTTCTTTTATTCTTGCACGCTCTCTGTCGTGTGCCTGTTTGTGAGCCTTCTTTTATTGTACTGCGTAGTCTGTCACGTCTTTGTTATGCCTCTGTGTGTCTTCCAAGCTTGTACTGTTTCTGTCCGCGTGTATTCTGCCCCTATATTGTATCCGTCAAGTCTTTTTTCTGTTTTTTACTCAGTGTGACCGTTTCCACAGCTACATACTTTGGCACACGTGCAACTTAACGAAGCTAACAACTTGTGGTTAATGAATAGTTGGTGAATGAGAACAGATTAATGATGTTTGTTGCACTAGAGGTTAATGAAAAGTTAATGAATAGTTGGTGAATGAGAACAGATTAATGACGTTTATTGCACTAAAAAGACTTTTTGTTCCAACAAAATTGACCCGCACTCTTCCCTGTCTTTCGCTCTTTCTTTTCACATTTCCGTAGAAGAGTAAGATAAGTAAAGTTTTGAAATTTGCATAGGCGTTCCATTACACGTGCTTCTATTGAATACGGTGGAATAATGGCTCTTCCCTGTAAAGAGTGCCATGACGCGTGAAGTGTCTACACAACGCACCCTCGCAAGAACGAGTCCACACGCCGTGCTTTGCACAAAGCATGTCAGAAATGACTCACACCATCTGTTTGGGACTTATTATGAGCGTTCATTGATGTGCAGTTTTGGTTGGAACAGAATACCGAAACCCCGATGAAGACGAAAGAAGAACAGAAAGCCGAGTGCGCGTGCTTCAATCGGTTGTCGATAATAGGGAAGCTTGAATGAGCGAGTAATAAGCACGAAAAGTACAATACTGTCTAATTAAGGCAGCTCATTCAGTCTACGTACGTATAATTACTGATCGTCTCACTGGAAAAACAACCGGACCATTCTTTTTGTTCGATTCCGCTTGCACTCTTCATCTGCCGTAGGTTTTTATTCTAGATAACGTATAACAAGAAATCAATTTACCCATCAAAGACCGATCCACCAGCTGGTGAGCGATAGTGTGGAAAAAGCGGCGCACTTTTTGGGAACACGTTTTCGCTCACCATAAAAAAAAACATACGCCTGCGCCTGCACGTGGCCTTTTCTGAAAACAGATGCGTCTTCTGTTCAAGTACCCTGCTTCTTCCGTGCTGTATGAAAATTTTGAAGAGTAAGTTATATGCCCGAAGTACGTACTACTAACAATGCCATAACTGTCGCGACAAAGGACACGGTCCCTTTGCTGAGTTTTCAAGAAGTAACGCAGACAAGGCAGTATAATTTTTAAAACAGCCACCAGGTACCAAACTCAAAAAACACGCACGTTCCCTCAAGCTTTCGCTTACACCAACTCGATGAGAAAGCCCTGTTCGTTCTCTTCTCGTTCAATCGCATTCGACTTCCTCTCCTCTCGATTTTTTCTGCACTCCGTGTGGTTTTCCGATGCCTGTGGGCCCGTCACACATTTCATCATGTGACGATGTCACGTGATAAGGCCGTCACGTCATGATCAAGAAATACATTCTGCCGACGTTTGACACCACTATCACGTCATAGTCTGAAGTCACCACATGACGAAAAAGTTTTGCTTCACAAACGCTGACCTCAGCGCCACCGATGGTCAATTTTTCGCGCCTGATGAGGCATCTGAGCCTTTTACCCTAAATGGACTCTAAAGAAAGGAACGAGTTTTGTGTTATTAGTTAATTACCCTTCCACAATTCCGGAATCGCCGCATTTGCCACGGGAGGACGTTTGCGGGGCGAGAAAACAAGCAAAAACAAAATTCAGCTAGTGACGCAACTTCGAAATTCCTGCTCCAAATTACATGACACCGCAAATTTTGACGGTGTTTACAAAGGCCTACGTAACTTTTAATTCGTAAAAATGAATCACAGTGTCTTTTGATGAGGCCAAAGATTTAACACACCAAGTTTCACATTTCATCAAGTGAATGTCAGCAAAATTCAACAAGTACACTTTAAAAATAGTGGCGTCACAGGAGCCGAATTCGGCGCGAAATTTAATAAAGGTACTTCCACCTTACTTCTTTAATAATGAACTCATAATGGCAGTGTTAATGATATCATAGTTCTCAAAGAAAACTTTTTCTAGTCTAAATCAATTCATTGCTTCACCTTATTGTCTTATTTGTTAATGCAGTCCTCAGTACATGACATACTACACAAACGTCCACCAAACTTATGGTTCCAGAGATACGGCAAGAGCGTATGTCTAAGTGAGCATCGAATTAGAACATTCGCCCCGCTGCGGTGGCCTAGTGGCTAAGGTACTCTGCTGCTGACTCGCAGGTCGGGGGATCAAATCCAGGCTGCGGCAACTGCATTTTCGATGGAGGCGAAAATCTTGTAGGCCCGTGTGCTCAGATTTGGGTGCACGTTAAAGAACCCCAGGTGGTGAAAATTTTCGGAGCCCTCCACTACTGCGTCTCTCATAATCAAATGGTGGTTTTGGGACGTTGAGCCCTACATATCAATCAATTAGAATATCCCCTCTGTACACACTTGCTTTGAGATTTACGAAGACCAGCACCATATCAGACACGACATAAACGTCTGACACCTTCGGAAGTTGCAGTTGGAGTTGCAGTAGAATTCGCAGCCATATTACCAAGACCTTGTCAGCCCTGGATTGTTTAGTGTTCTGTCTACGCATACACGAATATTTATTAATGAGCTCATAAAGCTTGGAGACATTTCATTTCCAAAGTTTCTGCTCAATGAATATGTCACGGAACCGCTGAACCAAATAAAATTATGAGAGGCTCCTTTAAGTTGATACCGAGCGTCAGATCCCCTTTTCAAACGCATTTATGTATATTAGGTGTCGTAGAATATCAAGCACGAAGCTAACTTAATACGAATATTCTACGTCACTTTGTTTGTGTAGAGAATAGATATTGACAGTTTCTTTCTAACGCATCCATATACACCACTATTTCGTACGACATTATGCCTGTGAACCCAGGAATAATCATATCGAATTAAGTATTGCGTAACAATGCAACAGATCTGTCACTCAGCATACCACTCAGCACGTCTTGTAAATGTCAGGCTCTCTTGTGTTCTTGCTGTCAGCGTCGACAGTGTGTGTTTGTATATTTTTTATATTTATTCATACTGTAAGCCCAAGGGCCAAGACAGGAGTTGGGGTTACATATCTGGCATGTACAAAGAACATATGTAGAAACAGTCTGGGTTGCGTACAGTAAATTAGTTTGGGTTGCGTACAGTACACGCTCTAATGCAATCGTGATAAAAGGCATTCGCCTATACAATTTTTTTCGCTTGTATGAGCGTCTTATTCGACTTCGTCGCTTGCGACGCTGACACCACATTCATCTCAGCCAGTCAAAGGCAATACATACAAACCAACAGAAATCAGAGCAGAGTCTGTAGATTTGATTACGGGGCGCGTATCTCACAGCGTTGGGCTGCTGCGCTCTAGACATCTCTTTTTCTCTTACTTTAGTCTTCTTTCCTGTGCCTATTGGTCTGCACCTTGGTCAGTCTGGAAACACTGACCACTGCAACTGTGCAGTCGTCGGGTCATTGCTCCTCCGCGAAGCAAACGCTGTCTCGTTGCTGGCGAGCTGCCGAGCAACTGGCCCGTTCACCGAGAGATTACTAACAGGCCGGTTTTCTTCCTTTTTTTCTTTCTCTCTTTCTTTCTTTCTTTATTTATTTATTCTTTCTTTCTTGCCTTTTTTTCCTGGTAAGGCATGATGGACCATAACGTCAGTACGAACCATGTTTACCTTCCCAAGAGACACGGCGCTCTTAACACGAAGTGACACACTCCCGCCACTCACGAGATGCTCAGACGAAGCAACTGCCGTTTATCTATGCCAGCCTAACCCTGCCTGCTGCAGCATCACCACAACGGACACCATGGCTTGTCAAACGCTTCGTGTGATTTGCGACAGATATGACGGTCAGAATTGAAGAGCAGTTCTTTGTAGTTCTGTAGTCAGTTTCTTTTTCTTTAAATTAGGCATTCATATCGCTCGCTAAAATGTAATGTTTACAAATTCTGCTCTATGACTCGTTTGGAGAAAAAAGGTGAATACAAACTTTTGCAAGAAGATTGATGTTACACAAGTGTTCAATATTTATAGAAATCGCGGTGGTCTTGAACTCCAATTTTTTTTTCAAAAACATAACTTACGCCACACACGCGTAATGTACAAGTCACCGGTACCACAAAATACTGCTTCTAACATGCGTGAAGGTAACGATCTCCCCTATGCTATTCACCATGCCTTTACAGAAAGTTTTCAGGACCCGCGACTGGGAAGAATTAGGGTAAAAGTTAATTATTAGAATCTTAGTAATCTGCGATTCAATGATGACAATGCCTTGAGTGCCCCGCCATGGTGGTCTAGTCGCTAAGGCACTCGCTGCTGACCCGCAGGTCGCGGGATCAAATCCCGGCTGCGGCGGCTGCATTTCCGGTGGAGGCGGCAATGTTGTAGGCCCGTGTGCTCAGATTTGAGTGCCCGTTAAAGAACCCCAGGTGGTCGAAATTTCCGCAGCCCTCCACTACGGCGTCTCTCATAATCATTTCGTGGCTTCAGGACATTCGACCCCACAAATCAATCATCAATTAATGCTTGAGGAGTAACTCGAGGATGAATTACAGCTCATGACTACTGAACTAGTTATTATGGCTCGACATAGCCGATTCTGTAACGAACGGCAATAAAGAACTCGGAGTGTACTGGACACAACTACGCTTTAATGACGACAGAGAATCAGAAAAAAAAGAACACGTGCGTGGTGGGTCAGCCCTTTGCTTCCTCTTTTTTCCTAGGTCCTAACATCTTCCGGGGCTTCAGTTGTGGTAGCACCGATCTCTGAATAGTGTATCTTCTGCGCCGGTCTTTTCAAAACTTTTCCGCTACCCGGGCGTAATAGGCAAGCGCGAACAATTCCGTCATTGCCGGGATAAACTTCTTCGAATCTTGCCAGAGGCCACATAAAAGAGAGTTGTCTGTCAAGAAAGGGAGCATATGCCTCTTCTATATATTTCAGCAATTTGCTGCCTATTAGTGCTCCTATTAGCTCGAGGCGTGGCAACGAGAGAAGCTTCAATGCGGCGATTCTTGATTTTGCAGCAATCAGACTCGTGCTGACATCACATTTAGCTAGCTCACACTGACGTCACATTTAGTTATGCGCAAGCTCCATAAGCTTTAGTGATGGTGTCCACAAATACGTGTATTTGAACGTCACGAATATCATCTACCTTTACCGTCAAACGTCGGGGAACATTGACCTTGGCAAGGTGAACCAAATCATTCCTCCAGCTCTTTCACTGCCGCACTATATCATCTGGTAGTTCTTTATCTCAGTTGACTTTACGAAGCCACAGCTGCTGAAATAACATCTTCCCTCGCACCACGCAAGGAGCAACAAGTCCCAGTGGGTCATAAACTCTAGATACTGTTTGCAGAAGAAATCGTTTTGTATCTTGAGCCTTCTCCAGGAATGAGAAGATATTTCAGGAGCTGTAAGTAAGGCTGTCAATCTCCTTGTTTCATGTCATTCCGGGGACTTTCGTTTTGGATGTCGTTTGTCCACCACTGTTAGGTAGAGCTGTCTCGTTTGAGTCGGATATGTCCTGCAGCTCCTGAGAACGTGTTGTCCCCTTTCTGAGTGACTTTCCAGCGTCAGTCATTATTTATTTTGCGGTAGCGTATAGCTCTACAGCTGCTTGTAAATTATCTGCCCCAAAAAGCAAATCGTCTACATAGAATGACGTGGCCAGTAGTTGAGCCACTCTCGGCTGCTTATTGTCTAAACACGTTTTGAGGTGATGCTGAACGGTCGCTGCTAGCATAAATGAACTAGACGCCGGTCCAAAAGGTACTCTCGTAATTCGACAGACCTTTATATCGACTGCCCTGAATGATAACGTTGGCTTCTCAGCAAACCACAAGAAGCTAAAGAGATATCGGTCTTGTGCACCAACACCAACCTGCAGAAACACTTTATGTCTGCAGTTATCGGGACCTTGTACCAGCGAAATCGCATGAGGATTCAAGTTCGGACCAGTTTGTAAGCAATCATTCAGTGATTTCTGGTCTCTTCCGTGCGATGAGGCATCGAATACCACGCTCATCTTCGTAGGGAGCGATTCTTCACGGATGACTTCTCGGTGCAGCATGTATATTGTACGCTCCTATTTGGGTTTTCATTGGGAGACTACTTCTGCGTGGCCCGAGTCAATATGTTGTCGGATGGCATGGTCGTACGACTCCAGCAGGCCATCTTTAGCTGAAAGTCTGCGTACAAGACTCTGAAGGCGGTTATGTGCTACAAGGTAGTTATCTTCGATTAGCTGTATGTTAGGTTCCACGCACGGCACTGCAACTTCGTATCTTCGATCTTTATTGGCAATATTCTTTTATGAACCTGGACAAGGTGCTTGAAGAAGTGAGCCGTTGTTCCTCTGGTGAGATGCCCATAACGTCCAAATTCCAAAAGGATTGCAGATCATCGTGAATCTCCTCTTGTGTATGTATATCTGTCCTTAATACGCATACCATAACCATAGATGGGCTTTGAACAAAGTTCCGTTTCTTCACGAGTCCTTGCAACGTCCATCCCAATATGGTGTTAACAGCCACTAGTCCTTCAATTTCTTGGCTTCTAATGACTTCACCGGTAATAATTTTTCATATTTGATCTGATGCAATAACCAAGCTTAATCCAGGCTCAGCGCGCGCCATAGGGACAGTGCGCTCGTCCGCTAATGTCATCTTCAGTGCACGTAGGTTCTTGCTAAACGAACAGTCAGTATACATTACTGCGACTTCTTGATAAATAACCGGTACAGTTATAGCTTCCATGATCTGTTCTTTTTCGTCAAATTTACTTCTCACGTGAAATCCTACTATTTTACTTCACCGTGGTTGGGAAGGTACTTCAGACGCAAATGTAGATATAGATTACCAGCTTCGTTTCGCCGATTACTTTTAGCTGCAAACGTGCAGCGAACTTTTCCTTTTTAAATGTGCGCTGGGTGCCGCTGTCTAACATTCCTCTTAAGTAGCGAGCCTTACTATCTCCTTCCGCCCAACAACGGAAGTTTTGTAGATGTACTCATTCGTCAAGTTGGCAGCTCGTTACGGCTGTTTATTTTAGGGGCGAAGCTCCTTATGGCGTGTCTTGGGCGTCCCTCGTAGTACGTAACCACCAGTGGCACATACCCGAAATAGGTATAACATTTGACCTCCAAGGTGGTGCCGGTGAGAGATTTCTTCTGTGCGTTGTTTAACAATAAAAAATAGTGCTCAATGTACATGCCAATGGCTGCTAATGGACAATGAGAGACAGGAGCATTCGGCTATTAGTCAACGCGCACGCTGCGATCCCCATTAGCAGCCATTGGCATGTACATTGAGCACTATCGGACAAGAAAGGGATGCTACATTATACTCGCTGGGTGTAACCTCCTTAGCTTTAGAAAGGTTTAGCGAGCGTTGAGCCGCAGGGCCATGAATACAATGAACTAGTATATACCATGAATGAATTCGAGGTGGTTAAAGGGGGGAAGCAGATACGAAGCGCAAGCCGTAAGAAATTAAAAGCTGAATCCTCCTGTCTCTCATTTCACATTAGCAGCCATGGCACTGGCATGTACATTGAGCACTATCTGACAGGAAAAGGTTGCTACGTTATACTGGCTGGGCATAACCTCCTTGGTTTTAGAAAGGTTTAGCGAGCATTGGGCCGCAGTGCCATGAATACAGTGAACTGGTATATACCATGAACTAGAAGTGGTTGAAGGTGGGAAGTAGACCCGAAGCACAAGCCGTAAGAAAGTGTGCGTGTGCCACCTCTCGTTTAGTCCTTGGAATGTCCACTGAATGGCGGTGCTTCTAAATGGCTAATATATGGTAAAAAGATGCGAGATGGTGGGACTTAGAGTGTTGAATAGATGGACGAACGGACACACAGACAGATGCATGGATGGACGCAAGAACGGACGCAGGGGCGGATGCATGAACGAACGCAGGGACGGGCGCACGAACAGACGCATGGACGGTCACACAGACGGACGCATGGACGGACGAATGCTTCGCCCCACTCTCCATCATTCACACCGTGGATAATCTGCCATTTTATTTTTTCACCCTTATCTGACTACGTTTCGTTAACATATGTTGTTATATTGTTCAATGACTTATCACTTCTTTCCTTTGCGTTTGGCTTACACATAGTTGCCTTTTCTTGCAAGACCTGCATTCTATGCGTCTTCTACAATCTCTGGCTATGTGTCCTGGTATAGTGCATTTATAGCGCCTCATACTTTTGCCTAGTCTTATCTTTTTTCTCTTCAAGCGTTAAAGAAACCCGTTGCATACTTCTGTTTCATGTCTGTTGGATTTGCAGATAAAGCACTCACCATATTTCTGCTTTTCCGTATTCGCGGTATGCAGCACAGATGCCAATGGAACATGCTTGCTGTTGTAAGTGCGTTCAGATGAGTCCTGTGTCCCGGATCGCTCTCAGCTTTCAATTTCGATGCGGGTAAACTGTAGCGATCCTTCGGGCTCTTGACACGATGACGCTGTTCCTTCATTTGTAGCAACCGATGTTCGGAACATGACCTCACTTATACAGCACTGGCGGTGAGAAGGAATGACTATCTCTCGCGGCAGTGCTTTTTAGAAGTGTATCATAGAGACGCAGAAAATCTACTTTTCGGCACCCTGAGCGCGTCGAGACCACGCATGTTCATCTGAACTTGATCGTATAGATTGCACAGCTGTTTTACATCAGATGCCAGTCTCACGCATCGAATGTCTTTCGAGGCTCGTAGATGGTGTTGCTCTATATGCCGTTTGTCTCCATATCTGTCTTTAGGTAGCTGCACAGCATTTCCATAGCATGCAAATCCAGCGATTTCTGCAGCTGATTGCCCTCTAAAGTAATTCCGAAGGTAATGAAACTTGTCTGTCTGACTTAGTGCCGAATTCGAATGAACGGTACCATCAAACTGCTCCCAGAAAAAGGTTCACTCACCTATGTTCCCGTTAAACGGCTTGATCTTAAGTCGAGGCAGGCGAGGACCGACGTTGACGCTGCCGACGTTCGCAGGAGCATGAACGGTACTTGCGCGATTCCCAGCGTCGACGGCTCTTTGCAAGTTGTTGATGTCCTCGATTCAGCACTGAAGGCGTGCAAGTGTTGCGACCGCTTAATCCTCGTAGTCTACTGCTGCGGCGTATTCATACGCGAGCTCCTCCGTTGGGATGTACTCTTCCGTTTCTCCGGATATCTTTCTGAGCCTCTTATTGCTGTATGTCAGCCGCTCCTTCAAAGAGATGAGTGTCGCTCTGTCGGCGCTGTTGCTTCCCAAAATAGCTGTCGCCTCGTTTATTATCGTGGCATTCGGAGCACGTGCCAATGTTTTCTTCTATTTGAAACAATTCATTGCTGCAGTGTACTCACAAAAAGCCTTGGGCTTGCGTACGCTCGTTGACGTTGCTGGGTGCGGCCACCGACGAGGCTCACCAAGCACCAACGATTATTCTTAGAAGAAATCGTTCTTGTCATCGTGGCCGTCCATGTCGCCGATTAGCCGCAGATCCCGGGTTTTCGGCACTATATATTTATGGCTCGACACAGCCGATCCTGTAGCACACGGCAATAAAAAACTTGGAGCGTACTGGACACAACTACGCTTGCTTGCTCGCTTTATTGATTGATTTTTTTTTGTGGCTCTCACCTTCTGAGGGGGATTGGCCAAGAAGCCGGCGGTTAATGTGAGTCAATACCTTAAGATTATCCAGGCTATGAAAATAGGATTACTTTGTTTTTTTTTTTACTTGGCGGATTAGTTCGGCACAATGTAAAAAAGGGGGGAGGGAGAAAAGAAATAATAGAATTTGTTGAAGACCTGAGGTGTAATCGTTGTATCAAATTCGTCCTAAGGTCAAGTAATTACAGTATAATAGTTATATATGAAATGTTAGATTGGCCAGTAAAAATCGAGAGCTGATCATTGACTCAACAAGGTAATCTTATTCTGTTACATAGGGATTCGCATGTCGCTGAGTCCTATTAAAACAGCCCCAAATGACAAAACATTAGGGGTAGTGAGTGATATTTCAATTTTTGTAATAAACTTTCGAAACAATTTTTTATTTGATTTTTAAAACGGTTACATGTGAGAAGAAAGTGGTCGATATTTTACGGTCCATTACAGCTTGAGCACAGAGCGGACGGCACCGGACCAGACCAGGTGGTACACGGCAACGTGATTTTGTTATGGAGACTTTCAATTTAGGCGTGGGACACCATTTATTATTCTATGCGAAGTGCAAGTGCGAGAAATTTGGATTCGGTATCGTAATTTTTTATGAGTCGTCAAGAAGGGAAAGTTTACTGAACCTCACTGCTGTTACATAAGCTGTAAGAGGCATGATTGGCACAATCGGAAGATTAAGAGATGCTCGCGCGAGTGAGTCAGCCATCTCATTTAAAAGTATACTACGATGGCCTGGCACCCATATTATTTGCACTAGACGAATTTTTGCTATGATTAAGGATTTAAAAGTTTCTAATACTGGCGATGCCGACGAAGATGATAGAAATTAACACATGAAATACGAGTCAGTCACTATCACAGCTGTAGAATGAGTTGCAGGAAGTTTACGAAGAGTTAGTATAACGGCCGTTAATTCCGCTTCAAATATTGGTGTAAAATCTGGGAGGCCTAATGAAAAGAACCAGAATAATGAGAGAGAAAAAATACCCACACCTGCTTTCTCGCCACTCATATAGATTCATCTGTTGCAATTACTATATTAGTGCATCACTGAGACAGGTGTTCTTCTAATAAGCCAATCAAATACTTAGAGGGCAAATGTTTAGCATTCGTTGTGAAGATATTGTCATATTCTATTCGAACTTTGCCAATTGGTTTGTCAAATGGTATGGTTTTGAATATATTAGAACTTAAAGCATTTGGAAGTGTTTGAACAAATAGCACTTGGGCTTTATATACACGGGACCAATGCTTATTGAAAAAGATACCGGGCTCGGCAAAGAATATGAACTGTTGCCTTCTTAGAGTGGATTCAGAAAATTGTAAATAGGTTTTAACTGTTAAAATACGAAATCTGCAAGCAAGAGTGGGTATCCGAGCTTCTTGATACAAAACATTGTTAGCTGTGAATTTTGGCACACCTAAACAACTTCGAAGAGCTTCCCGATCTAAGCGAATGAAGAGGATCATTTTGTATGCTGGTCCGCCAGGGAATAGTACACATTCTAATTCAAGAATCGGACGAACGTACATGCAGTAAATCATGATCAGCGTATCTCTGCGAAGACCGGAACGAAGTCGGCCAAGCCTACCTATCATCCCAACAGCGCGTGTAGCCTTAATTTTAATATGTTCAATGTGATCACGCCAGCTCAGTTTTTGATAGTACAATACACCAAGATATTCATTACAGTTAACTTGGGGAATTATTTCTTAATAGTACTGAAGAGAAATATTAACTGGTATGTCCAATAGAAAAACTATTACAGCCCTTTTAGTTACGTTCAGTTTCATATGATTTTCCTGAAACCAGGTTTCCAATGTTGCCAAATAAAACTGTAAAGTTGAATTTAGTAAATGAATATCACAGTCAGACGCAAAAAACGCAATATCATCTGCATATACATATACTTGTACTTTATCACTTAGTGGTATTGAACTTAACAAAATGTTAAATAGCACTGGCAATAGAACAGAGCCTTGAGGAACTCCTCTCGTTTGGCTATACTTCGGTGTTGAAACACCTTGTTGTGAGCAATAAAATTTTCTGTCATTTAAAAATTCTTAAATCGAATTTGTTATATACTGCGCGAAGTTTAGGTCATTTAGAGCATTGATAAGAATAGCATGTTCAACATTACCATATGCGTTAGCTAAATCAAGGGTTACTAGGGCCTCATATTGTCGTCTGTGGCGAGCAAGCTTTATACGGGCCTCTAAATCAACGTGCGCCCACCATATAGATTAATCTGGTCTAAATCCAATCTGGCACGTACTGAGTATTGCATTATCTGTTATGAACTTCATTATTCTAATGTAAAGTATTTTTTTTCTATTAACTTACCTAAATGTGATGTTAAAGCGATTGGTCTAATGTTATCTATCTGCATTCCTAGTCCCTGTTTTTTTAAGAAGCAATATTATTTTCGCAAGTCTTCAGTCAGGATATATATAATTGCTCTGCTAGGCTCACCACAAGTCAATGAAGTGAAGGCTTCGCAGCCAGAAAGCTTTATCGCTTTTATATATCCACACAAATTTAACCGACATTCCACATTTGGTGCAACCTTATAACGGAAATCAATATGTATGCCTCCGCGTTGCAAAGAAGAAGGTAGCCTTCACGCTTATCGGCGCATACATCTCACCATCTGGTCAGTTCGATGGTGAAAGACTACATGACATCTTGACCGCTACAGCTGGACTCTGGATTGTTATTGGTGATTTTAATGCTCATCACTTGCTTTGGGGAAGCACAAAGATTGATTACATAGACCGGAAACTTGCTGAATTCACCTCACGCCACGAACTTAACGTTATGAATGACGGCAGTTCAACGTATTTGCGTGGTTCGAGATATAGCAGCTGCTTGGATCTTGCATTGGTGTCACGGTGATTCACCCAACAAGTGAGATGGTTCTGTGATATTGAGACTCACGGCAGTGATCATATTCCAACGTATCTGAATATCACAGGTTTTGCAACTTCCTCCTCATCAACTAACAGAAGAGTTAATTGGACAATGTACAAGACAAAGGTGGAAGAGGCATGCGATGATAGCGCGTGCGGCCTCGAGGAGGTAATAAAAAATGTGATGGAAGAGGTTACGTGCGCCTTTAAATACACATCAAAGCGTACACAATTTGATATAGAACTTGAACGACTACGAACGATTCGTAGGCGGGCGGAGAGGAGGTACAGGCGCACTAATTCGATTCATGACCTCAGAGACGCTCGGCGTCTACAAAAGAAAATACAACGTCGAATGGACAAGTTGGAGGACCAACGGTGGAAGAAATTTTGTGAATCACTCGATTCTCGCAAGCCTATGTCCCATATATGGAGGACGGTGCGTGGCCTTGGCTCGACTTCACAACAACGTCCATTCAGCGCATTGGCTCTCCATCAAGGCCGCCTGCTGGTTGAGGTCGCTGAAGATTTCTGCGAGAGGATTGCGGACATTGTGGTTACCATGAGTGACGAAGTTCTCGGGGATGTTCCTGTAGCACGAGTTTCTGAACTCAATATGGTTTTCTCACTCGAGGAACTGGATGCAGCTCTAGCCACCTGCAGACGTTCATCGTCACCTGGGCCGGACGGTATTACATACGCTGCTTTATGTCATCTTGGAAGACGCGGCCGAGACCAGCTACTAAAATGCTACAACCAGTCATGAAACGATGGCGTCGTTCCAGAAAGGTGGAAATCCAGCTGCTTGGTACCAATCCTCAAACCTGGGAAGTGGCCGCTTGATCTGGCATCATATCGACTTATTGCGCTATCTAGCTGCGTAGAGAAAATACTGGAAAGAATGGTTCTGACACGCCTCGAGTGGGTACCTTGAACGCTATATTATATACCCAGAGGCCATGGCTGGTTTTTGAAGAGGCCGCTCTGCTATTGATAATGTCATCGACCTCGTAACCTCTGTGCAACAATAGAAATACCTCAAGCGCATGTCGGTTGTAATGTTCCTAGATGTGAAAGGTGCATGCGACAACGTAACACACGATGCCATCCTAGATGCCATGGTAAACATTGGAACCAGTGGAGAATTTTTTTGATGGATTCGGAGCTACCTACAGAGGAGATCCTTCTTCGTGCTTACTGCGGAAGGCCGCACCGTTGATCATTACACCGCTCGTGGCCTTCCACAAGGCGGGATTCTCAGCCCTACGCTGTTTAACCTCACGACCATTGGCCTTGTACAAAGTCTACCTCGATCAGTCAATACATACGCTGATGATATATGTATCTGGGCTTCAGCAGTGACACGACCGCAGGTACGCGCACGGCTCCAAAAAGCAGCGAGAATAACGTCGACGTACCTCCATACTCGAGGCCTCACAATTTCCACCGAGAAGTGCGCCTTAGTCCCTTTTACCCGCTAACCCATGATCTATTATCCTGTTTCCATCGACAACGTGAACCTTTCGTATACGAGACGTCACCGATTCCTGGGCGTCATTATGGACAGAGATCTCTCGTGGAGTGCTTACATCTCGCACTTGAAAAAGAGGCTCACCCCTATCACACACGTGATGAGATTTCTCGCTGGTAAAACGTGGGGCACATCAGTGTCATCTATGCTTCAGCTGTACAGAGCACTCTTCTTGGGACATTTGCGGTATAGCACGCCCGTGCTTTCCAACGCCGGAAAACTAACATCAGGCTCCTGCAAAGCATTCAAGGCCAAGTCCTCCGCACATGCTTGGGGCTACCTCGGTGCGCTAATACGTCAGCAACGATTGGTATTGCTAAACACCACCCGATCACGACATATATAACTGTCGACACACTCCGGACACATATCCGTCACATATCTAGAGTGCCTAACCACCACCTTGCTAGCTTGCCACTAGAAAGACCAAAGGCAGCTTTTTCCAAAGTTGTTGCGGCTAACCAGAATTCCATCTTGTGGAGATTCTCGCCCGCAACCATACCACTATCTCCAGAGTGGTGCATGAAAAGACCCACTGTGCACCTTGAAGTGCCGGGGATATCTAAAAAGGCAAGCCTGTCATCTGCAGCCCTCAAGCAGATCTCACTGGACCTTTTGCATTTGCCGTATGCTAACCGAATTCATGTTTACATGGACGGTTCGGTCTCGGGAAGTTCGACAGGTGCCTTTGTCATACCATCTCGATCAATCACCGTCAAATTCAAGACATCGCACATCACGACATCTACGGGATCCGAGCTTGCCGCTCTTCGAGCCGCAGTGGAGTTTGTTACGCAAGAATCCCCTAGTAGATGGGCCATATTCTGCGACTCCAAGGCAGCCCTTCAATGCGTGCGAAGTCTACGACGTGGAAACTACCACCAGATGGTGTATCGTATTAATGAAATTTGTCATCGCGCCGCTGATCAAGGACACGACATTGTTTTACAATGGTTGCCGGGCCACTGTGACATCAGTGGTAACCACCTCGCCGACGACGCTGCCCGATGGGCCCACGATGGAGCACCCACACTGTTAATACCCTTGTCAAGAGTAGATGCAGCTAGAGAACTTCGTCACATCTCGCACAGTGCCACGCTTGCGCACTGTAATTCTCCACTTAACTCTAATCATCACCCTAAGAACCTTAATTCATTACTCCAGAAACAACTGCCATCCAAGATTTCTCGACGTGACGCTACAATGCTGTGCCGGCTGTGGACTGGGGTAGCGTTTGCTATGTCATTCAGCCATCGCATTGACATGGCAGATTCATCCATGTGTGAAAGCTGCAACTGTATAGAGACTATTGAGCATCTCTTGTGCCACTGTGCCCAATTTGATGAAGATCGCCGGACTCTCCAGTGTGCCTTGAATAGACTCGATGACCGGCCATTTAATGAAGCAAAGATCTTAGGAGCCTGGTCGCGCAGGACATCAGCACAGAAAGCCACACAAGCCCTTCTGAGATACTTGACAGCAACTTCATTGAGGGACCGCTGCGAAACTCGGTATTGTGTGTGTGATGTGACCTGTGTCTATCCTTCTCTCTCTTTTTTACTCCCCTCTCCCCCTCCCCATCTGTAGGGTAGCAAACTGGATGCATAGTCTAGTTAACCTCCCTACCTTTCCTGCATTTTCTCTCTCTCTCTCTCTCTCTCTTCAGTCAGGAGGTATCCAACTATTTCCAAGTGAATGGTTGACAACGTTAAAAAGGTCTTCAGGAGAGATGCCAAATCATACTTTTAACATTCCTGAAGTGACACCATCTGGTCCAGGACTTGTGTTTGGCAGAATACGAACGACGTGCACAAGTTTATCTCTATTTACTTCAACAAAATCATTTCTTAATGAAGGTTTTATAAACTTTATTTGTATTTGTGATCTAAATATCTTCTCTAATCCTGATGCAATTTCAGCTAATATATCTTCCATCTCCTTCGGAGAAAGAATAACTGAGTCAATATTTACGGATGCTGCAATAGCTTTACGATTACGGAGACATCTGAATAGAGCTTTCTCGTTGCCACTCTTGCATAGATAACTATAACTTTTTTCTTCATAGTCGTCTTTCGCTAATGAAACTGTTCTCTTAAACGTAGCTTTAGCATATAAATAATTTATCCAACTAGTAGGACATTGGTTGGAAAAGTTTTTTTTTCCATGCAGCTTTCCGGCGTCTATAATCTCTAGCACAATCTAGATTCCACCAGGCAGATATGAATTTTCCTTTTGTTGAATATATAGTTAACTGTGAATTTTTAATTGTATGCTTTAGAGTGGAACAAAGGCTCGTAGCTTTCACATTTGTTTCCATACTGGGCAAGGAAAACGACGTTGACTGTAATTTTTTTTAATTTAGAGTAGTCTACAAAACATTGCACCTGGTGGTCTACCGTCATTAAAGGAATGCTGGCTTCAAATATCAGGGGGCAGTGAGCACTACTTGTAGCGGTATCAAGAACAGTTCAAGACAATATGGTAACATTTGAGCTAGCAAATGTCAAATCTAAGACGGACCTCGAATTACATCGAACGAATGTGGGAACTCTGGAATTCAAACAAATAAGGTTATTCCGATTAGTACAGTCCCACAACCGTTCTCCCGATGAATCAGTGCAGAATCCCCACGACACGTGATGGGAATCGAAGTCTCCCGCAAATAGTATACCGCTTCTGCAAAAGCTCACAGTCACATCAAGGGCTCTTTCATCTTGTATCCCAGCTGGAAAGTAGTTGTTGACTATAGATAATGGCGCGCATCCGGGATAGCGAATTTCTAGAACCAATACTTCATAATCTTGTGACATTCGTTTATAAACTAAATGTGTTTTATGACAAATTTTGAATGAAATAAAAAAATAAATCCTCCACCACGTGAGTCTCTATCCAGTCGAAAGCATTGATAGTTTCTTAGATCGTTTAGATCAGCTGACAGCCAAGTTTCTTGAAGCATTAGGACGTCTGGAGATTGTTGAGAAATTACGTATAATAACTCTGTAGTTGCAGAGAGCATTGAACGGCAGTTCCATTCAGGTACTCTAAGGCACCCTATGATGACAAGCGAGCAGTCGCAACTGCTTGATCTGAAATACTGTCTTTTAAGAAGTCCGCTTTAGTTCTAGGTTCTTTCACACTCTTTTTTTTTTTTTTGGACGAGAAGAATATTAAAATTTGCTAGTGGGTGATCTGGTGCGTTTCAAAAGGCGAGCATCCATATCTACATCCCGACTACTTATTGACTCTGAATGAGATCTACCTTCCTGCTCAGTTGTGTTAGATTGGGAAGCCCTTGCTTCAGTACTGATGGAGGCATCTGTCTGATGTTCGGCAGGCTTATTCATTGAAGCACTAGGAAGTAGGATATGCTTAGTTATTCGATCAGATATTTCCGACACCTGTGAATCCATAATATTATGGAGTGAGTCAGACAGATTGAGTAAAAATTTTTCTAATACTTTTTCTACGGCCTTTTCTACCATAGCTGAAATCGACTGAGAAAGTGATGCATCTATAGCAAGAGGTGGACGAGCTGCTATACCGGCATAACCCTGATTCCTTCATTGAATTTCTGCCATTGCTTCTCTACGAGAGCATCGTCTTCTTTCAATGATTTCAAGCACCTGAAGTTTCTTTGATCTTGCAGGGCAGTTTGGGTCGTCGGCAGCGTGATTTGCCTTGCACAAACAGCATGTCTTATTGTTCGATTGGCACTCAGCAATACTATGACCAGCCCCACGTATGACCCCGCATGTGCGGAATCGAGTGTCCGATCGACAATCTTTAGTACTATGTCCAAAGCGCCAGCATTTAGCCCATTGCAGCGGACGGGGAGCTAGAACTTCGACCCTATAGATAAGCGACCATTCCTTGATCTCCGAAGGGCGATCCGTTCCAGCAAATGTGGGAATTAAAGTTTCAGTGGGAACTTTGTTCGTTTTCTTGTTTGGTACAGTGGTAAACAGAAATAACACCTGCTGGAGAAAGGATGTCCAAGGCTTCTGCTGGACTTAGACTTACGTCTACCCCCTAACCAATCCTTTGCAGCAAGCTAGATGAGGTGGCATAAAAGAGCTCACCGGATGTGATGCAAAAGTAGTGCACTTCAGTAGGTCTTGGATACAAGCCTTGTCTGGTGAGCAGCATAGTATCCCACCGCGTCCAAACTGACGAACCTCTGTTACCAGTAGGGAGTGGGGAGTGATCGCATGAAATTCTGTTTGAATTGCCTTGGAATTCTTCATACAGATGAACCCACCAGTGGTCGGCACCAAAGTGACAGGAACGATACGGGTTCCATTGTGGAGAAACAACTCCAAAAGTAGATCTTAAGGGGGAACAAAGGCTGACCAGAGGGTTGGCCTACGGCCCGGAGAAGAAACAGGCATGAAACAAGGTGAATTTACACTAAGCAATGTATCCAAAATAGTTGCGGAACAAGAGGTATACCTGATAAAATAAAAGTAACCGCCGGCTACTTGACCGCCACCCCGAATATGGAACAAGGAACATTGGGTCGAACAGCAAGAACCGTCCGCGAAAGTACATATGATAAAGCACGACAACCAGTTGCTGTTCAAGAGCAATTAAGACAAAGAATGCTTCGGCTAACGGAAACTCTCAACAATAATGGCCACAGTTAAGTACGACACCTTTGATCAATTGAAAAATCAACCAATCCTGTGTGATACATTTTTTCGCTATTTCCACCTCAACGTGCAATCGGCCGTTAATAAGTCGGCAACCCTCGAACAACTGTTTAGTGAGCTTGACATGATGGATGTTTTTATGTTAACTGAATCTTGGTATACCTGTCCGGAACAAGTTATTCAGCTTCCAAATTATAACTCTTATTTTTTAAATAGAACAATTGGGGCCGGTGGTGGAGTTTGTGTCCTGGTTAAAAAATCAATTGCTTGTGACCCCTTGCTTGAATTTTGTGAACTTACACCTGATTATGAATTTTTTTGTACACTATCGGGCTGCATAGTTATTGCGGTTTGTTACCGTCCTCCTGCTGGTCATATCATGAATTTTCTTTCATTTTTAGATAAATTTTTTAATTATGTAAATCTCAAAAAATATCACGTGGTGTTAGGAGGTGATTTTAATATAAATTTGCTTTCTGATAGTAACGTTACCAGAGATTTTCTTGCAGTTATTACAAGAATTACACCTACAACAGTTATTAACAAGAATTACACCTACAACCGAATCTCTTATTGACATTTTTATTACAAACTTTGATGAGAATCGTTATTTAAGTTCCGTGGTTGGCTACGGTATTAGCGACCACTTTTCAGTTCTATTCGCAGTTAAAACACAAGTAAACAAGACGGTGCCGAGGCGGCGTCTAGTATAACGCGTTACCGGAAATGGACTCGAGGCCTTTAGGGAGGCAGTTGCTTGTGTGAATTGGGCTCACGTCGTCGCCATGACGGATGCAAACGTCGCATACAACACTTTTTTTGGAAAATTTGTAGAAATATACAATAGTTATTTTCCAACCCGCGCCTGTTTCCCATCTAAAAAAGCAAAGAAAGGGTGGATTACGTCGAGCTTATTGAAAAAAATTCGGAAGAAAAATCAAATGTACAAAAAATTTGTTGAACAGCGTAATCAAGAACTATTTTCGCAGTTTAAACTATACAGAAATAAACTCAACAAAGAATTAAAACAGGCAAGATATGCGTACTATTACGCTCTGTTCGAATCCTGTCAAGATGACGTGAAAAAAATATGGACACAAATAAATACGGTAGTTTTGCAGTCGAACAATGTCATAGCTCCCGTTGAGATCACTGTTGATGGAGCTAGCGTCACGGGCAAAGACATGTGTGATGCCTTTAACGATCATTTTGTTAGCCGCAGGAGTGAATGTGCTGCACCCCCAAATGAAAATTCCTATTTTTATAATAGTAATTGCATGTTTATGAACCCAGTGACATGCTCAGAAGATTATTCTGTTTTTATGAATATGAAAAATTCTCAAAGCCGGGATGCAGATGACGTCCAGATAAAGCCGGTGAAATACGTCCTTGATATATTAACCCCAATACTTACAGACATCTTTAACCTCTGCCTGAATTCAGGCGTTTTTCCCACCGAAATGCAAAAGGCAAAAGTGTCCGTCCTCTTTAAAAAGGGAGACAGGAGATGGCAAACTATTGGCCCGTGTCAATATTGCCGGTATTTTCTAAAGGGCTTGAAAAAATAATTCAGATTCGGATGTCATTATTTTGTAAAACTCGTAAATTAGTTTCTGACGATCAATACGGCTTTGTAACACACAAATCTACGGAATCAGCACTACTTCAACAAAAAGAATACGTATTACGCTCCTTTGAAGAAAAGAAAGTTGTTCTAGGCGTGTTCATAGATTTTTCTCAGGCATTCGATTGCATTAATCACAACATACTTTTATCGAAACTTGATAGGTATGGCTTCCGCGGTTGTGTTCACTCTTTACTCGCCTCTTACTTAGCCAGTCGCACACAGTATGTTTGTATTGATACCCACAAATCATCTGTTAAGCGCATAGTAGCTGGAGTTCCACAGGGGAGTATATTAGGACCTTTGTTGTTTAATTTATATATTAATGATATTTTAAGCTTATGTCAACAAGCTAAGTGCATTTTTATGCCGATGATATGACCATACTTTTTTCGTTGGACTCGTCTGACCAGATCGGAAGGGAAACTAACGCTGTCTTGCAGTCTATTCAATGCTGGTCAATTACTAATCGATTAAAAATAAACGCAAACAAGTCTAAAGCTATACTGTTTCGACCCCGAAATAAACAAATCATTGTTCCGCAGTATGTGAAATTTGGTTCTGACTCAATAGAAATCGTGGAATGCCTGAAGGTATTAGGAGTGCACTTCAGTAGTCACCTTACTTGGGATGACCACGTTAATTCTGTAATGATAAAATTGTTTCGCATTGCAGGAATTCTTAGCAAACACCGCCACTTAATTCCACTTAAAGTTAAGTTACTGCTTTATAAATCTTTGTTTGAATCTTACCTAAATTACGCTCACCTAGTTTGGGGAACTACTACGCTAGCTAATAAAAATAGACTCAATTTACTGCAAAAAAATCCTTGCGTTCAATTTGGAATTGGCGCTTCTCGGCCCACACTAGTCATTTATTTCAGAAATACTGCATTACCAAAATTTTCGATCTTTATAATGTAAGATTAGCTCTCAGCTTCAAGAAAGAACTAGCAAAAAATTGCAAAAATTTATCTGAGCTGGCCTGCCTTTGCCCGAATGTCCCTGTATACACTTGCAGAAACACTGAAAGATGGCACGTGCCCACCTTTCGTACATCATACGGTCTGCAAACATTATCTAATACTTTGCCGCGCTTACTGAACAAACTGGAAGCAAGAAACATAGATATGACGCGTACTTCCAAAAAGGAAGTGCGTAGATTGATAGCGTCATCCTGGTAAGGTGTTTTTTTTTTTTTTTACGTCGCCCATTTTGTTATCGCCAAGCGTCTATCGATTCTGCCTTGCGGACCTTCGTTACAGACCTTCTTTTTACTCCTTTTCTTTGCTACTCAAATTTTTCGCGCCTTCAACAACAAACATTACTTTTTTTCCTGTGTGTACCGTTTTAATGCATTAGGCATCCAATTTTTCGGGCCTTCAATTACTAGCCGTTGGTTTTCCTATGTGTAACGTTTTAGTGCATATGCATCTCAGTGTGGGTGATACCCTGGTTGGTGTAACCATTTTTTATTTTATTTTTATTTTTTTTGAAGCGCTTATTCCTGTTCTGTTGTGTGCAGTAGCTCATATGTATACTTTTTATTATCAGTCTTTCTTTTACCGGTGCATCTTTTTTTTGTAAATTGACACTATTTGCACTTTTGTATGTTTCAGTATTGTCTCGTCGTTTCTCTTTTTCTTGTTTGTAGCGTTCCCATGTTTTTCGAATACATTATCGTTTCTTTGTTTAGTTGTTAGCGTGCATATATTTTTTACTTGCATATTTTTGTTATCGCAATAGAATTGCGATACTTCGGTGTGTTGTGTTTATTACTGTAAATTTCTACAGCATGCATATCTGCCGTCTGCTGCTGACGTTTGAATTGGGCTGACGGGCCTGTCAAGCTGCTTGTATGCAGCTTTTGTCGTCAGCCTTTCAATGTATTCACGATAAATAAATAAAGAATACCTCACCTCAAAAAAAAAAGGTTTCTCCACCTTAATGGCGACAGAGAATCCTAAGAAGAAGAAAACGTGCGTAGGGGGTCAGCCCGTTGCTTTTTCTTCCTTTTAAGGTCTCAACACTTGCTGCGAAAGGCAGAAGATCAGGTCTGAAAGTTACTACGCACAAAACTAAAGTAATGTTCAACGGTCTCGGCGAAAAGAACGCCTTGCGATAGGTGCAGATACGTTGGAATTTGTAAAAGAATATGTCTACTTTAGACAGCTAGTACCCGCGGAGCCGGACCGTGAAATTACTTGAAGAATAAGAGTGTCACATTGGGTAAGCATTCCCTAATCATCAATGGTAATTTACCACTAACCCTCAAGAAAAAAAGGTATAGCAGCTGCATTTTGCTCTACTTACCTACAGAACAGAAACGTAGAGTATTACAATAGGGTTTAGCTTAAATTAAGGACGACGGAGCGAGGGATGGAAAAGAAAATGATCATTGTAACCTTAAGAGAAAGGAAGAGAGCAGTAGAAGGGTTGATAGGCGGGCTAGTTGGTGTGTATTCATAATGATGTATTGGAAGCGCAAAGTAACGGAACGCAAAGGAAGAGTCAAACGAGCGCAGACTGGTACTTGTTTTATTCAACGAAGATAATATTTAACAGAAAGACAAGAAGGAAAAGCTAAATGCAAGAAAACAGTTGTATTGATGGTAGTGTCCGCTCACCGTCTATATCACTTTTAGATTCCGAAATCTCGTTTCTGAACGAAACTTAATCACGGTGGAACCTTCTCTTTTGCATTTTCCTATCCCTTCGGGTCTTTCTGGTATATATTATCTTCTTTGAATAGTTTCAGCCTGCGCTCGTTTTTCTCCTCCTTGGTGTCTCGTTAGTTCGGGCTTTCATTATTTCATTACAAAAAAAAAAACAGAACAGAGTTGGTCAGGGAACAAACTTGGGTTAAGGATATCATGATTGAAATCAACAAAAAAATGCACATGGGCCGGGCACGTAGTGCGTAGAAAGGATAATCGCTGGTCATTAAGGGTAACTGCCTGGATTCCCAGAGAATTCAAACGCACGAGGGGGAAAAAGAAAGTTAGATGGGCTGATGAGAATTTAAAAGTTCGCAGGTATAACGTGGCAGCAGGAAGCACAAGACCGGATTGATTGGTGGACAATGGACGAGGCGTTTGCCCTGCAGTATCGGTAGTCAGGATAATGATTACGATGAATCGATCGTATTTGAAGCACAAGGCTTCCGGAAACATGATAACTGTTCGCACTGCCAGTAACTGACAAACGAGCAACGAAAAAAAAAAAGCTACCCACGGGGTGAGAGGCAACTGATTTTTTTTTCATTGCCCTTTTTCTTTCTGTCTACTTATGCTTGCCGAAGTTCTCATTGTTTATTTCTTCACTTCCTTTTTTTTCTTTTCTGCTTCGCTCCACTAATAATAATTCGTTAGTTCAAGGTAGCGCGAATAGTTATGAAGTCATACCATCTAACCCCTCTCCCAGCACCTTTACTTGCTCAGACAATTATGTGAATAACAATAAATATTTTCAAATGTGAAGCCATCTAAGTCAATTTACGAAAACGCCAAACTACGACCATGCTTAGAACAAATCCAACGTTG
Organism: Rhipicephalus microplus; assembly: GCF_013339725.1. Classification (NCBI taxonomy): domain Eukaryota; kingdom Metazoa; phylum Arthropoda; class Arachnida; order Ixodida; family Ixodidae; genus Rhipicephalus; species Rhipicephalus microplus. The sequence continues at coordinate 160,255,061 of NC_051165.1, read as the reverse complement.
ACTATGTTAACGATGACGAATAGGATGACAAACTGAAATACTGTGCCAACTGGCGAATGTGGAGGTATAAGTAATAAAATTTGCATGGTGGCGTAGGCACTCTGGCACCGAAAGCAGAACGTCGAGCCTCATCCAGATTCTCAAACTTTCTTGATTCGCAATATCTTATTAGCGACTGCCCTGGCAGATGCATTATGGTATCCGTTGAATAAATTGTTACGCACTTTAGGAAGCACTCTCGGGCGCGATACTTTCGTCTTCGCGATACGATCACGTAGCGTGCTACATTTCTGCGACCTCCTCAGAGGGCGCATGAAATTCATATTTACGTAGGTGTCACGTGCAGGCCAAGAGCACTCAGTGCGTCCACAAGAAGCGCGTTATTAGTTATTTGTATCCTAGTCTCTTCTAGCCCTAAATAATGCTGATACAAGCGCACAGGAATGAACGTCAACTACTCATCGCAGAAGAGAAAATGAGAGACAACATAATCGATCGCAAAAGCAGATTAGCTGTCGTGATCTTATTACGGACTCTCATTAAACCAAATTAGTTATCTGCGGCCCGCCTTAAAAAAACTGAGTTTACGTGATTTCAATGTGTATAAGGTCGACTTTACGAGTGCTACTAATGAAGAGGAAAGCGAAAGCGCAGTACCATCTCAAGTGTAAGCTCAGCATTGCTAATTTCGTAAACTACAAATATTTACTTTCAATGCTTATCGTTTCGATGTCTAAAATTAATAGCGTCAGGCGCTTGCTTTTTTTTCGTATTTCTTAGGGGGGCTTGATCTAGTGCCACCACAGAACACTTACCAGTTTAATAACACTATATCGCACGCGCGCGCGTGGGGGGGGGGGGGGGGACGATTAATTCCACGGCCCAGCCCATACATCTACCTTCTTGTATTAAGCTAGCACTCTTCGAAGAGGAAACAATATATATATATATATATATATATATCGTGAATATTTAATATTACGGCCACCATCCCATATCCGTGAGCTATATGATCTATGACTATCACTTATTACTGCAACGACTTCTCTCCATACGTAAAACACGCGGCTGTTTAAGAACGCATGCCATATTAGTCTCCGTGTCGCAAGTCACCAAAGAGTTCGTTGGCAGTCGGTCGACTTGACAACGTTGCTACGTAATCACACTACCATGTTGGCGCACTGCGCCCTAACAAGACATATTCGGTCTCGATTGTGTCCTGACCGTTTTGCAAGCTACGCGCACTTGACGGCGTCTTACAACACGAGCAAAGTCAGATGGCGCCGCAGGACGTTGAGCCTTCACACACGAGTTTCGCAGTACTAACAAAAACGGCATCTCTGGTGATCCTTTTTCAGCAGGCTGTATAGGTTCTGCAAGTATGTCTCATCAGCTATGGGACACAGTGATGCCACCCGAGACACCCGCTGCCAATCGGGTGCCAAGTTACCGTAATCATTAGCTTCAATGCTAGACAAGAATTTATACTCCTGTTTATGTGTTAGATTTTGCGTGGACGAGTGCAATATAGAAGCGTGTTCACGTGTACTATGGCGTCACAACAACAACAGTGATTGAGCGCTCAAAATGTTTGCTTACTTTGATAACTAAACAAAATATGTTTAATCATGAAACATGCTCCAACTTCCTTGTGAGTCTGTGATTCAATGTTTTAGGACTCGTACTCGCACCTTAGTTCTTACGCTGTAGGAAACCAATTGTAGAACAGTCAAGTTAATGAAGACGCTGGACATATCAGTGAAGGTGGTGTGCCAATAGCAAAATAAAAAAATAACTGTTTCCCTCACAAAAAAAAAATACGGCCAATTTCGCCTCCTAGGCTATTTTAGCAGAACTTCTTTGTCGCAAAGTGTAAAGGATTTATGTATTAGCTAGCGTATGGACTTCTTGCGAGGTCGATTTTACTACATTTTCTTTGTTATTCAGATAACTAAGTGACAAAACATGACACAACAATAAGTGACACAACATAAATAAGCACCAGTCATAGCAACCATTTGCGCACTTTATTTCACTGTTATTCTGAGGGGGAACACGGAGTGAGTTCAAAAATTTATTGTCAATCTTGGTTTTAATTAGTCCTATTATTCGTTCACATTTTTTAAAATAATGCAGTGTTTAAATGCAAAGCTGACGTAAAATATCGTGGACGGTATACTGAACAGCGCACCACCTCTCGTAATCAGGTTAACCCCGCGACCTTCACTTCCATTTTAATGTAAGTGCAAATTGAAATTAACGTAGACCACGTTCAGTCAAACTTTTACTTGCATACCTTCTTCTTACGGTGACGTATTGAGAAATCAGCAATGGGCACGCCGTTAAGTTAGTGGTAGCTTTCTTTTCATATTAGGTAACTATATAGTTCAGACACACAATGATGTTGAACAATTGAAGCGTAAAATCAGCTGCTGCTTGAACGTTTACCATTTCGTGATATCGTTCAGATGTTGAATGGTGCAGTTACATAGAGCTACCTTTAACCTAAGTACGCTAGTTTGCTGACTTAGAGTTTCTCGCCGGTATTCTATGCAGATTCGGCGGTCAAAATTTTGCTGCGCCATGTTGATTTTGCCGCACGTCGACGTTAGGCCCACAGTTAATTTCTAACTTTACAAACTAATTTACACAATCTGTTTAACCAAGTGCTTTGGCTAACATTGCAAAGGCGGGGGCAAACACTTTTTACGTTCACGTTAAGCAAACCGTAATCTCTTTTGTTGTCCTGTTTTCTGAAAGAACCATCTACTGTACCACTTGTTTGTGAAGACAACTCGCTATTTCTGGCAATTTCGATGTTTATACAACAACAACAACAAAGATTATTATTATTATTATTATTATTATTATTATTATTATTATTATTATTATTATTATTATTATTATTATTATTATTATTATTATTATTATTATTATTATTATTATTATTATTATTATTACAATAAATGCTGCTCCCCACAACTCTGACAAAATGTTGTAGCCAGCCCGCCAGGCAACGGCCTTACTCAAAACGAAACGGATTTGAAGTGAATATGTCGTATATGGCCTCTCTCACGTCGGTGACCCTTAAAGATCATGCCATAAAGTTTCGCGCAAATATTCTGTAGCGCACTTAGTGTCGCAAAACGACCGCATTCGTACATGGTTGCAAATGGTCATGCTTGACCTCAGAGAATGAAGGAACAGGAGCGAGAGAGAGAGAGGGGCAGGGAAGTTAACAAGTCCAGGAGGCCCGGTATGCTACCTTACACTGGTGAAGCTATATTGCGGATCTACCACTTGCCACTCAATTTTGCGTTTGCGAGATGGCAAAATTGAGGCTCGAGAAACTAAACTCACATTCCCACCAAAATTTAGGACTCGTTACTTGAGTGTGATCGAACGTTTTTGGGCATTTTGTTTTCGCCAGACCTCCGAGAGCCACAGATGTGAACGAGTTTCTAAGAGTATAGGGGTGGCATCAGTTTTGGCTCATAGCCAAACCTCAATTTATCGCGTCACTGCTCCACTTCAAGACAAAATAGGACGCATCCAACATGTGTATATTAACTTCACTGTCAGGACCAATCTGACAGACCATGTGGCGGTTGCCCTGGCAATGCAGGATTTGAAATGATCATATATCTGCGCCATGGAGTTTCATGCTATAAAATCAAGATAGGAATTTGGCGTTTGTGTATCCGCTGGGTTCCTTGCGCGTCGCTTTAACTTCTTTTAGGGTAAAGCTTCCTACAACATTTACTGGAAAGAACCCTGCCACTTCAATCATTCAGATGGCCCGAAAATTATGGGTGAAACGCGGTCTAAGGCTGCGTGATATCTTTGATCTGGAGGTGGGGCCGGGTCGGTAGATATGTTTCAGTGTCATTTTGTTCTCCATGTGGCATGGCGAGAAAAAAATTCGGGATGGTAGGGGGGGTGGGGGGGGGGGTAAAAGAAGGCATGGCCTAAACCTAAACTAATGGGGGGGGGGGGGGGGGGGGGGGGGGGGCTTTGAAGGTTAATATAAAAAATTTCGCAATCTGACGACAACATAAAAACATGCCTAAGTTTTGGAATATCGGCTTAATTCTGCAGCTAATTGTGAAGATGGGGTGCAATATCAAATTGCGTATATCTCAAACATTTTCACTAAGAATGCTTCAGAAAAGGTTTCATTCCTTGTGAAGTTTTTTAAGTAGGATCAACATTGAAGCTGATTCACAGTGCCCGGATTTCGAGAAGGTGTTTAGCACTTTAGTAGATGTACTATGGCAGTGTCCTGCGTTACGAGATAAGTCCCTCGCCAACGCACAAGACTTCAAAGAGGCCATCTCAAGTACAGCACTAAAGATCCAGTCGACAGCCCTCCAAAGGGCCCGTCAAAAAGCGGAGAGGCATGACCTCCCGATTCTGACATGGGAGCATACGGCGGTGGACTGGGAGATCCTTTCTCCCTGGCGGGTCCCTGAAAACCTCAATAAAGTTTATTGCCGGTAAGTCCGTTCAATTCTTAAAACATGCTTGGATTTCCAATTACCACATTTTGTTGTTATTACTCTCTCTTTTTTTACATATTGCAATAAAGAAAAGTTTTAAATAGTGCTATAAATTATCGGACGTCCTCTATAGAGCCATGTCTAAATTGCACGCGTATTTCGAGACCAGCCATTTTGCCCTCATCAATCATCGTCAAAACCGACAACGCTACAGCAGCGCCTCTATGAATATACTTTCTATTTCGAATCCTTTTCCTGCAGCTTTTTGAAGTGCTCGCTTGGTCCTGCTTGCTCACTCTCACTCAACGACACAAGCACCAGTTCCGACCTTATTAAAAACCATGGGCGATGCCGAGCTTACGAATGTGAAATTTTTATTTTCCTCAAGTGACAGGGCGTCAACCCCATCATCTGCGCATGACACTGTGCGGGTGGCTGTCATTCTTCACACGTGTTTGAGGCTTTTTGTTTTTACTCACCTTGAGCTCTGCCTTCTTACGGGTTATACCTGTTCTTACCAAATAAGCCCTGCCAATCCGGTCGCTTACGATGTTAGCAATACAGGGCGACTTCAAAAATAACGTGGGACGAAGTTCCATAAAATTTATCACAGGTTACATCCCGATAATTTCCTATTGCACGAACAGACGATGTTCTCCCTCCTCTGCATTGACATTCTCCTTGTTGCATTCTCTTTCAGCGCTGCACAAGAGTGCACTAAATGCTTTAGCAACAGGCCGTTCATTTCTCTGCGTTGCTACATTTTCCCAAGAGAATAAGCCACAGCTACAAGGAAATGAGTTTTTCTCTACCTGTTTTCTTTAATGCGAATGCATTTCTTAGTCGGGCTATGTCAGGCATCCGGCGTTGTCAACGGCGTCCGCGGCGGCGTCCACGTGCTGGTAGGTGCTATCTCTCCGCTCTCATTCCCACTCCCACACCAACAGCTGCAGGCGCTCGCGCTTACCCTCGCCCCTAGCAACCGGAGCGTGTGGTGCAAGAGAGTGTAGGAGAGGGTAGGTGCAGTGTTTCGCCTCTCTTTCTTTTTGTTTCGCCCCAATCTGCCGGTCGATCGCGCCTCGCTCTCGACCGTTCGCTGGCTGGGCGCCTCTCAAGGCGATCGCAGAAGTCGATAAAGATGAATGTCTGACGCCAACGGTACCCTCTCTCGGAGCCAGAAATTCATTCGCATTTCCTCGATTCCCTTCGGGGATGTGGGGGCATTATTATTTTATTTTTATCATCGAAAAAAAGCAAGAAAAGAACGTTCCAGTTATCCTTCCGTCGAGGGCTTTCAATTAAACTAAAGAAACTGAAAATTGGTCATCCTGATGCTTTATGTTACAGCTCGAAAGAAATATTGACTTATCGAGAAAAAGAGAGAGAAAACTTTATTTGCGCATAACGTGGAGCATTCCAAATGGTCGGGCCCCTATTCCAGGGCTCCGCTGGCCCTAGCCATCATCTCTACCCGTTGGACCAGCCAGCGCTGATCAACAATGGCCGAGCTGGACAGCAGCGCCTCCCATTGTTCCTCTGTGTTATCGAGAATCCAACCGGTATTGAGAACCTCGCTATATTAAAAATGATAGACACTCTTGGAAAGTCTGGCATATGGGGCGCAACGTTCAATGCTTGCTTTTTTGTTGTTGTTGTTGTTGAAAGCCAAAAGGGTATAATTAGGTTTGTTTGCAGTTGTTTTTTTTTTGTTTGCCTAAGAATATTATCTCTTTTTTTTTTGTACCAGTCACTGCCTTAGCTACTCAGGTTTGAAGCGGCGCAAACGTAACAATGGACATTGATTCGATCTTCTCGCTTGAAAATATTGAATATGTGGTTGCGCACAAAAAAAAATGCTCACTCTATTTTTGCTGCTATATCGCTGGTGCATTGATAACGACAAAAATAATTATCACGACAGGAGCGATTCTTGGCCGATCTCTTTAGTGGGTATGAGCCATTGCTGTGGAATCATCATCATCATCGTCGTCATGATCATCATCATCAAGTATTCCTGCAATAAACAGCGATATCATAATGAGGGGGGGGGGGGAGTCCTCTCTGATGCACAGTATGTAATAAAAAAATTTTCGAGGCAGTAAAACTCGCCAACATTTTATTTTCAATTATATTCAGCAGAACGATTCAGGGGTAATTTAACATTACTGCGAACAGTTTATCATAACTTAAAGTAGCTAACTGAAATCATGATGTTCTCAATTTTAAATGCGAAGCATTTCTTAGCGAACTTCGGCGACTTTGAGCGTATCTATCTGTCTCTCTGTCTGTCTGCCTGTCTGTCTGTCTGTCTGTCTGTCTGTCTGTCTGTCTGTCTGTCTATCTATCTATCTATCTATCTATCTATCTATCTATCTATCTATCTATCTATCTAGCCGCCTACAACATTTAACTCTCCTGGCCGTGTCGATATTTGTATCGATACCAAACTGGTTATGGCATAACACGACTAAGAAGAGCATAGTTCACTAGTCATAACATGAAAATCATGACGTGTATGTTATGAATGTCATGATTTATGTTTCTAGGTCCTGCCACTCTTGCGTTGGTTTCATTCACATGACGTGTTGCAAAACTAGTATGGTATGACATGATTGCATGGCGAACACAAGCGACAGATCCCAACATGAAAATCATGACATGCGTGTCGTGTAACACCCTGATCACGTTCCACGTTCATGATGCGCTCACGGCCGTTTCGGTAGTGTCACATATACCAAATTTGGTATCACGGTACGTTAATGGATGACGAAGGTATGTGACTTGTTCAAACAAGATAGTCATGAGATTCGTGTCATGTAGTAACATCACTACACGCCACGCTCATGATGCGCTGACGGCCGTTTCGCTAGTTTCACATGTACACAACTCGGTATTACGCGACGCCAATAGATGACGAAGATATGTGACTGCTGCAAACATGATAATCATGAGATGCGTGTCATGTGAGAACATGACAACATGCCATGGTCAAGACGCTAGTATGTTTCGACGTAACGAGGTGCGCGTGCTCGCTGGTGTTCATTTCATCGCGTCACGCCTGCGTTGCCACGCCAGGCGCCGGTCCTGCCACATACTCGCAGGCGCACGCCACGCTGCGTGGCTCTGACGCATGCGCGTTTCAACGCGTCCAGCGTCCCTCCGTCACCAAAAAAAAGGGGGGGATGCGCAGTGTTGTCTGGGTAACGCATCGGCATGAAATGCAGCACGTCGCATTTCGCGCCGTTTGTCGTCGGGCCACGCCGACGAACGCTAGTCGCGCCTAGCATCAGACTATAGAGTGCTCGCGTTTTGCAAACGTAGCGTAGCAGTGCACAGCGTGCGCGCACGTCAACGTTACGTTGGAGTATATTGTGTACGTCTGCAGATATACGATATTGTTATGGAACAATATCACGCAAAGCACGCCGCCTACATGAAAACTAAACTTCTTGGTGAAACACATATTTCTCTTTTTTTTCATTTATTCTAGAGACTATAGGAGAGCAAGCCAACGGCCAAGTATGCCGACGAGTACAGCCTTAGTGATGCTACTAAACAAAGAACCAGCATGTATATTTATTTCCTGTGGCAAATGGCAGCACTGCACGCTAGAGAAACCCCTGCCGTGACTCAACTTGACGAGAATAGCTGTCTTGACCAAGACTACTAACGTTGCGTGCAGCAAGAAGGTTCCTAGTGTTGGGGCCTAGTTTTGGGGCAGAAAAAGGGCACGTTAGCCTGCACACGCCCCACGGACAAAGCAGAGCTGCTTCGTGTAACATGTACCGTGCACTTGTGTTCTCAGAGGTCGCTCAGACAATCAAAACTGGAGTAGAGTATCGAGTTCATTCATGCCGTTGCGTAAAGTGTAACTATTATTTCACATCGTTGACGTTGTCGCTACTCCTGGATGCCTTTCTGCGAGCCTCCACGCTATCTGAATACCTTACGCAACAACACTGCGTTCCGGTCCAATACAACGAAGATCTGCTACATTGTGCAGGAGCTCCGCCGTGGTGATCTAAAAGTTATGGCGCACGACTGCTAACCCCAAGGTCGCGGGATCGAATCCCTGCTGCAGCGGCTGCATTGTCGACGGAAGCGAAAATGTTTGAGTGACGTGCACTCAGTGCACGTTAAAGAACCCCCACGTGGTCGAAATCTCCGGAGCCCTCCGCTACGGCATCTCTCTTAATCATACCGCAGTTTTGGGACTTTAAACCTCGAATGATGATGTTGATGATGGTTAGAACCCCGCTCCACCCGGCTAACACCACGTAGGGACCGCCAAGTTGAGCTTGGTTGGCCGTTCGCGGGCACTTTGGACGGCCAGGGTTATTTATTATTATTATCGCTCGGCCTGTAAATTTTGGCTGAATAAAAGTCTATTACGCCTACTACTTATCACTGTGTCCCGGTCCGCTACTAGAAAGGTCCGCCACGTTGTGCACGAACGTTGACGATCCTCCTTTGTTGTGTCATACTGCTGCCTAAAGTTCAAGCGTTACTTTCAGAGTGCTGATTGTGTGCACAGCGAAGACAGAGAGTCGCACGGTCTGTTATAATTTTGCTTAAGCAAACTCACTGGCAAAAATATTTTTTTTCTTGTAAACCGAATGCATTGACCGCTTCCCCCCTCAACACTTTCTGCACCATAAGTTTTTTTTGTGCTATTTCCGGTATCGGAAGCATTCAAAGCTTTCTGCAGCTTACGTGGTATTGCAGTGCCTCTGGGACGACGTCATACGATGACGACATCAGGTGAAGTCACGTTGTGTGACGTCTTGTGACGTGGTGATGGCGTTTTATTGTGACCTTATCAGAGGCTGCAACCCACACCACGCTTACTCCGAGATATGACAGCTCCGAGGGCTATGTAACCGACGACGGTAGGGCCTCAAGCTATCCCTGACCGCGTGACGATCATTGAGTTTACAATCGCAGCACGATTTAGAGTAAAATATATACCCTATCATGTGAAAGCTGTGTGACCTCCCTTGCTCGTCCCTATTGACTTTTCGTGTTTAGAAAAAAGATGGCAGCATATCCACGGGATGAATGATGGAGAGTGGGGCGAAGCATCCGTCCGTCCATTCGTTCTTGCTTCTGTCCGTCCATGCATCTGCCTGCGTGACCATGCGTGCGTCCATCCACCCATCCGTGCTTGCGTCTGTTCGTGCGTCCGCACGTCCATCCGTGCGTCCGTTCCTACTTCCGCCCCTGCGTCCGTTCATGCAGCCATCCGTGCGTCCGTCCAAGCATCCGTCTCTGTGTCCGTTCATCCATCTAGTCAACACTACAAGTACCACCATCTCGCATTTTTTTATCATATATACGTCCGTCTGTGGGGCCATCCGTGCATTCATCCGCCTGTCCATGCGTGCGTCTGTTCGTGCGCCCGCATGTCCATCCGTGCGTCCGTCCCTGCGTTTGTCCATGCATCCGTCCATGCGTTCATCCGCCCGTGCATTCATCCATGCGTCCGTCCTTGCAACTGTCTGTGTGTCCGTTCGTTCATCTAGTCAACTCTCCAAGTACCATCATCTCGCATCTTTTCATCATATTGTCCGCATATAGAAGCACCGTCATCCAGCGGACATTCCAAGGACTAAACGAGGAGTGGCACACGCACACTTTCTTAGGGCTTGCGCTTCGTGTCTACTTCCCACCTTTAACCAACTCGAGTTCATGGTATATACTAGTTCACTGTATTCATGGCACTGCGGCCCAACGCTCGCTAAACCTTTCTAAAACCAAGGAGGTTACGCCCAGCTAGTATAACCTGGCAACTTTTTCCTGTCAGAGAGTGCTCAATGTACATGCCAATGGCTGCTAATGGGAAATGAGATACAGGAGAATTCGGCCTTTACTTTCTTACGGCTTGCGCTTCGTATCTACTTCCCACCTATAACCACCTCGAGTTCCTTCATGGTATATACTAGTTCTCCCGCCGTGGTGGTCTAGTGGCTAAGGTACTCGGCTGCTGACCCACAGGTCACGGGTTCAAATCCCGGCTGCGGCGGCTGCATTTCCGATGGAGGCGGAAATGTCGTAGGCCCGTGTGCTCAGATTTGGGTGCACGTTAAAGAACCCAAGGTGGTCGAAATTTCCGGAGCTCTCCACTATGGCGTCTCTCATTATCATATGGTAGTTTTGGGACGTTACACCCCACAAATCAATCAATCAATCAATATACTAGTTCACTGTATTCGTGGCACTGCGGCTCAACGCTCGCTAAGTCTTTCTAAATCTAAGGAGGTTACAACCAGCGAGTATAACGTAGCAACCCTTTCTTGTCAGATAGTGCTCAATGTACATGCCAATGGCTGCTAATGGGGATCACAGCGTGCGCGTTAACTGAAAGCCGAATGCTCCTGTCTCTCATCACCCATTAGCAGCCGTTGACATGTACATTGAGCACAATTTTTTATTGTTCAACAACGCACAAGAAGAAATCTCTCACTGGCACCACTTTGGAAGTAAAAATGTTTGTTACAAAATACTTGTTACACACTACAACGGCTACGATGGACGAACAGGTGCCGCTATAAGGAGTTTCCCCCCTAAAATGGCAGATCCCATGTACAGTGGGAATCGATGATATGCGAAGCACGAATGAGAAATTTAAAAAAAAACCTAGCTCGTGGTACTCCGTCTTAGAGAACTGTTTGACCTCACCCCTTTTTTCTTTGTATAACACGATGTGAAGAACTCTTCATGTGAGGAACTCACGCTGTGTTAGCCATTTAGTGTTTATGAGTAACGCTTGAGCGCTTACTTTGGCGATTTGATTGTACTTTTGTTCGCTTGATTTTGTTTTTATTGTGGAAGTACTTTATTAAATACCATGAAAAAAAAACGAATGAGAAATTTTGATATGTCCCTTTGAAATCAGCCCACGTTACGAGGTGGAGGTAAATGATACCGTACATCACTTCCGCGCCATGATTATCATGTTTGGATGTGACATTTATATTCGTCATCTATTCACGTCACGTGATACCAAATTTATCATATGTGGAGCTAGCGAAGCGGCCGCGAGGACGCTATGAGTGTGTTATGTTGTCAAGTTCCTACATGACACGCGTGTCAGTATTATCTTTTTTTTTTATTGATATGATATATAAGGAGATGTTGGCGCACCATTATGGCGCCGGCTACTCCTTAGCCGTTGATTGAAACTTGAACACGTATGTTGAAGCAAAACATACAAAGCAGTGCATGGAAAATAGAAAACTCGGGCACAGATATGCAATGACACACTTATACGCACATATCACAATGGTAAGTAAATGTTCGAAAGTCAATGTAAGAAGTCTCTGGAAATGTCCCTCATTATTATTCGGTCCACCAGCACAAAACAGCAAAGCACACGTTTGGTCCTTATAAAGATGCATTCACTTGTATGTACATAATAGTTGATACGTCATTCATTTCACAACACACACGTGATGGGTGGCACATGATACTGTAAATAATAAGTACATGCGTTACAAGTGAAGGTTTGTTCTGTGTTAATACTTGTCAGCAATCCCGCTGTCTTGTAAAAAACGTGTTAATGCTTTTAAAGCGTGGGACTGTAAAACTCCAGTTGGCCACGGGCCCAGAAGTTTTTTCATGCTAAATGGTCTGTGGTCCAATGCGAACAGTTCGCACTTAAGACGGCGTCTCAGCGTGTCATGATGTGGACAGTCTATGAGAAGGTGACAGACGTCTTCATCTATAAATCCACATTTGCATTCGGGAGTTTCAGCTCTGCCAATTCTGTGCAAAAAATGTTTTGTGTATGCGGTGCCTAGCCTCTATCGGTGAATTAGAGTTTCCATCCTTCTATCTAATGCCAGCGTAATTTTGAATTCAATACACGGATCGATGTGATATAAATCGCAGCTCTTTGTACTTTGGTCAAACCAAGCAGTTTTGCTCATTCTGAAAGTTGTATTCTTTATAATACTGCGCAATTCATTTTTCGAAATTGGTAAAGAAACAGTAACGTCTTTACGATGTGCTTGTCGTGCTGCTTCATCGGCAGCTGTGTTTCCAGGAATGTTGCAGTGGCCAGGTATCCACTGGAATTTGATCTCATGTTGCGCCCTCTTTGCTTTGGTGAGCTCCTTCAGCGTTTCGTATGTCATACTATCACTTATTACTGTCTTCTTTGTACTGGAGAGTGATCTTAATGCGGCCTGTGAGTCACTAAAAATTACCCATTTTCTAGCGTCTGCTACCGAGTTTATAAACTTTAGAGCATACAGAATAGCGAAGAGCTCAGAGGTAGTAGATGACGTCATGCGACATAATTTAAACGATTCCTGAATATTGAGCTGTGGTATGATAAATGCCGATGTTGAAGACGTTGTAGTACTTGAGCCATCTGTGTAAATATGTATGTACCCTGGATACCGCATGTGTATCTGATAAAGCGCTAGTTGTTGAGCAGCTTGGATGAACATGTCTCTCTTTCTGATAATGCCATCCACTGAGAATTCAATGCTTGGTATTACAAGCAGCCATGGAGGATAGTCCGTTTCAGAGCTCCAAAATTCATTTCTGGGTAATATATACATTACTCAGTACATCGTTATGAGCATTGCTTTTATCTCTTAGTAAAATCTCCTGTGCCAATGGGTGGTCCCTGTGTTGCGTCTGTAAGCGAAAAAAATGGCGGCATATTTCAATTGTTCTCATGACTGGAAAGGGTGGTTGTCGAGTCTCTGCTATGACAAGGCTGCTGGAAGTCGCTCGTGGAACACCTATGCAGACGCGCAGTCCCCTAGCTAATAGTCTTTGAAGTCGCTTCTCTGAAGTGCGGGAAAGGCCGTGTAACACTGCTGCAGAATATGCAACTTTTTGTCGTATTAAAGCAGTGTGAACAGCGAGCATGGATGATACAGATCCACCCCATGATGTCCCAGCGATTCTGCGGAGTATATTCACTAGCGTATTCACCTCGTTTTCGAGTTTCTTTATGTGAGGTGCCCATGATAGCTGCCTATCCAGTATTACTCCGAAAAACCAATGCTGTGTCACAATCATTAGTGGTTCTTCTTCTAAATTGAGATTGAAGTTCTTTAACTTCTTACGGGTGAAGGGCAATACAGCTGTCTTTGTGTGCGATAGAATCATTCCTCTTTCTTTTAAAAAGTTGTTGATAATATTTATTCCGTCCTGCAATGCAATCTGAATTAACCGTATGTCCGTGCCAGATGCCCAAATGCACACATCATCTGCATATAAGGAGTATTTCAACCTGGAAGGCAGTCTTTTAGCTAAATCAGCCATAACACAGTTGAGAAGAAAAGGGCTGAGTACGCTTCCTTGTGGCACTCCCTGTCTGACGTCGTGTTCTGCACTTTTTCCTTCGCTCGTCTGAATGAATATTTTACGACCTGATAAAAATTTGGATACCCACCGCAAAGACCTGCCGGACAGTCCATGTTCCAACATACTCAGCAGAACATGAGTGTGACTGACTGTGTCAAATGCCTTTTTGATGTCCAAGAACACTGCGACCGTCAAACTACCACAGGCGCGTTCATGCTCCACATACGTTACTAAGTCCAGTATTGCATCCATTGTGCATCTCTGTTTCCTAAAACCTGTCAAGTAGTTGGAGAATACACCAGTTCTGTTGCACCACCATTGAAGTCGCGCATCAATCATTTTTTCCATTACCTTACATAAACAGCTTGTCAGACTGATTGGACGGAAGGATTCAAGGTTCAATGGCGTCTTAGCCGGTTTTAAGGTCGGAATGATGCGAGCAGACTTCCAAGACTCGGGTACAATTTCTTGCGTCCATAGATTATTGTAAATATCTAAAGGAATAGTTGTTCCTGTGGGCCCAAGGTTCTTTAGCATATTGTACGTAATGCCGTCCGGTCCAGGGGCCGATTTTTGACGACATGATGCTATAGCACAATGCAGCTCCCTTAACGTAAATACAGGGTCTAGTTGAGGATCCTGGGCCCAAAAGCTAGCATTAATTTTCTGGTTGGCTAACGCGACAGAATTATCAAAGAATACACATTGTGATGCGGCGGGCCTACTAATAAGTTGACAAAATTCATCTGCTACCACAGCTTCCGGTTTGTCCAAGGCTACAGCGAGAGCACGAAATGGGAAGCTCTGTGAAACAGGGCCACTAAGTGCTCGAATTACAAGCCAAATTCTTGGAACAGGTGTGTGGGGAGAGAGCGTGCCACAGAAATCACGCCAGCGTCGTTTACCTAAATTTTCTAGCCGTCTGCGCATTACACTGTGGATTTTCTGTGCATTTTTGTTTGCTTCTAAACTTCCGCTGCGTCGATATGCCCTTTTTGAACGTCGTCTGAGCTCTTAGATGTTCATACTCTCCATCGACTGCAGCACAGTCTTTTGGAATCGGGACTTTCTTTGCACATTTATTTGCATTATCTTGCAGAAATTCAGTAAAGCTTTCAACTGTCGTGAGGTCACTATTTTGGTTTGCTAGGTGGTGCCGAAAAGCTTTCCAGTTCGTCAGTTTGCTGTAGCATCTGGTGTCGTATTTTCGCAAGTAGGGGTGATTTATTAGAATGGGAAAATGGTCACTCCCACGTGTTTATACATCCGTTGTCCATACCACATCATTCACTAGATCTTGGGAACACAAGGTTACATCGATGCAACTAGAGTTATGCCCTCGGACAAAAGTTGGGGAGCCGTCATTTAAAATTGTCAAATTGCATTTGTCTGCAGCACACTCAACAATGTTCCCACGTGCATCGTGTCAGGATTATCATGTTTGCACCAGTCATATATTTCGTCATCCATTGACCTCACGTAACACCTAAATTGGTACAAGCTCAGCTAGCAAAACGGCCGCGAGCGCATCGTGAAGGGCTCAATATACTCCGATGTAGCGCTGACGCGCACGCACGCTGGGTACAGCGACGCTCCGTTAGCAAAATGCGAACACTCTAATAGTCTGACGCCGGACACGACCAGCGTCCGTCGGCGCTGCCGGACGGTAACCGGTGCGAATTGCGACACGCTGCGTTTCGCGCCGATGCGCTACCCTGGCAACACTACGGCTCCCTCTTTTCTCGACGGAGGGACGCCGGACGCCATTCAATCATGTCGTACTATACCACTTTTGCTACATGTTATATGAACAAAACCACCCCAAGAGCTGCAGGACCATAAAATGCAGATCATGACATTCATGACACACATATCATGATTTTCATGTTATGACTAGTCAAATATGTTATTCATAGAGTCATGTTATGCAATTTCAAGTTTGGTATCGATACCATTATCGAAACGGCCAGGAGTTGCAAATGTCGTAGGCGGCTAGATAGATAGATAGATAGATAGATAGATAGATAGATAGATAGATAGATAGATAGATAGATAGATAGATAGATAGATAGATAGATAGATAGATAGATAGATAGATAGATAGATAGATAGATAGATAGATAGATAGATAGATAGATAGATAGATAGATAGATAGATAGATAGATAGATAGATAGATAGATAGATAGATATAGATAGATAGATAGATAGATAGATAGATAGATAGATAGATAGATAGATAGATAGATAGATAGATAGATAGATAGATAGATAGATAGATAGATAGATAGATAGATAGATAGATAGATAGATAGATAGATAGATAGATAGATAGATAGATAGATAGATAGATAGATAGATAGATAGATAGATAGATAGATAGATAGATAGATAGATAGATAGATAGATAGATAGATAGATAGATAGATAGATAGATAGATAGATAGATAGATAGATAGATAGATAGATAGATAGATAGATAGATAGATAGATAGATAGATAGATAGATAGATAGATACGCTCAAAGTCACCGAAGTTCGCTAAGAAATACTTCGCATTGAAAAGGGAGGTTCAGCCAAAAAGACTAATAGCCACGGCCGTAGCCGTTAGGCGATAGGAAGCATTGCAAGCTTTCTTCTGCTGAAGTGGTATTGCAGGGACAACGTTATGTGATGAAATAATCGTGTGTATTATACTTGCGTGACGCTTCAGTGACGTGGTGCTGGCGTTATAAGCTTGTGTCATCACGGACTGATCATATCTTACGTGGCTCGTGTTGATGCCGACGACTAGCTTCCGCGTTTTGTGAGGCATTTAAAGCTCTAGTCCTTGAAAAAAATAAAGTTAAAAAATCCTTCTTTACGCATGTGATCACTAATTAACATCGATTCACTTTGCTGAGTGTATTAGAGATAGTAATCATTAATACTACCCTGGTAAATGACTGGCCTCATCCCAAGCGGTTGTCGCTAGGAGGCCAGAAGCTTCCAGGTAGACATTAAAAAAGAGAGAGAGAGACAAGTTTACAGAACGGCTGCGTAACCATTATTCCCAACCATAATGTGTAGACGAAGTTTACATATGAAAATTAGTCGACTCAGCACGTGGAATATTTCACGAAATTCGTCTTGCACCAGGCGGATGCGACGACGCCAAGGCGGAACGCTATTAGCGTTATTTTTATGTTAGTATCAGACAAACATACCTTAAACACAAACCAAAAATAAGGAAGCTTAACACTAGTGTCGTCAGGCCTGCAGGAAGTGCAGAGCTGGCCAGCCTTATTTGTCTGTCTTCAGTTTTCGCTGTCTTTCCTCCACTCTCTTTCTTTTTCTCTTTTTCTGCATTTCGTCTCTTTTTATTTTTAACTTTTTTACTATTTTTCCGCTTTTTTAGTGTCTATATTTGTCGCTTGCTTCCTTTTTTTTTCGATTTTTGTACGTGGTTTCGCCTGCGTTACGCCAAGCATCAATGATAGCATACGACACCACACCCGCTCGCTCCCCTGAAGTGCCTTATGTATTTGCCTAAGACGAATGGAAGGCGAAGCCCACGTACTGCGCAATGTCAGTGCAGGTGTAAGAACACCAGATGGTCAAAATATCTAGAGCCCTGGACTGGGGCATGCCTCACCATCTTATCGTGGCTTTGGGAAGTAAAAACATTGAAGGGCACTTTCTAAATTCAAAAGTGTGTTCGACGAAAGCCTGGGGAGATTGGACTAACTATGCCATATGTTTTTGTTCCTTTTTTCTTACACTCTCTAAGCAATCGTGATATTGGTGAGAGAGTGTAAAGGGGAGAGGCCACTGAGTTCTGCGTCAGCGCAACTGTTACTATGCGTCGCTGCGCCATCGCGTGACTGCTGGGACAGCATGAGGGGGAGAGGCCACCACAAGCACCGTTCCAGGGCATGGACTGATGGACGCGAGTACGAAACATTAAAGGCTTACGCCACAAAACAACCCATATCATCGAGTGTAAGGCGATAGCAACCGGACACTTGCCGCACCTCGCGGGGCCTCCGGCATCGGCCAACCAAGCGACAATGCCGTATGACGGCGTCGTCGCGTGACGTCACGTTATGTAGCATCATGACGTCCCACATTCTGGCGACCTGCGATGTGATCGTGCGAAAATTTTCTTTTTTTTTTTTTGCATTCTTCGTGCCGAAGTCATCGCCGCTGCTGAAGGTCAAATTACACGTTTGATGAGTCATCTAAAGAATTCGCCTTAAAAAAGACAGCTTAAAGAACAGCTCCTAGTACGTGTACCCTACCTTGCAAAATATTCGTCATATCAGCTCTTCTGTGTTTTCATTGTTTCTAGAACATATTCGCGTTACATACGATGTCTGTTACTTCAAATCTCGCATGTAGGGAAACGGCAGAAAAGATGAACATATACATATTTTTCTTTTATGTTCTCGTCACCTATTTTCGTAGTAGCCAGGCATTTCGCTTACCGTTCTGCACGTTGGATCAATGAAAAAGCGCCAGAGATAGTCCAGCAGCCTGTATCGGCACCACCAAGGAACGGGAATCCTGTCCGTGTCAACACGAAACGAGAAGTGATTGAGTAACACCGCGATTCAAAGGTTCGCTACCAGTTTTCTTTCCTTTCTAAAGAAAGTTTTGCGAAGCCTCAAGCAATCTCGAAGCCTAAAAGCTGGTACTCGCACGGAGCGTCAAGCGCCTTCAAATGACACATCGTTGGTCTTCGAGTACGCTGATGGATCACTTCGGTTGATTCAATCCTTAGAATTCTGGATGACGTAAGAGTACCAGCTATAACTTTAGGCACGGTCGAGATGGATGAGAACGTGTATTATCGTCACGTAAGTTTGGCACCGCCTGCATTAAGATCGGCACAGAATATTATTACCATATTAACCGTTCGCTGGGATGTACGCCGTGCGCAAAGTGTCTGATCGCCACGAGAAACCTGGCCTCGACGCACAAAAATAACTTACTCCTAACATCGACACGTGCAAGATCGCAGCAGCACACATCATCCTGAGACTGATGACTTCACCTCCAAATAAAAGAACAAAAAATAAAATAATAATACTACACGTCTGATTCAACAGCGCCCTTTTGTCCTCGCACTGGCAAGCCTTATTAAAAACACCCTTCTGTCCTCGCACTAGCGAGGACAGAAGGGTGTTTCTTATCGCTACTTATGTCCATAAGAAAAATCTTCTAGACTTACAGTAAAAAGCCCTTGTAGCGTGTCGCCGCCGCAAAATCGCTTACATACTGCTGAGTTAGAGTTGCGTGTTGATGTTGAAAGACTGGACGTGCAAACACAAACAAAAGAAAGAAGTCAAAGCGGTAATGGTGTCGTGTGGCGATTTTCTCACCTCTGTTACTGTAAGCTTTAATCCTAGTGCAACGAGCCCTTCTCCTTGTCATCCTACGTATTTGCACAATTCTGCTTCTTTGACTTGTTTAACAGTTATTTGCTTGTTTCGTGACGCGTTTGTGGTGTCTTGACTACTGTCTTTTGTCTGCGTTAGCATACCCTGCATTTTAACGCAAATTATTATCATAATCAGAGGAGCACTACGTAGTTATTATTGCAGTTTGGTAGCTCCTGAACATCATTTAGTGCAATAGAAAACTCTGTAGTCAATTCTGCTTTACTAATGGGCCCCATGTATGGGTTTCTTGGCGGCTAAAGGATCAGAACTATCATCCCGTTTACGGCGAGACCCCGTTTCTGAGAGCCCCTTTTCGTGAAAAAACGACCGAACCCGGCCTGAATGGACGATTTGGAACGGCCGTGTTTATTAAGTACCATGCGACAGCGCAAACGCTGCATTATTTATTCATATTGTTTACAAGAATACTCGCGGAGCGATGTTCGTACCAGCATAATGTGCGAGAATGGACGCACTCAAAGGATACCATGAAAACGAGCTGCTTAAAATTAAATATTAGCACGAAAAAGATCAAATCGCAAAATGAGCATTTTGAAGTAAAATCTATACGAGCAGGAACGAGCAAATCTGTGGACCATACTTTTCTTAATTTTTGCTCAGAGTAGAGGCCCTCATGTGATGTGGAATAATCAATACTATATTATTCATAGTTTGAGAGGTTTTATGGGCCAAAACCTTGATATGCTTGTGAGGCAATGAAGAGCTCTAGTAATTTCGACCACCTGAATTTGTTCTTTAAAGTATATTCACATCACACAGTGCAGAGGCCTCTAAAACTTTTCCCTCTATCGAAAATAGGACCACCACGGCCTTCATGTCAGCAGCCGAGTGTGAATAATAAACAAGCCCCTGCAAATATCTTGGAGAATATTGACGCGATAGCGTTAAAGAGCTCGTTTCGCAGGAATTTCGGTGTCAACGTCGGTGTCGGTGTCGTTGGTGTGAGCGAAAAATCGTCATCTTGTGCGTAACCAAAAAATCGAGAACGATGCAAAATAAGATAAATCATAAAAGATCCTATGTCAGAGTGGGAATCCAGACCACATCGTTCGGGTCCGAGTGGGAATCGAGCCTGGCTCGTTTGCTTGGCAAGCGGATTTTCAACCACAGAGCCCCGCTTCTGCTTGCGAATACAGTGAACATAAATTTCATTCTTTGCAGACACGCGCGTACTAGTATACATGCTTCGCAATACGACAAGACGTATTGCAGTAACAATGCGTGGTGCAAGCGTACATTGTCATCAGGTGTCAGATCACGCAACTATCACAATGACTTCATGTTTTAAAGACAGTCACCCACTACACGAGGCACACACGTTACTGCGCTTATTACCTTGAGGCCACGTAGTGGCGAGGGCCAGACGAGAATACGAAGATATCAGGCTAGGCATGAGTAACGCAGCAACAATCCCAATAGTAAAGAGAATAAGGGTTCTCGGCATAATAATCAAGGCAAACGGAGATAATGGCGAAATGATCTCTAGACTAAAGCACAAGCCGAATAACGCCGTGAAAAGAAGCCAAGATCAACGTCCTTATCCGCAGAGTGTACAATGTGGCACTGGGTCTACCCGAGTCCACCAGCACGCACCTGCTGCTTCAACTTGGACTTCGCAACACGTTAAGCGAAATAGTCGAAACTGAAATCGATATTTAGCCGATTTTCCCTCGGAGTTTTTTTTTGCTTTTTGGTTTTGTGAAGCAGTTGATTGATATGAGGGGTTGAACGTCCCAAAACCTTCATATGATTATCAGTGACACCGTAGTGGAGGGCTCCCGGAAATTTTGACCACCTCAGATTTTTCAACCTGCAGACAAATCTGAGCACACGGATCTACAGCATTGTCGCCTCCATCGAAAATTCAGCCGCCGCAGCTGGGATTTGATCCCGCGAGCTGCGGGTCAGCAGCCGAATACCTTAGCCACTATATCACTGCGGCGAGACGTTTTGTAAAGTAATCTCGAGGAGGCCAGCAGGTCTGTAGAAATTATTCTGCGATTCCGGATCAATATTGAGATGCGGCATTGTATCCGAACTCATTTAGTTTACCGTAACTTTGAAGAAAACGACGCACAAACTAAAAAAAAATATCGAAGCTCTAGACAAACCTCCAGGAAAGTTATACCTTCGGAATGGCACTTGCAAGGGTGCTTATTCTTAAGCAAACGAGTGACAATACATTGTGTAAGGTAATCACTCAAAACTCAACGTTTCTGCGTCCAAACAAAGTGTGATGGTGACGCAAGTTTATATTTGTCGAATGAACAATTCTCGTCGTTGTTGCCTTTACCATGTTGTTCTATTTTAACTACAAAGCTGTTTAAGCTTGTCAAACTTTGCCCGTAGGAAACAGAAATTATCATCGTTATTGACCGGTACATGCTTGCTCGCTACATTCTCCATTTCATCTTCATCCTCTTCTGCTACGCTCCTAGAACACGTACGCTGATCTTCTCGACGTGGCCTACAATAACCTTAACTGGTAAGAGAAGGAACACGGAGAGAGAAAAAAAAAGAGCGAAAGCAGAGATAGAGAGAGAGAACATAGGCGATATTCTTGCCAAAAAAAAACTACTTCACGACGCGATATTCTAACCCCTCGTAACCTTGAGTGTCCTAACCACCCGGCTTCCCAGGCACTTCCTTAGATGCGAAGCAGCTCTTTGACTATCCTGTGTAACGCTGTCCCTCCGTACAAACGCGCCGCGCGCTGCAGATGTTGGCGCGAGGCCACGTAGGTCGTGCTTAGGTCACGCCGCTGCTGCGCGTTGACGTACGCTCCCCTCGCAGTGCGTGCTGACATCACTCTGTCCCTCGCCTCCGCGCGCTCGCCCAACTTATCCTATAAACAATACTGTTGCCTCGCCGCGGCGCGCACAGCTGCCGCCTAGTCCGTTCGCCCGCAGCTCCTGCTGAGATCGCCGCTCGCTACACTCCCGACTCGTCGATTGACGCGCCACAAACGCGACGCGCACCTGGCGTACGCGTTGAAACATGTCTGTATACGTGTCACCTACAAGACCTACGCCAACCATCGCTTCGAAGGACTTTTTACAGCGCTCAACGAAGCACCCGCGTCAGCGCCGTTCAACGCTGCTGCTTCGCATATCAACAGAGTTCCCTTCGAGGATATAGTGTTAGTTTCATTTCCTTATAGATATTTATTATAATTTGTATTTAAAATTGTATTGTAACATGTCTGTATACGTGTCACCTACAAGACCTACGGCAACCATCGCTGCGAAAGAATTTTACAGCACTCACCGCAGAACCCGCGTTAGCGCCGTTCAACGCTGCTGCTTCGCATATCATCAAGGTTCTCTTCGTGGAGATGGTGCTGTTTTTTTCTTTATTGATATTTATTATAATTTGTATTTAAAATTATAACTTTGGCTTTCACGTAAAAATGCATTCATGCAGAAACAATCATCGCATAAGTACTGCACAAGCATTCAAAGGCTTAGAAACAAATATACTTAGCATGCCAAAAAAAAGATACGCTTGAACGACAGGCCCAGACTTTTCTTCCAAATCACCTTTTCATCTTTTGAAAAGGTGAAGCTTGCAATACCTTTTTAGCTACGACTTTTACTATGTACTGCAAATTATTCATTTTCCTCAATCTTACATACAGCGTTTTCATCGGACTTTCGGAACTTTCGTGTAGCCTTCGACTTTTCAACCAATAAAACGGGAAAACTTATTCAAATTAGTAAAGGAGAGAGGGCTGTGATTAGTTTATTTATATATATAGCAAATAGTTTCAAGGTTGTGCTTTTTTCACGACTGTTCCCATCCAATATTTCTATCATTTTTTTTTTATTACATTTGTTAATGCCTTACCTGACTTAATCGCGTCTTCAGATTTCTCTGCTGCCCGTGTTTTCGGGGATTTATACAGGAAGTTCTCATCACTGTCCGGTTTTTTAACCTCGGATTTTCCATAGAATACTTATACACAGTATCACGCAGAAAACTCCATAAAGATGTGATATGCATGCTTTTTCTCCCTCCCTTTTACAACTCCGACCTTTCAGAACACGATGTACTAAAACGAGTCCGGAAAATGTGTACTTCTCCTGATAAAAAAAACTTTTATAAACTCCAAACAAATGCTCTGCCGGTAAAATCATGGTTGCAAAAGAAAAGTATTTTTTTTCGTTAACTGTCGTTTCTGCGATGTACCAGAGACAATAGAACACTGCTTTACTAGCTGCAAAGATGTCAATCTGTTTTTGGACATCCTTCAGTCATCGCATTGGTATGGCTGAATCTCCCAACTGTGATAACTGCTATTGTGTAGAAACTCTCGAACATGTCCTGTGCTAATGTCCAGATTTCGAAGAAGATCGCCGGACTCTCCAGTGTGCCTTAAGGAAGCTGGATGATTGAGCCTTTACTCTGGAGAAGATCGCCTTCACGTACTTCATCCCAGAAAGTCACACGAGCTCTTCTACAATTCTTGAGGGAAACGTCACTGTGGGACCGCCTGTGAAACCTGAACTGTGTGTGTGATGAGTGTGTTATGTGCAATGTGTATCTCCTCTTTCTCTCTGTTTTTTCCCCTCGTTCCCCTTTCCCTTGTACAGGGTAGAAAACTGGGCTTAGTCTAGTTAACCTCCCTGTCTTTCTAATATTTTTCTTCTCTCTATCTCTCTCTTCAGCGAACCGTTAGAAAAGATGTCACATTAATTCACACACTAAATGTTACCTTCTCCTAACATGTCTTTACGAAGTGCCCTTTGATATGTTTTTTTTTTTTCTTATTGGACTACACAGTCCATGGAAAACACGCATGCAAGACCCTAATGCAGAACCAACGACTGCTTCAAGTTTGCGTTTCGTGCATACGGCTCTCCATTTTAAGGACATTCACGAAAACTTCAAACCAGACTGGCACGCAACCTTGATGAGGTGTCCTGCTTTGCAGGCACGCTAGCAAAGCATACCGTCGCGAGTGGGTGGGAAAGGGAAGTGGACTCGAGAAGGAGAAATGTGATGATGAGGGGGACGGAAAGAAGAATCGGAAAGAGTAAGGCGAAGCATAGAAAGATTTAGGAAAGCGAAATAGAGACCAAGAAAGAGGGAGAGAATTAAAGAAAAAAAGAAACAGAGTGAGAGATAGAAAGAAGGATACAAAGAATGAGAAAACAACAGAGAAATAGATAAATATAATAGGAATAAAGAACAAAACAAAAAAGCAAGAAAGAGAAATATATAGAGAGGAAGTGAAAATGGGAAATGGATAAAAAGGTGGAAGTAATATAGACAGAATAAAAGAGAAAAGAGATTCGAGAAACTTATTGAGAGAAATAAACACGGAAGAAAAAGGGCAAGACAAATCAACAGAAATAATTAAATAGAAATAAACAGAAAAAGGCAAATAAAAAACAAATAAGAAATAACGAGAAAATTTTCTATACTGAGCACAACATCAAAAGATAGAGCTACATGAGTACATGATTCCTTTAATGTGATCACCTTTAATGCGACTACAACAGTACTTACTAGGCAGCCGCCACGATTATGGCTTTCAAGGCTCCTTCCTCGCCTCACATACCTGCCAGTCCAGCTGATTACCATTTGAGTTCTCGACAAGCAACGTGGGCGTAGTGATACGCCTTGTTAGTCACGTAGCACGCATTCCAGTTGCGAGCTCTGGAGCTAACGAACCTACCATGTGCGAGAGTTAGTTGAGAGCGTTTAATGACAACCGTGTGAAGCTCACTAAACCGTGACGAGCTCCCGTTCTGCTGAAGTGGTTGGTAAATGCCACGTCGCAACCTTCTCTTTACAGTTTCAGTCCTTTAATCAGTCTAAAACGAACCTGGCATTAAGTAGTTGGAGATGCGTAATGGCAAATGCCGCCGCCAGGAGCCAGATTAACAAGTTTTCTTGGGCTTGCTCTTGTTCTGATTTAAATGTTAAATGAACGCTGATGATTCCGGTCGTTGCAGAAGGACGTACAGTAATAAAGTAGCTAATGACGCTACAAATGCAGACGTTACACTTACAATAGGCACCTTTTTTATTGCACACATTTCGTAACATAACAACGGGACCATTTTGAGCACTGAAAATGTTAGCGTCGATACGTATTCATTCGACGATCACAGTCCTCGTCATATGCTACAAGAACATTATTCTTAAAGGGTCAGAACAGGTAATACATATATTAAACGCTCACTTCAATAATAAATTATCTTCCTGTTCTGGCGTATCTGGCATAGCGTAAAACCTGAATATCTAAGAATTGTAGCATAACACACACGCACACACCCACACTTTTCCTAAAGCCCTTCTATGTAGCGTTACCAGAACTGATAATATTCATATTGTGCTATAAAACTGCAAACATTTTTGTTCTCTTGTTCTCAAGGCTAGAGGTTTTTAGCTTCAACAATACATGACCTTTACTTCACTGAACTTCTTCATTACATTGCGGTTCCACCTTTCTTCAGCAAGTCTGGCTCTGCCACAATAATGTGACAATAGAGGCAAAGCACGCTTTACAGTGTCAACGCATAGATATTGAATTTTTATTACTCGATGGCCTTAAGCATTTTCAGGCCTTCAGTTGGAAAACTAAACTCTGAAAAAAAATCGGCAGGGGGAAAAGACAGTGACGGAGTTGGCTAGTATTGATGCACAACGTTCTTTTTTTGTTACCCTTGCGTACACCTTATACTAATATAAAGCTGTTGAGCTGAACATTTCTTATACTGTGAGCCATATTTGAAGGACCTTATCGTCGTCATCAGAAAAGATAGCAGTATCGAAGACTCAATGGTATTGAAGGCACCGCCCATTTCATGGCCAGTCCCCCGTGGTGGGATGCGCCAGGTCTTTAAGGACGGACGGACGGATGGACCGACCGACCGACCGACCGACCGACCGACCGAACGACCGACCGACCAACCGAACAACCAACCAATCACCTGCGTTTGGTATGGCCATGCTCAGAAGAAAATAACAAGAGTTAAAAGGCACCTTCTGACTTCTTTCTTCTCTTTCTAAAGCCATGGATGTGCTTTCAATACAAATCTAACTAGCCTTGTCCAGCTTTTTTTTTTCTCGAAATGAGTTGCAGCTTTTGCAAACAATACTTATGGTTCGATAAGTGCGTGTGAGTAAATACGCCTTTGAAAGAGAATGGGTCAATAAATATGAAGACGGGGGGGGGGGGGAATTATAACGCTTACTCTACATGCAAAAAAGATTTAATTGATTGATATTTGTGTGGTTTAACATCCCAAAACCGTGATATCATTATGAGAGACGCCGTATTGGAGGGCTCCGGAAATTTCGACCACCTGGGGTTCTTTAACGTGCACCCAAATCTGAGCACACGGGCCTTACATGCAAAAAGAAGCTAAGGAAACCACTGTTGCTGAGGTAGGTATTCGTATAATGTTACAAGCCCTAAAGATAAGACCCCCCCCCCTCCGATCACTAGGATAGGAAATCTTCCTCCGAGGGCAGCTGTGTCCGGTTTCAGTGAGCTCCTCGAGAAAGAAGTGCGTGATCCCAGATTTATGGCCAGTACAACACCAACAGATGGCAAATTCCCATCCAGATACACGTTTGTGTGTCCTGGGATGGCGAGATACTCTTGACACGTTCCTACCACGAAAGCTTCACTTATGTTTTTTTTCCTGTTTTTTTCTCTGTCTTTACTTGCACAGTGTCTCAATAAAACTGTGCAGTGCTGAGAATGCCACAGATGTGACTATATTGCCGCGAACGTAATAACAGACAGCGACGAATCGACGTCTTGCTCGCACTCAGACCAGGAAGCAAAAGCCCTCATCTTTCTTCACTTCCAAGTGATTCCACCTACAGTTGATGGCTCATACCCATTGCCTGTGACAATATATTTGAGGCTACATAGGTTGCTACCTAATTATTGATATGGGGTGTTTAACGTCCCGAAACTTCCATACGATTATGAGAGACGCCGTAGTGGAGGACTCCGGAAATTTCGACCACCTGGGGTTCTTTAACGTGCACACGAATCTTAGCCCACGGGCCTACAGCATTTTCGACTCTATTTAAAATACAGCCGCCGCAGCCGGGATTCAATTCGGTGACCTGCGGGTCAGCAACCGAGTACCTTAGCCACTAGACCACCGCGGCGGGGTGGTTGCTACCTAATTAACGACAAAAGTGGATATATGATTCTCTCCCGAAGCCAACCTCTACCACTTGAGCCGTTCTCAATTTATCCACTGAAGCTCAGTTGGTAAAAATCAGACGTGTTATACAAAGTTTGTAGGCTTGGTCTCCGGTGTCGGTTTCGGCGTCGTTAGTTGTGAGCCAAAAAAGCATCGCCTTGTGCGTGATCGAAAAATCGAAAAAGATGCAAATAAAATAGGTACTAAAATATCTAGGACCACGTGGAGATCAAACCAGGTCGTTCGCGTGGTAATCGGGTGTTTTATAACAAAGCCACGCGTCTGCTTGTGGATACCGTGAAAATAGCTTCCTCTGCTTGGAAACGCAGGTTAAGTAACATCCATGCTTTACAGACACACGCGTCCAATAAACACAGGCTTCACAATAAAACATAAAATATTGCAGTATTAATGCGTAGTACAAGTGTACATTGTCATCGGACGTCAGAACATAAGATTATCATAATGACTTCATGGTTTAAAACCGGTCACCCCACTACACAAAAGCCCCGCCACGGTTGTTTAGTGGCTAAGGCACTCAGATTTGGGTGCATGCTAAAGAACCCCGGGAGCTCGAAATTCGCGGAGCCCTCCACTACGGCTGCTCTCGTAATCGTGTGGTGGTTTTGGGACGTTAAACCTCACATATCAATCAATTAATCCACTACACAAGGCACACAGGTTGGCACACACTGCGCGTATTCCATTAAAGCCGCGAAGTGGGTGCATAGCAAGGACGAAAAATTTCTATGCCCTAAGTCTTTGAAGCACGCACTAGGGACAGTATATTGCTATCGCATTCAACTCCTAAAGGCGAGCCTTAAGGATCCCCTTTTTTTTATTCGTTTCTATTTGTGTCGCAGTTAATATACTAATATTACAAGCTACAAATTATGTCTTCTACACATTTCTTAAGTAATACATAAATAATAATAATAGACAAATGCATGGAATACAACCAATCTGTGTTAATTGCTGTCATAGAATACGAGAAGGCGGTTGACTCAGTCGAGACATCAGCAGTATTGCGGGCACTAGGAAATCAGGGCATCGATGAACCCTACCTGAACATACTGGAAGAAATCTACAGGGGACCCACAGCCACCACAGTTGTCCTTAAAGAAATTGACAGAATCCCAAAAAAGAAGGGTGTAAGACAGGGAGACACGATCTCTCCAATGCTATTGACCGTGTGTTTACAGAAGGGTTTTCAGGGCCCTAGATTATGGCTAAGAGTTATGGCTAAGAATTAATGGAGAGTATCTTAGTAACCTCTCAAATCAACCTCTCATTTACAAATAAGTCCTTCGCTCGATTCTCGAAATAACTACTCTCTCATCGAAGCTAATAAGTAGCGCAAGAACCTCTATACTGCCTGCCTACCACTTTCATCACAATACGACCAGAGTTTCGAATCGAATCTGTCTCATGTGTGAAGGTATTATGGCTACATTTACAGTACTCGGTAGAAAACACAATGAGCAAGCTTCACATGCAAACTCTGAAAATCACTTAATCCCTCTGGTATGTCATTTTCTCCTGCAACTATAATGGTCGTCTAGCTGCTGGTTTCTCCTTATTTTAACACTGCTATCTCTATACTTCAAGTCACAAATAGAAGTGCACAGTTTCTGCGTTGAACAAAATGCTTAACAGAAGAGTCTGGAAAGCTTAACTTTCAAGAAAAAAAAATGCCTATGGAACCTGATAAGGATTACTCGTGAGGGATGACGTGAAACACGTAGAAAAAGAAGCTGTTTTTTTTATGTGTGTTTATCTCTGTGTCTGTTGTCTTAGCGCCCGAACGCAGCGCTCCCTGAAGAGTTTGTCAGCGCTATGAAGACGATGATTTCTAGAAAAGCTCCCCCCCATTTCTCACGAGAAAAATCGCGGATAACACCGGGCAGTTTCTGGTTTCATTACGTAACGTTTCGACCGGTTGTATAACGTGGAAGCGCGACTTACCAGAACTGACCAGTCAGCCTTGTTTAATATCTGGTCAAAGCCTTGACAAAACTGCGCGCGTTCTCCAAATGCAGAGGTAGTCTTGATCGAAGAAAGAAACGTGAGAACCACGAAAGGTGCCTGACGCAGGAACATCGATCCGAGTGGCAGTGCGAAAGAACACAGGCAACCATGGCATCGAAGCGAGAGGAGGAGGGAGAAAATAATATATTAGATCGCGTCTACCAGCGTTCTCCTGCGTAAGCTGTAAAACGAGAAAAAAAACTGGGTACGTAGGCTACCGCGAGCACTGATCTTGCCTTGGTGTTTCGTTTCCTGTGTTTGTTTGTTTTTTTTTTTCGAGCGAATATGATGCTTCACCTAGTTACCACGTCGCCCGGGGCGCTCTAGTCAGCCGACGCTGACGTCCGCGAGGAGACGCAGTCACAGAATAAACTAGGGCGCATCCTCACTACCAGGCAGAATGACTGACGCATTATTGACTATCTGCATCCGAAAGCGGAACAATGTGTGTAATATATACGATAACGAGAGTTTAAAAAAGAAAGTGTTTTAAACGAAAGAACAGGACGAGAATAGAGGAAAGAATGAAATCGAAACTAGAATGTTAGTATTGTACTGAGCAACTATCTTCGTTGTTTCGCTTCATGACTATGGTATAGAATGACATGCCGCAGAAATTGAGGAGTCCTTCAGAGTCGAAATCCATAGAAAACGTGGCTTCCTTGGTAGCTGAAAACAGAGCGATCGCGAAGAGACGCATAGATTAGTAGAACAAGTGGTAATGGAAAAGAATGGATGACAAGAAAGCTGAACTAGGCGATACTGCATGCATACACCAAGTTAGCAAATGACCAGACAGCACATACCAAGTTACGAGATAAGGTTTCATGGGGTTGTGTCCAACAAAGAAATCAGCCCACGATCAATTGTCCCTCTTTCATTCAAGTTAACAAGGAACTGCCGTACTTATCTCTCTGGTATGTCATTTCGTCCTACAACTATATTGGTCGTCCATGCTGCAGGTCTTTCCTTGTTTTAACATTGCGAGCTCCGTACTATCAGGTCACGAGTGGACGTGCATTGTTGCTGCCGTTGAGCAATATTCTTAGCAAAAGAGTCCAGAATGCATTGCTTTCAAAGAAAGAAAATGCCAAAAAAACTTGATGACGATTACACGTGTGGGACAAAAAAAGAACACCCAGAAAAAATAAGCTATTTTTTAGTGTGTTTATCACTGCGTCTGTTGTTTTAGCGATACTTTAGATAAGTTTTGCCATCTTACAATGTAAAGTGAAATGAAAGCGAAGGTGGCCCTGATTTGGTCATAGTAGTGGAAATTTACTAAGAGGTAGTTACACGGTATTTTGAGGGATAGGTTTTCGAGCAAGTTGTACGCAGAATGAAATTTTCTGGGGACTTATAAATCTGGTGTTGTTTTAGTCTTCCTTGTTTTTCGCATATTCACTCAGATTGTACGGAAGTTCCCTCGTTTCCCGCGTAGAAATACGTATATGTGATCCTCGCAGTGACAAATAACGGATTACATGTCTTTCAGAAGTTCGGGTGTAGTTAATGCGCGTCACGTCAAGCGCTTAAGCCGGCTATATTCGTCTTCGGTAACGAAGTTGATATATAACAACTGTCATAGTTGTACGTCCCTGAATCGCGATATGATTGTGAGGATGCCATACTGGACGGCTCCGGAAACTTGGACCACAGGCGGTCGTTTAACGCGCACTAAACTCTAAACGCAGGGGCCTCCGGCAATCCTCCTCCAACGAAATGTGAACCGCCGAAGCTGGGGTTTAATCTCGCCACCTTTGTGTCAGCAGTGGAAGTAACCAAACGAAGTAAATATCGAAGATTTAACGTCCGGCTATTCTTTTATTAGGCTTTGTATCCTGCCGCGCGTCCCGCTTATATCCGTTATGACGTGCACGACTCTCACGCGCCTGCTCGGCCAAAGTATACGCAGGCGTACTAGAACTTCCCGATTGGCACTCGCTCCTTATTCCACAAATCACTCATTCGCTTTCAACAATAGCACGAGAGGAGAGGGAGAAAATAATATATTAGATCGCGTCTACCAGCGTTCTCCTGCGTAAGCTGTAAAACGAGAAAAAAAACTGGGTACGTAGGCTACCGCGAGCACTGATCTTGCCTTGGTGTTTCGTTTCCTGTGTTTGTTTGTTTTTTTTTTCGAGCGAATATGATGCTTCACCTAGTTACCACGTCGCCCGGGGCGCTCTAGTCAGCCGACGCTGACGTCCGCGAGGAGACGCAGTCACAGAATAAACTAGGGCGCATCCTCACTACCAGGCAGAATGACTGACGCATTATTGACTATCTGCATCCGAAAGCGGAACAATGTGTGTAATATATACGATAACGAGAGTTTAAAAAAGAAAGTGTTTTAAACGAAAGAACAGACGAGAATAGAGGAAAGAATGAAATCGAAACTAGACTGTTAGTATTGTACTGAGCAACTATCTTCGTGTTTCGCTTCATGACTATGGTATAGAATGACATGCCGCAGAAATTGAGGAGTCCTTCAGAGTCCGAACTCCATAGAAAACGTGGCTTCCTTGGTAGCTGAAAACAGAAGCGATCGCGAAGAGACGCATAGATTAGTAGAACAATGGTAATGGAAAAGAATGGATGACAAGAAAGCTGAACTAGGCGATACTGCATGCATACACCAAGGTTAGCAAATGACCAGACAGCACATACCAAGTTACGAGATAAGGTTTCATGGGGTTGTGTCCAACAAAGAATCAGCCCACGATCAATTGTCCCTCTTTCATTCAAGTTAACAAGGAACTGCCGTACTTATCTCTCTGTATGTCATTTCGTCCTACACTATATTGGTCGTCCATGCTGCAGGTCTTTCCTTGTTTTAACATTGCGAGCTCCGTACTATCAGGTCACGAGTGGACGTGCATTGTTGCTCCGTTGAGCAATATTCTTAGCAAAAGAGTCCAGAATGCATTGCTTTCAAGAAAGAAAATGCCAAAAAAACTTGATGACGATTACACGTGTGGGACAAAAAAAAGAACACCCAGAAAAAATAAGCTATTTTTTTAGTGTGTTTATCACTGCGTCTGTTGTTTTAGCGATACTTTAGATAAGTTTTGCCATCTTACAATGTAAAGTGAAATGAAAGCGAAGGTGGCCCTGATTTGGTCATAGTAGTGGAAATTTACTAAGAGGTAGTTACACGGTATTTTGAGGGATAGGTTTTCGAGCAAGTTGTACGCAGAATGAAATTTTCTGGGGACTTATAAATCTGGTGTTGTTTTAGTCTTCCTTGTTTTTTCGCATATTCACTCAGATTGTACGGAAGTTCCTCGTTTCCCGCGTAGAAATACGTATATGTGATTCCTCGCAGTGACAAATAACGGATTACATGTCTTTCAGAAGTTCGGGTGTAGTTAATGCGCGTCACGTCAAGCGCTTAAGCCGGCTATATTCGTCTTCGGTAACGAAGTTGATAATATAACAACTGTCATAGTTGTACGTCCCTGAATCGCGATATGATTGTGAGGGATGCCATACTGGAAGGCTCCGGAAACTTGGACCACAGGCGGTCGTTTAACGCGCACTAAACTCTAAACGCAGGGGCCTCCGGCAATCCTCCTCCAACGAAATGTGAACCGCCGAAGCTGGGGTTTAATCTCGCCACCTTTGTGTCAGCAGTGGAAGTAACCAAACGAAGTAAATATCGAAGATTTAACGTCCGGCTATTCTTTTATTAGGCTTTGTATCCTGCCGCGCGTCCCGCTTATATCCGTTATGACGTGCACGACTCTCACGCGCCTGCTCGGCCAAAGTATACGCAGGCGTACTAGAACTTCCCGATTGGCACTCGCTCCTTATTCCACAAATCACTCATTCGCTTTCAACAATAGCACGACGCTGGTGGCAAAGGCTATGTCACTGTTGGTTCTTTTCGTCATTCTCCGTTAGAAGTCGTTGCTGGTCGCTTCTCGCCTGCGGTAGTCCATCCCCATTAGCCCAACCACGACTCCCCAAGACCACTTGCCGAAGATTTGTTGACGCTATCCCGACGAGACCTGCAGACCTATGACAACGATGCCACCGTGAGTGGCCTGCGGGGACGCCATCGAGACGCTCCGAAGGAACTGCTGCTTTTTCTGCGAGATATCTGATTGTTCGACTAATTGTGAGAGCTCATCACGTGAGTTTGTGTGCGTTAATGTTCGTAGAGTAGAGTAGAGTAGATACTTGAGTACGTGGCTCGTACGCGTATACATTGTGTATGTCTACGTAGTATCTTCGCAAGTCACGTCACAGCGCCCCACAACACTGACAGCTTTCGTGTCGCTCATTTTTATTTGCTATCTTCCTCGCCTTCTGTGTCTATTTTTCCCTTATTGAGTGCAGGGTTGCGCATTAAAAGAAGGTACGCGCACAAACACGATCACAAGACAACAGGCTAAAACACCACGAATGCCATTTTCGGTGTTTCAATCGCTTCTTTTGTGACCCTGTCTACACGCCTATATTCTTTTACTTCCAAACCCGCCAATTGAATTATCAGTCTTTATAAGCAGGATATTGCAAAAGATATACCATGCAACAATCTTGGAATTTCTTCCAGTTTTTCCCTCTTTTTCTCTCTCATAAAGCACATGGAAGAAGATAGGAGGAAAGACGAATAATGTTTGTGTTGGCAAAATGACAACGACGATCTGGAATCATGCAGTTGATCGAGACTTCCGGACGGGCCTAAGTTCACGTGACAAGTGTTTGGCGCTTGTAATAGGTTTAAAACGCGAATGTTGGCCCACAATTATATTTTTCGACCATCGTAGCCAATAAACCTTCATCTTACCAAAAAACATTTAACAAAGCAGAGCTTACGTGTGGGTGGCCTTAGCAAATCATAATAGAAAACCAAAATTATGAACGTCGTCCACTCACCCCAACGCCCTTAGCCTCAAAAGTATAAAACGCATTAACTAAAAACTTGTTGTAGAGACAAGTAGCGGCTCACAATCCCCGAGCTTCCACGCTTAATCAGAAGTTTAAGATTCTCCTTATTCACTTACTGGCACAAACTCTAGCTTCCTTTGTACAACACTAAGATTGTTGTACAACATTAAAATCTTTACGCATATCTTCGCAAAGTAGTTATCGTCGAATATCATCATAGAACGACGCTTGGCACATAGCGTGCGAAAGGAAAACCCAGGTCTTGAAGGTTGTAGACATGTCATGCGCAGATTGTAGTTTGTGTGCGTTAATGTTCGAGAGTAGAGTAGAGTAGATACTTGCTTCGAAGGAACTGCGGCTTTTTCTGCGAGATATTGATTGTTCGACTAATTGTGAGAGCTCATCGAGTGAGTTTGTGGGTGTTAATGTTCGTAGGATAGAGTAGAGTAGATACTTGCTTCGAAGGAACTGCGGCTTTTTCTGCGAGATATCTGATTGTTCGACTAATGGTGAGAGCTCATCGAGTGAGTTTGTGTGTGTTAATGTTCGTAGAGTAGAGTCGTGTAGATACTTGCTTCGAGGAACTGCGGCTTTTTTATGCGAGCTATCTGATTGTTCGACTAATTGTGAGAGCTCATCGCGTGAGTTTGTGTGCGTTAATTTCGTAGAGTAGAGTAGAGTAGAGTAGATACTTGCTTCGAAGGAACTGCGGCTTTTTCTGCGAGATATCTGATTGTTCGACTAATTGTGAGAGCTCATCGCGTGAGTTTGTGTGCGTTAATGTTCGTAGAGTAGAGTAGAGTAGATACTTGCTTCGAAGGAACTGCGGCTTTTTCTGCGAGATATCTGATTGTTCGACTAATTGTGAGAGCTCATCGAGTGAGTTTGTGTGTGTTAATGTTCGTAGAGTAGAGTAGAGTAGAGTAGATACTTGCTTCGAAGGAACTGCGGCTTTCTCTGCGAGATATCTGATTGTTCGACTAATTGTGAGAGCTCATCGCGTGAGTTTGTGTGCGTTAATGTTCGTAGAGTAGAGTAGAGTAGATACTTGAGTATGTGACTCGTACGCGTATACATTGTGTATGTCTACGTAGTATCTTCGCAAGTCACGTCCCAGCGCCCCACAACATCGACAGCTTTCGTGTCGCTCATTTTTATTTGCTATCTTCCTCAACTTCTTTGCCTATTTTTTTCCTTATTGAGTGCAGGGTAGCGCATTAAAAGAAGGTACGCGCACAAACACGATCACAAGACAACAGGCTAAAACACCACGAATGCCATTTTCGGTGTTTCAATCGCTTCTTTTGTGACCCTGTCTACACGCCTATATTCTTTTACTTCCAAACCAGCTAATTGAATTATCAGTCTTTATAAGCAGGATATTGCAGAGGATATACCATGCAACAATCCTCGAATTTCTTCCAATTTTTCCCTCTTTTTCTCTCTCATAAAGCACATAGAAGAAGATAGGAGGAAAGACGAATAATGTTTGTGTTGGCGAAATGACAACGACGATCTTGAATCATGCAGTTGATAGAGACTTCCGGACGGGCCTAAGTTCGCGTGACTAGTGTTTGGCGCTTGTAATAGGTTTAAAACGCGAACGTTGGCCCACAATTATATTTGTCGGCCATCGTAGCCAATAAACCTTCATCTTACCAAAAAACATTTAACAAAGCAGAGCTTACGTGTGGGTGGCCTTAGCAAATCAGAATAGAAAACCAAACTATGAACGTCGTCCACTCACCCCAACGCCCTTAGCCTCAAAAGTATAAAACGCATTAACTAAAAACTTGTTGTAGAGACAAGTAGCGGCTCACAATCCCCGAGCTTCCACGCTTAATCAGAAGAAGTTTAAGATTCTCCTTATTCACTTACTGGCACAAACTCTAGCTTCCTTTGTACAACACTAAGATTGTTGTTGAGGCGGAGTGCAGATCTTTGCGCATATCGTCGTAAAATAGTTATCGTAGAATATCATCATAGAACGACGCTTGGCACATAGCGTGAGTAAGGAAAACCCAGGTCTTGAAGGTTGTAGACATGACACGCGCAGATTGTAGAGTTGTCACGCATTGAGTCCATGTAGTAAACTGAACATGTGGTGGGTGGAAGGTGAGCTAATTGGGGCATGTAGTTTAAACAATGAAAAAGTGTAGTAATGTAGTCACATCTACGTTCCCATAAAGACCAGCACTCGCATATGTAGAAAAGCTGGACAAATCGGCATTGTTACCCATCATAAGACATATCTACAAGTACGTCACTGGCTGCGTGAGAAACTATGGAATGCATACAGATGATAATCTTTCTGCTAATGCAGGTGGCGCTCACCTACACCTCTAAGTAATCCTTCGTTTTCCCCTCTCTCATCGTCAAACACGCTGTTTTTTATTATTTATTCTTTTTTTCAGGCGGCAGTTCCTTATGGTGCTGCGGAACGATAGCATCGTTAAGATACTGGTGATACGGGAAAGACGATGGCCATTACAAGCTGTCCTAAGCCTTTATGCAGATATTGAGGCACACATATGCGTACAAGTATGAAACATCGATCGAAATCTGCGTAACTGCAGACACGCTGGTATGAAACGTAGTATTCAAATGCGCAATAAAGACACAAACAGAGCTTACAAAACTACAATCACATGGCGACCATAAGAGCAAAAGCATTACTAAGGAAACCTTCGATAACACAGCGTGCAGAATAACAGTGAGAGTTCTTGCCATCACGCCATACAGGAAAGTGGGTGAGGCCGAACGCCTCACCAGGATGGGGTACCAGCCTGATCTAAAGTCTAGGTCGTCACAGGTTTAATTAAGGTGAATAGCCAATCAATTAAAGTGTGTTTTTGAAGAAGTCGTGGGTTCCACATATTGGTCTAGCATACGTGTCTTTAAACTGTGCATTACCATGAGGAAAAACGCCATACGTTATCTTCTACCAACATCGCTTGATGAGGTGCCATATGATATGTTTTTCCTATTGAGCCTCAATATCTGTTGAAACTGCCTTGTAGAAAAAAAACACGCTACATGAATGTCACGTAGCGGAAGAATTTTTATTAGAACATCATATATATTCTTTACGTTTTCTTAACGCCTATATATTGTATATAGGCATTAACGGATGTGGATCG
Source organism: Rhipicephalus microplus (assembly GCF_013339725.1). Taxonomy (NCBI): domain Eukaryota; kingdom Metazoa; phylum Arthropoda; class Arachnida; order Ixodida; family Ixodidae; genus Rhipicephalus; species Rhipicephalus microplus. The sequence continues at coordinate 160,217,555 of NC_051165.1, read as the reverse complement.
AGCAACGAGTGGTTGTTTTAAAAGCCCACCCATGACAAAGCCCTCAGGCATATTTATTCATCCCCAGTAGTACAACCATAAACAAGGAGAACTGCGCGTAGGTTCGCGTGTTGTTTTAGGGAGGCATAGTGGGCCTTCCGTTGATTCGCAAAACAAATTATGACGTATCGGGCACCTGAAAACTTGCAACAGGCATTCGATGATACCTTGAAAAGGCCAATGTTACGCGCGCAATCGGTCGTTTCCTTGCGGTACGGTTCAGGCATGAAGCAAGAACCAAAGCAGGCTAGCAGTTAGGAAGGCGATATGCATGAGACCCGATTACGCTATCGTGATTTACTCTAGAATACGAAGCTCAAACACTCTCCAGTTGTTCTTTTTTTTTCAGCTAGCTTCTTCACTTCTCACATTAAAGCGCGGCTATTGGCCTAGAGCATACAATACTGCAAACTCGCAAAGCACCTTTTCATTTCTCTAAAATACCCTTGTCCTTGCATCGAAACAAAAGTAGGCGTGGTTTGTGTAGACGTCCTAATGCATGCACTTCCGTCTAAAGTATGGCATGCATGAAATCCGTAGAAAATTTAAAAAATGGTTAACATAACTAGCCATCCACTCAGAAAAGAATGCATCGTTAGAAGAAAGATCACAAAAAAGAGAGTTCGGGTTGATGCCCACCGGCGTAACAAGGATATGCGGGAAAAGCACTGACGCTGACACATACGTGACACGCTCCATCAGTCTCATGCATTGAGAAGAGCAAGTATCTACAATACAAAATACGAAGTGGATCAAATAAGTATCACAAGGTAACGCTTTTTTTTCAAGCAGGAATCCCAGTGAGCCCGTCACCGTGATAAAATTACCATCCGTCAATATGCCGGTAAGCTTAGGTCGACGACAGGAAGAGCTCAATTTCACGCGAGCTAGAAACTATACTTTAGCAGCTGCTGCCGACAGGGCACCGAATGCTTCATCGCGGTGATATTCAGCGTGAACAACGCTGAGAATGGTGCTGCTGTCTGCTGGATAACAGTCTGTAGAAAAAAAGTAAGCCACCGAGTTTCGGGCATTCTAAGGGAATGTGGTAAATTCATGCGGAAACAAGGATCTTCACTGCTCCCACGGCAGTTTTTTCCTGTTTGAAGGAAGGACGAAACTTTCGCGCGGATGTTTCGGCAGCGAAGGAAGCGACAAAGTGATTATTTGTTCAGTTAGTAGGTTAGTTAATTATTTATTTATTTATTAGTTAGTTTGTTTGTTTGTTATTAAGTTAGTAAGTAAGTACGTAAGTAAGTAAGTAAGTAAGTTAGTTAGTTAGTTAGTTAGTTAGTCAGTCAGTCAGTTAGTCAGTTAGTTAGTTAGTTAGTTAGTTAGTTAGTTAGTTAGTTAGTTAGTTAGTTAGTTAGTTAGTTAGTTAGTTAGTTAGTTAGTTAGTTAGTTAGTTAGTTAGTTAGTTAGTTAGTTAGTTAGTTAGTTAGTAGTTAGTTAGTTAGTTATCGTAGCTATAAATTAGCCCTGGTACCTACATAGCCAACTTGCTCGGGTTCTTGAGGTGAGTGAGCGAACGTGCTTGCTGGAGGACGCAGACCTCGCATTGTCAAAGCGTAGGATTGCAAGCGTTCATCTGCATATCACAAACTGAACATAAAGTGCAATATGTGCTTACAAACACACCCTTTAAAAATATGATGTCAACTTCGGCAAGTGCTTCCATTTTAGAAGAGGCAACTGGGCGGCCTTGCGGAAAAACAAGTGAAGGTTTGAAGGAAAACGCGTCTCCAAGCTGAAGCTGAGAACGAACAGCGCCGTTCAGTTCGCGAGCATTGCGCACAGTGTCGGCAACTGCTGCCTCAATCCTGTCGTGCGTATCTTGCGTCGAAATCCCGAGCTTTAGTGCCGCCAGGGCGACACACTTCAGCTCAGACGGAGGAAACGCGATGGTGCGAACATTCGATGGTCCTTTCTAAGCCCAGGTTACTGCGAAGGCTTTCAACGCATGGTTGCTCCTGAGCGAAGTTAGTGGTAGTTAGTGGTAGTGGTAGTTAGTGGAAGTTTGTAGTAGCTGTGTTTAAGGAGATCTGGGCGGAAATCCAAGGCACCGGCTGTTTCTTTCCTGTTAATGCCCTAACTAAGGGTTTTTTTGACCGACCGACCGACCAACCGAACGACAGATAGATAGATAGATAGATAGATAGATAGATAGATAGATAGATAGATAGATAGATAGATAGATAGATAGATAGATAGATAGATAGATAGATAGATAGATAGATAGATAGATAGATAGATAGATAGATAGATAGATAGATAGATAGACAGACAGACAGACAGACAGACAGACAGACAGACAGACAGACAGACAGACAGACAGACAGATAGATAGATAGATAGATAGATAGATAGATAGATAGATAGATAGATAGATAGATAGATAGATAG